>JAPMOQ010028746.1:1744623-1802958 GCA_026543055.1 Argiope trifasciata | reverse complement strand
ATTGCAAAATAAAAATTTTGAGACGAATTTAGAATTTTTACTGAATCTTTCGGACGAATATATATTTTGGACGCTTTTATGAAACTAAACTCTGACACGGAACTGCATTGCGGCCTCAAAACCTTATACTGAATTTCACACTTTTAAGCCACTGCGTTTATGAATTCTGGCATATACATGCATGCGACTGATAGACGTAATTTAGCAGATTTAATTCAAATTTATTAATAATCTAAATTTTAGATTCACTAACTCCTCACCTTGTTTATCGCATATGCTTTCATTACGTTGACGAACAATAATCATAAAATAAAAATCTTTGTGACGAATTTAGAATTTTCATTGAATCTTTAGGGTGAATATGTACTTTGGACGCTTTTATGAAACCAAAATTTGATACGGAACTACATTGCAGGCTCAAGAGAATTTCTGAATTTCTGAATACTGAATTTCCTCATTTTAAGTCATTGCGTTTATGAATTCTTGCATTTACATGTATAACACTTAACACCTAACACCACACCACACGTCCGTTTCTAGAGCTAATGGGGCCCCTTTCCGGTTTGGTATAGATGTAGGTGGACTTTATTAACAAAAAAAAGTACACAACAATGAGTTTGAAAGATATAGAAAAATGACTAAATACATAAAAATACAACATAACAAGTGATGATAAATGCTAGACTGAACTTCTTGAGCACAAGAAACTGGATGAATGAGCATAGTAATATGCAGTATGAATGCACAAAAGAGTTAAAAATATTGAGAGGGGAATGAAAATCAAGTTATGGATAAAGTACGAGCTGTATTAAATGGTGACCTAACAGATAATACAGTCACTCTAATTGAAGCAGCTTTCCCTGATCAATCAGGAATCTAATCATGTTTATGATTCTACTTTTGGATGATGGATTACTAAGGACTCTTTTGTACCACAGACTTTCTAGCGATGATGAGGGCTTTCTGAGGTGCCATGAAAGAGTAAAAGGGCAAGAAGTCGCAAAGTGAATGGGATCGCCGATTTCTCCACAAGAGCAGTAATTATTTGCTGATAGATGGAAGCGGTGAAGAAAAGACGGGAAAGGTTCAGGTCCAGTGACAAAAAGGATTTCTTCACGAGTCCAGGAGAGTTGTTGCAATTTTACTGTTTTGATGACTTTAAAATACAGAACGACCCGTATTTCCATTATCCCAAAGATTTTGCCATTTTCGTATAAATATTTTCTGCAGGTGCTTTTTAAGATGACATCGGGGCTTTGGGACTTCCAATGGAGCATTTACATGTATACAAAAATACAGACTAATAGACTTCCTGTTACAGATTTAGCTCAAAATTTATTAGGAATCTACATTTTAGATTCTATATTTGTGTGCCAAATTTTATCAATCGAGATAATTACGTTTTGTAATTATCGAGATCATATTTACTCAAGCAGCTATTCAAATGGATTTCTTCAGTATGGACTTGATTCAAAATTTGATAGAAATCTACAAATTTGGTCTAAAGTCTGTTGCTAAATTTCATCCTTCTAACTCAATGCGTTTTTAAATAATCTTATTGAAGATAAATAGTAAAAAATTAAATTTTTTGACCATAATAATACTTTATCTATACTTTGTATGCAAGAAAGTATTTTATCATGCGAGAACATGATCCTGTTTTTGTTATAAGATTTTGAATAATTTAAGGCAGCGAATAACTGAAGCTCAAAATTGCGTAGGCAATGAACAATGCATAAATGGCAATATTCATCAACATCTTTAAATCGCATTTTTTTACCTGCTTTCACCAGTATTGCATTATTACGTTACTTTGAAACTACATGCGTTTTTTAAAGGTTGACCTGCTTTTACCAGTATTGCTTTACTATTACGTATGCATCTTTGAAAGCAGATTTTAAAATGTTGACTTAGAACTATGACATCATAGCTGTTATTTTCATGGAATGTAGTTTTTTCGGAAAAAATTCAATACTTTAATGTTTATAATATGTTTAAAAAAACTTCACTCGCGTTTAATAAAAATTTTGATAAAAGTGTTCCCTTTCTCCCAGTTCGGAAATATAACTTCATTCATGCTTAAGTGGGAGACATTAAACGATTTGACTTCTGTTCTAAGATTAATCCGTAATGAAACTGTTTTATGATCGCAGAAAATAGCAATTTGTGTTTACAAAAGTTTTGTTTTCATAAAAATTCTACATAAATTAATATGTTTAAGAATTTATTTGTAAATAATTTATCATTTAGCATTAGCATATTATATTTATATGCATATATATAAGGAGAGAGAGTAAGAGAAGCCTCGTGATTGTTTCAAATCGGTTTAAACTGGTTAATGAATTAATTAATTAAGAAAACAATGACTTAAAAATAATGTTCTCACCTGATAACTTGAAATTTGGGATCGTAGATTTCAATTTTTTATTATTGGTTTTTGTAATTTTGAAGGAAATTACATAAATGTCCTTTATCTCAATTAAAATAATTGTAATATTCGACATTCGTAAAAAATATTTCCATTCTTCAACTAAAAATCAGAGAAATATGCACGGTCATCATTTAAAATCAGCGTGAACTGACTGTCAAGAGAAACGCTTTAAAAAGCGAACGGTGTCGAATTTCATCTAGTTACTATTTTCGACTGAATTATTCTTTTAAAAGAATGAGTATTATAAGATATACTTTTTCCTAGCTAACGGTTTTCTATTTCGGGAGTGGCTTTGATCAAAATGAATGCATAAAAGCTACTTTGTATTGAATTAATTAGCCTTTGATTAGATAGCAGATTTTTTATCTATATAAATAAAAATAAATGTTTGTCTGTCGGTCTCTCATGCCTTCCCAAATCGTTCTTTCGATTGCAATGAAACTTGGCCTTCTTATTGCTACAGGGTAGTTATAGATAGTACAATTATCTAAAATTTTAAAAAAAATCGAATCTCAACCATTTATTTACAAAGTATTATCTCCAAGTTACTTGACAAGGAGACAATAGACTCTATAGAAATGCTAAATCAGATTAATATTAAAAGATTAAAGATAATATTTTTTTGCTGTAGTACGCAAATGTCATGCAAGTCATTCTCAGAAGTAATGACTTTATTGCAGATTATGCCAGAAAGTTTTGGGGAGAGCAGTCCTGGACTTTTAAAATTTTAATTAAATTTTAGCTTTTTTCTCAGTAACCAATAAAAATATTGTAGTGTAAATAATTTTGCACCATTTTAATTTTCAAAATTAATTTTTTCAGGTATATTAACGACTTAAGTTATAAATATATTTTCTGCGTTTTTAAACAGAAAGATTTTAATGACATTTTCTAAAATTAAATTTGAGAATTCTGAACGAATATTAAACGAATCTCGAAATACAATAAATAATTTCTTTCATTACCATTCTGAAAGAACACCAAGTTTTACAATTCTAAAAGAATACACAAATCTAATATATAAAAATGAATATATGTTTGTTCGTCTTTTATTAACTGTCGTACTGTTCATCCTATTTCGATAAAACATTGCCAAATTATTAATTGATTGCATTTAATACTATTTTTTTCGGCAGCAGCAACGCGACGGGTACCAGCTATTTGCTCTGATAGTTTGCACTTGTTTTAAATAATTTTCTGTCTTCTTCTCCTTATTATTAGATTATTTCTTAATAATCTAATTATTATCTATATTAAAATAGTTGTGATTATCGTCAGACGTGGAAAAAATGTCTTTTGTTTATTATAAATCAAAATACAATTATGAATTTTGCTACAGGAAATAATTCAATACTAGTTTTATATATTTATTTATACTTATAATAAAGCTCAATGTGTGTGTGTGTGTTGGCGCTCTACAGGCCAGACCGTTGGGCCTACAGCTACCAAATATGGTACATGTATACCTTGGAGGTCGGGAATGTGCACCTCGGAACCCTTTTTTCGAATTTTTAATTAGAATTTGAATTAATTAAAATTCAAGCGAAATTTTGACGTTTTTTCGCTATAACTTCCGAAAATATTATTGTACAAACATGATTTTTATATCAATATAAAGATAAAAAAAATTAGCTTTCTAACGATATCAGTTTTCTTAGTTTATAACGTAAGCTTCTATTTTTAAAGAAATATTTTAACCATGTTTTTAGCACGTGACTCGATAAAATAAAAGAATGCCGGAAGTTCGAATAAAAAAAAACTATCATCGGAAAATAAAACAAAAGAAATGCAACTTTTTGCACGTGACTGGATAAAATAAAATAAATATAACATGTGAAAAAATAAAAGCAAAGAAAAGGTTTCTATTATCGTTTGCAATATCTATATCATTAATTCAGTATTTTTTTTCATTGTAAAATGTGATAGTTTCTAAAAAAATAAATGCAAAGTTAAGGTTTCTATAAAATCTGCAAGAGCACGTCAAAGGGAAAAAAATTAGTTTTATAACCGTGTTGCCTTCATTTTGACGGAAGTTCAAATTTAAAAAAAACTATCATCGCAAATTAAATCTGAAGAAATGCAACTTTTAGTACGTGACTGGATAAAATAAAATAAATATAAAATGTGATATTTTCTTTAAGGAATGCAAAGTAAAGGATTCTATGATCTTTTGCAATATTTTAATCATTAATTGAATAAATTATCTTTATTTATACAGGATTGAATTTATAAGGATATGCCTTCAAATTCCTTTCCAATGGCCAATTTGTAAAATATTATTAATAGGTATATCTATTGTTTAATACTATTAATTTGATCTAAATGAAGTAAATAATTACATTTTATGTAGTTTGTGTCAAACAATGCATTTATGAATAATGAGTTTTAGATTTCATACTTTGCTCTGTGAGCCATATTTTACAAAATATTTTTATTCATATTTTAAATAAAAGTTGCTACATCAATCAGTCTTCTAAATCAATCATTAAAACTGACTGATTTATGAAATTAAAGAATATTATTAGGAAACCGTGTTCTTTTAGAACTTTCAGTCCATCATCTTAAAGAAAATATTAATTTCTGGCCAATCAATGCCCGGAGTTACTTCAAGGCTAATGAATATGTGATTTAATTTAAAATTTTAGAAACCATTACTCATGGCGAACCAGCTGGTCGCCAAAGGCGGCTAGTATATATAATATTAGAATTTCCCTGAATATCACAACTCTTCTTTTAAAGAATTCCATTGTTTTTAAGTTAACGTTGAAAAATTATAATATAACATATCAATGTTATATCTATAACATTGATATTTTTGTGATGTATTTTATATGGGTGTGAATACAATTTTAAAAGGGATGACTAACTTTCATGACTACTTTAATGATGACTATATTTCCTGACTACGTTAATGATGACTATGCTTCATGACTACATTAATGGTGAATATGTTTCATGATTATGTTAATAATAACTATGCTACTTTTCAAACCGAAAAGATAAGTATACATTTCCAATTGAAAAGATACTCCAAATTATGTAAATAATTATATTTTATGTATTTAACATATAAATTTTTTATGCAATTATTAAATAAACGTATTGCTGAAAATCATTACGAAATTTAAATTTTTATGCAATCCTCTGTTTCTGTCAGTTTTTTTCAGTAAATTATTCTTGAGACAGTGAAAATCTAAATAAAAGAAGATACATACTTCGGCAGACAAAAGTAATTGAATTCTTAAATTTTGAACTTCGTTATTTTAGGCCAATCAAGGGCAGTCTGGAATAAACATCGCAATTTGATTGGAGGACTTTTTCAAAGCTGCCATTGAAAAGGTCTAAATTACGATATTCAAAACTTCATAACAACTTTTTTTCTGGACACGAATGGAACATTTTTTGTTTAAATATTAGTGAGTCAAGAATATTTTACTAAATATAATTATTAAGACCAAAAAATTGCATAAAACTCAGAATTTAAGAATTTTTTTGAATTGTATTTATTAAATCAAATAACATAAAAAACAATTGTTTATATCATTTATGAAAAAATTTCCAATAGGAAGCATATACACATTTCTAGCAGTTTGAAAATTGGCTATTAGGTTACCTGTACAGTGTACACACTCTATAATATGCATCAAATAATATTAATTTTGTATTTAAATTAAATTTATTTATTCTTAATGAGACCCTTCTAATTTTAAAATTCACACATCTGGATATTTGTCCTCAAAGATTCTGTGGAGCACCAACACACACACATATATACACTTATCTTTATTATTTGTATAGATGTACGAACATGAATTGAATTTTCGAGCTTTATGTATAATCTTTATGAACTCGCTTCATTAAAAATGGAGTTGAAAAATCTTAATAAAGCTTAAGGTTTATAACATTTACAAGTTTGATCAAAAGTTCTCAGAATTTATCTTACTTAAATTTACATGATGCAAAGCTTCAATGAAAAAAATGATTGGAGAAGTTTTTTCTTTCCAAAATTTTAATTTTGCACCGCTGGTCTAAAAAGGGAGAAATTTAGAAATTAGGGGAATACCAATGGTCTAAAGGCAAAGTTTAGAAACTAAGGAACATTAAAAAAAATAATTTTCAATATGTTTCAAAATTTCCCATCACGACTTTTTAGTTTGCTGTTTGTAATGTCTTTCTTAATCAGTTAATATGTTGTTTAATTTTTCTTGAGATTTTGAAAACCTCAAGATTATGGATAAAATAATTTAAAACACATATAGGTACATATTTTAAAAATTCTGTACTGTTGTCATCGATGGTGTTATTCTTTTGCCCTTAAAAATTTAAAATTATATACAGGATACAATTTTGAAAAATTAATTCTGACACAACGAAAGCTAAACCAAGAAATAATTTTGTTTTATGATAAGATATTTTTGTTATATTTGCAATCATGAGAAATAACTAAAATTCTGAAACTCTGCATTTTCAAATCCTCTTTTTGATTAATATATCCGGAAAAACCTTATTATTAATGTTTTCATTAAGATTATTAATGAATATATGAAATTTTTTTAAATAACGGTACATTATTTTTTTCAATAATTCATACTCAGCAAAAGGATAAAATTATACTTAACACAATTTCTTAAACTTATTTATTTAAATAATAAGTCAAGCTTTTTTTAAAATTATTTATTTGACAGAAAAGGAATTCTCTTATTTTTTTAATATAGACGACATCATTCACATAATGGAGGAAAAGGAATTTTATTTCATTGTTGCAATTTCAAATATATACATATCAATTCAAAATGTCAGTGTCAATCAGTCATCCGTGAAAATCCTTTTTCAGCGAGTCAGCGTTTTTCCTTTATTTATCTGCGAATTTATTTTTTTAGAAATCCATCTGCTTTTTCCTGTTTCAAGAATGAAAGAAGTGAATGTAACCTGCATTTTAAAAATAAATATAAAAAAAGCATTGTATAATTTAAATTTTTATATTTTTATTATCATTAAAATTATACATATGCCATTTAACTTGTTTTATTTAAAATTGCTTGGATTTGTATATGTAGTAATTGTTGCGTGCTCACGCCTTACACTTATATTAAATATAAAACAATTAAAGCAAAAGCTTGGTGAGATATTCCGAGCAGTGGAAAAGAAAACATGCATCAAATGTCGAACGCCAACTTTATTCAAAATGATAAACAAAAAACAAAATTCCATAAACCTTAAAAACAATGTTGCCATATTTGAAAAACTAAAGAATATAAATACCACAATAAAAGAAAGATAATATTGCAAAATAGAGAGTTAATAGTTAATATTTATGAAAACAAAGTTACCAAGTTTTAATAGAACGGAACATCCTCCCACCTTGAGATGTTGGAGGACAGCTCAATAAAATCTTCATAAAATTTAGTATTTCACATATTACAAATTCATTCTTTTACGTAATTTAATAATACGGCCACTTCTTGTCACAAGAGGGGCATTTTCTTGTTCTTGAGGAGGACAGCTTTTGTCCATGGGGGAAGACTTTTGTGGAATCTGGTCAATAGGTATTTCTCTAGGCATACCAGGCCAACTTTTAGATGATACTTCCAACGGGAAAATTCTTTGAATAGGTCTTAATATCTCGGAATGATTTTCGGTTCGTAAGCGAACCAAGCGAACAATATTGTCAGGTCCTGGAAGTAGTTTGGTGACCAGTCCAAGAGGCCAATTAATACGTTTGGAATTATCGCTACCAATAAGTACGACGTCTCCTACCGACACTTTGTGTTGAATTGCTTTGGGGTCTCTTCGTTGAACCAATAGGGCTAGATACTCGGACCTGAAACGTTTTCGGAGATCCCTCATAACTTTCTGTCGATAGCGTAGCCTTCTATTCAAGGATTTTTCGTCCACGTCATCACAATCAGGATTGTTCGCATCTCTGATATCCTGTAGAAACAGCGATGGCGAGAGCGGAATGAACTCATCATTTTCAGAGATGTAAGTGAGAGGACGTGAATTGACGATTGCTTCGGTATCACATAAGACGGTGGTCAATTCTTCGAAAGATAGATGCGCTCGTCCCAAGACTCTCCTAAGTATTTGCTTTAAAACTCCTATCAGTCTCTCCCACCATCCTCCCCACCAGGGTGCAGCAGGAGGGATGAAACGCCATTCAATTTTTCTGGGAATGCTGCGTTTAACAATTTCATCCCAGTCTACAGCTTTTAGTGCAATTGAGGCACCCACGAAGTTTCCTCCGTTATCACAGAATACCACAGAAGGTCTACCTCTTCTCGCAATGAATCTTCTGAATGCTTGGAAAAATGATTCTGTAGACATGGCTGTTAAAAGTTCAAGATGAATTGCCCTATAGACAGCACATGTAAATATACATATCCATGCCTTTTTTCCTCCTTTCAAAAATAAAGGCCCCGCCAGATCCATTCCTACACACTGAAAGACAGCAGAATCATTTACTCTTTCTGGGGGAAGAGGCGCTGCTACAGCATCCATATGCTTCTCTTTCAGTCGTTTGCAAATGACGCACTTCGAAAGCACTCGTCCAATGGTTTTTCTTGAATTCAATATCCAATATTGCTCTCTCAATATGTTTTGCAATATTTGAGTACCCGCATGAAGATTTTTCTTGTGAACAGTCATAATCAATCTTTCAACAACAGGATGACGGGAAGGCAAAAGTGCAGGAATCTTGAAATTCTCGTTATCTTCCCTATGAGTTAGTTTTGTTCTTACACGTATAACTCCCTGGTTATCTCTGAAAGTATTCAAGGATTTTAGTTTTTTATCTGCATCATGAGTAAATGTTTCGCCTTGAATCAACTTTATAACTCTTTCTTCTGCGTATTTGAATTCTTGACAAGATAGCTCTCCAATGTTACGAATAGCTGGTTGTTTGCAATTAAAAATGAATCTTTGTATCCACCCAACCATTCTGACAATTTTGTCGTAATCCGAGAAAAATCTGTAATACCACCCTAAACCGTGATATATGCAAAGTTCATTACCTTGCTTTTCAGAGGTATCGCACCAGACACAAACAGAATTTTGAGTCAAAAGACAGGTACCACCGGTTGAAGGAGTTTTCCTCTCCTGCAATGCCGATTCCAGATCAAGAGTCAATTCGCTCAACGGCCAATTTTCAGGAGATCTTCTGAGCCACTCCGGACCATCCCACCATCGAGAGGCTACAAGATGACCAACAGAACAACCTCTGGATGGAAGGTCTGCAGGATTAATATCGCCAGGTACATGTCTCCAATTTTTCGACTTAGTGAGGGTCTTGATCTCTTTTATACGGTTATTTACGAATACCGACCAGATCTCATCCTTCTGGATCCACGCCAAAACCGTGGTGGAATCGGTCCAAAAATAAAATTCCATGTCTTCCCTTTTGGAATAGAGTAGTCCCTCTACAACAGTAGCACACAATCTTGCTCCAATAAGAGCTGCTATCAACTCCAAACGAGGTATAGTGAGTACTTTAGGAGGAGCAACTCTAGACTTGGCGGCTAAAAGATTAACCTCCACTCTCTGAGCCACTTCCACTCTGATAAAAACGACTGCTGCATATGCATTTTGGCTCGCATCGCAAAAAGTATGATACTAATCCTCTGCTGTTCAGTAGACGAAACACAAAGCCAACGCTGTATGCTTACATTTTTCAATAAATGCAGATCATTGAACCAGTTTGAAAATTCTTTCTGACTTTCAGTTTCAATCTCTGAATCCCAAGAAATATTTTTCTTCCAAAGTCTCTGCAATAGTAACTTGGGAAAAAGTAAAGCAGGGCAAACAAATCCTATCGGGTCGAAAATTTTATGGGATATTGACAAGATCTTCCTTTTAGTAATATCATTTAGTTCAAACTTATCTAGCCAATCTAAATTCAAAAGTAATTGGTCTTGATCTCGCTTCCAAGATACACCTAATATTAAGGAAGTACCCTTTTCTCCCGTACTTTGCCAGTCTCTCAAATTAAACTTTCCTGTTTCCATAATATCTTTGGCTTCTTCTTTAAATCGTAATAGTTCCTTTTTTGTTTCGACACTTGTAACAACATTGTCCACATAGAAACTATCTTTCAATTTCTTTAACAATTCTGAATCATATCTGGAATCTTCACAATATCTGTGTAAATGAAAATCTATGACAGCACCGAGCAAGTACGGACTACTTTTCACACCGAAAACCACTCGCTTATGACGAAAATGTTTCAATTTTTGATCATCGGTCCACCATAAGAATCGCAGATAATCTCTGTCCTCTTTTCTCACGCCAATCTGCAAAAATGCCTTTTCAATGTCCGCTGACACGCCATATTTTTTCTCTCGAAACCTCAGAATTAGAGATGGGATTAGTTCAATTAAGTTTGGTCCACAATTTAAACATTGGTTTAATGATGGGTTGCACTTTTCCCTTGCTGATGCATCAAAGACTGGTCTTATTCTTGTGGTTCCATAATGTTTTATAATTGGTCTGTGCGGGAGATAATGCACGCCTGATTCTTTATCTGTAGACGGTACTTCTTCAATAAAACCTAATTTCAGCCATTCTGACAACGTACTGTCATATGCATTGAAAAGCTTTTCAGAATGAAGCCTCTTTGTCATTTTTTCTAATCTCTTCAAAGCTAATTCTTTATAAGAGGGCAAAGGCAGATGCTCTTCTTTCCATGGTAGTGCGACCTCATAGCGACCATCTGTAGTTACTGCAATAGAATTTAAGAAGTTTATTTTCGTTTCCAAATCTTCTTCTTTCTTAGATTTTACCATAGCAGAATCTTTAATTCCAATAACATCAAGGTTCCATAGATCTGTGATAGAAGCCTCCTGTATAAATAATGAAGTCACAGTCATGGCCAGGTTCTCGGTGGTTTCATCACTAGAAGTAACTTTACCCATTAATGTCCAACCTAAACGAGTTTCGATCGCAAGAAGTCCACAAGATAAATTTATTTGCCTTCCAGTGAACAATTTGGATGCAAGATCAGCTCCGATCAAAACCTCAATAGGCCCTGGTGGATCATCAGTATCAGTTATATGAACATTAAGACATCTAGCCTCTTCCATCCAGGGACCTCTTTTTATAGAATTGACATTTCCGCAAATTATGGGCTGATCCAAAATCTCGAAATTTTCAATATAACTGCCTTCAAGACTTCCCAGTTCAACATTAAAACAGGAATGATTTTTCTGTGAAGTCCTAAGTCCACCGAAAAGGGAATGGATTATAACTTCCTGTCTGAATGATTCGCATCCCAATTCCGAGGCTGTTTCCTTCAGAATATATGACCTTTGGGATCCTGTGTCAACTAGAGCTCGAACAGCTCTTTTTCGGCGTAGTCCCCTAGCTGTTATCTTTAAAGTTTGTAAAAACACCTTGGGTTCCTTGGCAAAAGTAGACAACGCAGAAAGATTTTGCTCAGGTTTTATCTCATCAAAACTAAGGTTTTTAGTTTCTTTCTTCTCGGATAACATCGGACACATAAGCGGCACATGGTGCTTGCTACATATTATACATTTAAGCTTAATTCGACACCTTTTTGCGTTATGTCCGACCTTTAAACATGAGAAACAAGCCTGCTTAGCTCTTAATGTCTTCCTTTTATCATCGAGTGACATTTTCTGAGCAATAAAACAATCAGAACTAGAATGTGCTTTTGAACAAAAAAGGCAGAATAACCTTGTTTCATTGTGAACCAAGAGTTCCGAAGCAGTAGCCACATCTTCATTTTTTGATAATCTATTGGTTCGAACCCTTAAGTCCTTTTTGGCAAGTCCAAAGCCATCCATTGCCATTGAAATTCTCTGTTCGGCTTCGACTTCAGTCTTAATGAATTTCATAAGTTTTTCTAAGCGACCAGTAGGAGTTGGATCCGCATCAACATTTCTTCTGTAAGTGCGCAAAATATCTTCGGATAAACTGCTCTCAACAAGTGGATACAATAATGGAGCACATTTTTCCGCTGTTATACCGAGTGATTCAAGCGCTCGCATAGCTGATTCCAATTTATCGTATACATCATGAATTGGCAAAGGTTTTGCAACGTTCTTGATAACTAATTTCAAAAGTTCTCTTATATAGACTTCCACCAACATATCCTCTTGACCGAAACGTTCTTTCAAACTCTGAATCACTTTTGGATAATTTTGTGCCGTAGGTGGGAAACTTTGCACTACTTCCCTTGCCTTCGAACCGTCTTGAGTCGATTGAATCAGATACTGAAATTTGTCTTCTGGTGCCAAGCTAGCATCTTCGTGTATTTTTGAAAATTGGCTCCAGAATCCAAGCCATTCCATTAAATCCCCGTTATACTTCTTCAGTTCAATTTTAGGTAATTTGTATCTTGGGGTTTCATTAACAGCATTCGACACTTTATCAGCTTTACCGCGATTATTCTCTTCAATCGAAAATTTCAACTTTAAAAATCTTTCCTCATATTCATCGCGTACTGAAATTTCTTTTTCCAACTCTGCTTCATCACTATCTTCCAACATTATATAGAAAATACTTTTATCTAATTCTTTTAATTTCTCAATTTTAGACTGAATAATTAGAAATTTAGCATTTACCTCTGAATCGCCAAATCCTTTTTCAGCTATTAGAGATTCCAAAAGGTTGCATTGTTTTGTAAACGCAGATCTAACGACAGTTCGTTCAGCCTTTTCAACTTTCGTTTTATCCATAATTAAAAGTCCTGTCGCGGACGCCAAATGTTGCGTGCTCACGCCTTACACTTATATTAAATATAAAACAATTAAAGCAAAAGCTTGGTGAGATATTCCGAGCAGTGGAAAAGAAAACATGCATCAAATGTCGAACGCCAACTTTATTCAAAATGATAAACAAAAAACAAAATTCCATAAACCTTAAAAACAATGTTGCCATATTTGAAAAACTAAAGAATATAAATACCACAATAAAAGAAAGATAATATTACAAAATAGAGAGTTAATAGTTAATATTTATGAAAACAAAGTTACCAAGTTTTAATAGAACGGAACAGTAATAATAGATTGCTTTCATTCAGTGGAAAACATCCGGTAAATAACAGTTTTATATTTATATTTTATTTCGATAAATGACAGTTTTATGCTTACGTTTTGTTTGTATTTATTTTTAGATAATCGAAATCAGCCTTGAAATCATGTCTGAATTTATATGCTTTGTAAAGCAATGTTATGATAAATATTTAGTAAACGATTGAAATGTTTGTCAGTTCATTTGATGAATATTCATGTAAAAATCCGTTTTGATTTGTTAAATCATACATTATTTGCAAAATAAAAATAAATTGCTGAGGGTTTTTCGAGAAAATGTTTTTATAAAATGTGATTCATCTCACAGATAAGTTTGCTTCTTTGAACCCTTTTACGGTCAATCCTTTATCAATTTTAATTCAAACAATTCTAAAATTATTTAGGAGAAATTAAATTCTGTTCGAATTTATATATATAAAATCAATTATTTCAGTACCAGGAAGTAATAATATTAGACTGAATGTTTTATTATAATTTAATTGATGAATAAGCAATTAAAAATGGATACTGCTTTGTGAAGTTATGCATCATTTTCATAATAAAGTTAGATAATTGAATGTTTGCCGGTAGAAGGTTATTTTATAAAGTACTAGCTGGTACCCGGCGCGTTACTGCCACAGAAGAAATAATTTTGGAAATATCGTTTGAAATTTAAAATAACTGTTTTGTTTAATTAGGAAGGATAGAAAGAATAACATTTGTTTTCTTATCGGAAATGAATAAATTCCTTGAAATTGAATGCTTTATAAAGGAAAAGTGTAAAAAATATTAATTCTTTTTTTTTACTTTATTATTCAAGATTAGGCAATATATTTTCCCGTCTTCAGTAGAAACGAACACATTTCTTGACTGTCCAACTCGTAACATCCAGCATATAACTGATTATGTGAAAAACAAGAATTTTTTTAGGTTCAGTTTGCTCACTTAAAGTGATTGACATTGCACCTTGTTGATAGTCATCGAGAATGCAAGTCGAATGAGGAACTGCAGTCGTTTGAGATCAAAAGGATGTTGGAGGGAATAATAGGAATGCATGGAGTGAGCACATCTTCTCCAATCGACGTTTCTTTAAGAATAGTTGTCACGCTTCTTGCCTCATATTTGTCTTTTGATTCTGGTCTCGTGATCAGGTAGCATGTAAACTTTGCCTTTTGGTTCTTGCCTCATGTAGATCTTGAGACTCAAAAACATGTGAATTTGCAATTTGTAAACCATCTGCTTAATTGCTCTCTTGTGTTTCCTCGTTTGTTTATGAAGTTCGATTTAATAAGTTTCTAGATGTCGCGCTGTTAGATCTATTAAGTGATAGACGTTTTTTTTATTGAAACATTTATAAAATCCCCGTGCACCACAAAGTATCACAAGGAGCTTACAGAAGTAAGCATTCAACACATAACAAAAAGAAAATGGGAAAAATTTCCAGTTACGAAGGATTAATATAAAAATAAAATAAAGTAAGAAAATTTAAGTTAAGAATAAGAAATGTAACAGGTGTCAATAGTAAATTTACAAAAATTTTCAAGAGCACTTTTGATGGAAACAAGTTGATGAATATCTGGAGGCCACTTTATATTAATGGCTTCGAGAGCTAGTCTTAGATTCTGTCTTGCTCCGGCAAACTTGGAATATAGGAGGAGCCCATGTTCAACATTTTCCTCGCCACCAATATTACAATCACAGGTAGATGTTGGAGACAAGTTAAATTTCTATAGATAGCTTTTAAAGTTCGCATGACCAGTGAGAAATCGGGTTATTCTATAATTTATATAAAAATGATGGTATGACAGTCTCTTATTAATGGATGGGAAGAATCTCTTTGTTAGGCTGCCTTTATTTGAAATGAGATATTCTTTATTCCCAAACTCCACCATGTTTGCTCTTGTAATCTTCATGTAAAAAAATTTAGGAATGTTAACGCCAATGTCGATTTTCCGCTTAGTGGCAGCCTTTATGAACCAATCGGCCAGCTCATTTCCATAAATGCCCGTATGTCCACGAACAAATGTAAAATCTGTAGAGTTATTTTTATCTTTCAAGCTTTTAATTTGCTTTTGGATCTCGACGATTATATTGTTAGACGAAGGAATACACTTCAGAGAATCCAAGGATGAAAGAGAATTGGTACAAATGAGATAATCTGAGGTTACACTATTTTGTTCAGGATCCATTTGATGGCGAAGTTCAAACATAAAAGTTCAGCAATAAAAAATGTGCATTCATCACGAATTCTGAATTGAAAGTGCTCGGATTCAATATCACTTCTTAAAACAACAAATGCGAAGCCAACTCCTCCATCAATTTATCAATTTTACTGCCATCAGTATAGCAAATAACAGAGAAAACATCCTTGGTTTTGTTACTAAATTGAATTATTTAGATTGAGGTTCTCTTTGAGGGATGAGGGAGAAAAGATGGAGTCAAAATCGAACGTTTTAGAACATATTATTTGTCGTAGCATTCAACACTATATACATTCGTATAATTGAAATATCGTTTGTAGATCCACTTAATAAATAGCAAAATTACTGTTTGCACTGGAAAATATATAATTTTTAGCTATCGATAATAATTTTATTTAGCATGTGTGAGATAAAATCTGAATAATATGTGCTGTGTGCAACAGAAAAAATAGTGAGCGCGTTAAATAGAAATATCCTATGTAAAAGATTATTCATTAATGAGCAGAAAAAAAAATTAGATTTTTTACAAAGTATTTTTGATTTCATTTCCCTCACATTGACTGACACCAAACATAATAATTTTATTTTGTTTGATAAATGTGCGATTAATTCCGATGGGATGTGCTGTTTGATTTTTGCCAACCATCAGTTTTAAAATATGCGAGCACATTTAAAAGTGCGAGCAGTTGCTTTTACAAAGTTTCATCGCAATCGGTTGAACAGTACAGCCGCGCATAAAATACGAACAAACAAAAATTCCTTTTCATATAATAGATATGACGACTGTACTATGTCTATAACCTTCGCGCAATTTCAAGCAATAATTGGACCAACTGCAAAGAAATCGTTTGAATAGTACGGAAGCGTATAAGGTAAGAACAAACAAAAAAATTATTTTTATGTCATAGATAACTGTACTCTGTCTATAGCCTTCACACAGGTGAAAGTAATAAATTGACCAAGTTGCATAGATCTTGGTTGAATAGTTCGGCTGTGTATAAAGTACGGACAAGCAACAATTAATTTTTATATAACCAGCGAGTGACCGAGCTCCGCTCGGAGAAAACAGGTATCGAAGCTAACTTGAAGATTTAAATTTTCAATTGTGATTTATCAAAACAATACATGCCATAAGAAAATTTGTGAAACCATTGGTGAAAAGATAACCGGTTAAAGTGCGCCATTGTAAACTATTCTAAACAAAGTTAGAGTTTGGAAAGGGAACTATTCTATTCAAAGGTAAAGTAAAGGTAAAAATTGAAGTGTGTTGAAGTTCAATATTTTTGACAAATTTATTTAGAAAAACCAAACATATATACATACATAAAAAACATATTATAAACCTATAACAGCATAAACATAAAACTTTATTAGTTCGCCATATTGGCTATAGATGGTAGCACGTTACCGCTTGAAAATTTAAGTAGCCATTATGGCGAACTAATAAGGTTTGAAAATATCCTATCTGTAACTCCGAACTGCTCGACCGTAGCGCTTCGAAACCGGCGTCAATCGATTCCTCGTGGCCAAAAACACCAGACTCCCCAAGTTTACCGGAGTTTATTAATTCTGTGGAGATTTTCGACTTGGCAACCATTCCTCGTATTATAGTATTAGAGAGAGTAATGCATTCTTTTAGAATTGTAATGCTTGGTGTTCTTTGAGAATTGTAAGGGAAGAAACAATTTTTTGTATCATTTATGATTCGTTTAATATTCATTCAGAATTTTAAAGTTTAATGTTAGAAAATGTGATAAAAGTATGTTCTTTTAAAATTGATTAAACACAGAAAATATATTTATGCCATAAATTTATTTGTATAGTTGAATTAATAATTTTTTTAAGTTAAAATGACGCAAAAATTTATTTCTGAAAAATACAATTTCATAGCTTAAATTTAGCATCTTTATTGAATCTATTGTGTCTCCTTGGCGAGTTATTTTGTCAATAATCCTTGGTTAATATATGAGAAAATAGATCCGAAAATACTTTTTATGTATTAGATAATTAGATTATGATTACAATAATCTCGTAAATGCAAGTAATAAGTACTCAAAGTTTTATTCCAATCAGATGAGTGCCACGGCAGCGCATAAGAGACATACAGAAAAATATTTATTTTTATTTATATAAATGATGTATCATTACCTTTCGTTGATTTCGTTACATAGAACTCCTTTAAAATGAAAATCGTCTATTATTTTCATTTCAAATAAATTAAAGTCAATTTGTAGAAAATAATTTTGATCGAATCCTTTACAATTAAAAGATATGCTAGAAAAGGGGGAAAATGTGCTAATGAAATCAAAAATATTTCAATATCAGAATAAAACAATATTTGATTGAATTTTTCGTCTGAGCTCAAATTATGAATACGTGTTTAAAAATGATTCATGCTTTAAAAGAAAGATTTATCATAGACAAATAAAGTTAAATTATAGAATGCTTGTCGAGTTTTTTATTTTATAAAATCCGTTTTTTTCCTTAACAATTTATTAATTGTTTTTGTTATTTAAAATTCATTTACACTGAAAGACTTTTATGGTTTAAATTCCAAGAAATCTGAAGTTAATTAAGAGATAGAAAATCTTATTTGAGTTTATAAAAATTAAAAATAAGCCAGAAAAATATTTAAATATTCAGAAAAACTTTTGGCAATAAAGGCACTATTCTTTTTATAACACGGCCTTAGTTTTGGCATCAGATTATCGTATATTTGAGATTCAATGTTTCAAAATATCTCCTCAGAGGACTGTAATCAGAGGGTCAAGTGTCATCTCATGTGCCATCGTTGTCATCTGATATTTGTTATTGCGATATTCGTTTTAAAATGGATTTCTCACAGTTTGCTATTCAGATGTTGAACAAATGTGACTCTTTTTCATATAGTATTTCAGATATATATCTAAAAAGAGCTTTAAAAGTGATATTTATATAGAAAATTAAAGAATGAAATAATATTTAACAATAGCTACGAAGAAATATATTTACTTTTACCACGAATTAGCAAACTTTTTAATATGGGTTAAAAAATGTCTCTTTGTAGACGGTCAGTATGATTTACTATAAATCTTCTTCCGAATTCAAAAAGATTAATTTATAAAATTCTTGGATACTTATATGAATAATATCGTCTCTTATTTTATAACTATGAATTGTTTTGCAATTTTAATCATTCGATGGAGTTATTTTACAAATATAAAGAAAATTACCGTTGTTTTGATTAAAATAAATGGAAATTGAATTAATTTGCAAATCTAAATAAAATTACCATTGTTTCGATTAAAATAGATGGAAATTGAATTATTTTACGCTTATGTAAATAAATTCCATATAAATTAACGCCTTTTATCACAATCTTAACTACCAAAAGTAACTAATAACGCATTAAACGAATTACATAAAATTTAAATCCATTTATCAAAATTTATTTAAATCAACAAAATTATTATTGTTTTATTTAAAATAAATGCAAATTAAATTATGTTACGTTCCTGTAAATAAATTTCACTCAATTAATGTCGTATATCGCAATCTTAGCAATCGAAAGTAATTAATTACGCATTAACACGGATTACATATTAAACAACAACATTAAATCAATTGAATCAAAATTTATTTAAATTAATAAAATTACCATTGTTTAGTAGAAAATTAATGTAAATTAAATTACTTTACCTTCATATAAATAAATTCCACTGTTCCAAGTTGTTGTCTTTTATCGCAACCTTAGCAAGTGAAAGCAATTAATTACGCATTAACACGGATTACATATTAAACAACAAAATTAAATCAATTTATTCAAAATTCATTTAAATCAATAAAAAATCGCCACTCTACATCCGTGATCGATAAAGCGTGACACTGAAATAGCTTTCTCGTGTGTGTCAGAGGCACTTCATTAACTTCTTTTACTACTTTTTTTTCCGTTTTATATTCTTATCCTTATTTTCATCACTGAATTAGCTTACATGAAAATGGCTGGGAAAATGTATCATAAATTTGGCTGCTGCAATCAAAACGATCGTGATAATGATTTTTTTTGCATGGAAATTAATCAATTTTTTCTCCTTATTTAACAAAGGAAAACAGTGATTAACATTTTTATAAGAATCGATAAATAGTCTAACTCAATTATGATAAACAGTAGCTCCTTTTAATAAGTATGAAAAAGTCGCACAAATTGATTGTTTTCTTTCCGATGAAGATAAATGATGAAAGAAGAGAAAAGGAAAACCCATGCCGCGTTTTCACTTAATAGGAATTGCCGAAATCCTACTTAAGGATACGAGTTTTCTTTATTAAAATAGCATCAGCGAGGAAACTTGAAACAGTGTCTCTTTATTAAAAATTGGCCGCTTTTCACATTACAAGGTTGTCCTTAAGCTATCAACAATATATATATAGCTATTAGCTCATCATTTATTATTGCTACAAGGCTATCTATAAATCATTAAAAATATATATAGATATTAGCTCACCATATGTAAATGTTACAAGGCTGTCTATAAATCAAAGTATGTCGATATCTATGATAATCTAAATTAATAGTTTAGAATTGTAGGATATGCATATAATAGGTATCTCTAATGCTCAAATAATAAAAACTTACTTCAGCTGACCAATCATAACTAAATATAGCTTAATAGCTAATATAACTAAAGGCACTACGTGTGTCTGTATATTTAATTGGTTTCATCTTTTAATTACATGATAAAAAAGTGAAAAAGAAAAGAATAATTTGATTTGTTTTATTTAGCTTTCTTCGTTTTTTTTAAACTATTGATGAACTTTTTTGAAAGACATCGCAGTTTAGAATTGCAGGCAGATCATCAAGATATTACTTATTTCAGTACCTAACTTAAGCGTACGTAAGTAAGCTAGATTTTCATATGCTATGAATGTTTGGAAGAATCCAGTTTCGAATCTACGCTGCTCTTGTTTTAAAAAGAAATTTCGCATCTGCGATTTCATGTCGCGCAAATCAAAGAATAATATAGATAAATTAATACCCCATTTTAAAGTAATATTACTATCCACCAAAGCAAAGCTACTTTGGGATGGACTCAGGTCCGTCCATTTGGGTAGATGCTACGTACAGGGCCCCCACAGTTGAAGGGGTCCCCATCATGATCATGAACTAAAACAATGTTCTGAACTGTAATAATGAGATGGAAAGAAAAGAGGAAGACAAATAACTGGAACAATAGATGGGTTTTGATACATTGAATTAAGAAATAAACTGGAACAATCGATGGGTTTTGATACATTGAATTAAGAAATAAACTGGAACAATCGATGGGTTTTGATACATTGAATTAAGAAATAAATTAGAACTATCGATGGGTTTTTATACTTTCAATTAAGAAATAAACTGGAATAATCGATGGGTTTTGATACATTGAATTAAGAAATAAACTAGAACAACCGATGGGTTTTGAATTTTGCAGATTTATTATAGTTTTGTGCAAATGTGCAACATATCATAAACATGAAATACGGTAATTCACGTAACCTATTAGATTAAATTGCATATATCACTTTGGTAATTTTACTATAATGTTTAATTTTGTTAGAACTAATCAGGTTCGCGCCAAGAAAGTATCTCTCTGAGTGCCAAGACTAGAAAAAATGCTCTAAACCCTCATGCAATTTATGTGCCTTGTCTATGACACTTTTTTAATTTTTTAATTTGTGACACCGTACATATTGCTGTTCTGTTTGGATATTATTTATTTTCTGCATCTACAAAAAGATGGGGAACTTCTACAAAAGCATTTAAACATTACCCTTAAATCATTATGCGACACTCATTGGGAAGCCAAAATAGATTATTTAAAAGCAGAGTATTACATTTTTATCAAACTTGTAATGCCCTAGAAGAATCTATCGCTGCAAATAACAATAATGCTTCGGTATTTGAAGCATAAGGTCTATTGGATTCAATACAAGAAATGACATTTATTTCATGTTTAACAATATTGTCCAAAATTAACACTATCAATAAACTATTTCAAGTAAAAATAGTTGCTCTCGACTGAGCTTTTAATTTGATGAATAAAATTTGAACTGAAATCCAAAATTTAACTCATTTTTAGACGAAGCAAAAGTGATAGCATGTAATTTGCGTCTTTCAGGACATTTCTCTGAAAAACGAATTCGAAATAGACAAAAATTATATTTCGAAACAGCAGAAGTTGAAATTATTGTACAACTGGTTGAAGAATTTAAATTTTATTTTTTCCCTCTGTTACTGATTCTGTTATCGCACAGACAGAAAATAGATTTAAAGTATATCAAATTAATCACTGATAGAAAAACTTTAGAAAAACATTAATTTGAAAATTGTGTATATATTTGAATGATCCCAACTGATTTTCCGCTCTTTTAGATGTGCCAGAATTTTAAAATTTTGAACAATTTTGCAAGCTGTTTGGTAGTATAGAATTTAAATATTTCTATAATTAAATTTTAAATTAATCGACTATATCAACTAAATTTTAATTCCTAATAATGGCCCCACCTAACAGAGAATTTAAGAATAAAACTGATTTAAGATTCTATAATAAAATAAATATCAGTCAAGGACTGAAAATAATAGTATAATTAAGAGTTTAAAAGAACTTTTACTTTTAGTGTATAATAAAAATTTATTGAAAAACTTTCTTAATTTGTTTTCATTTTGAGTATTTATGCATTAGTACACTTTTATCCGTGTTTCATTTTCTTAAAATTTCTTCTCTTTCAGTAAATTTGTTTCAGATTTATTAAGAAGAAAGGAAATTTTGTTATTGATTTCCTCCAATTTCTTGATGTGCTAGAATTTTATTCCCCTTAATATTCTAGATGACAATATTCAATTTCAATATTTTCTAAATAATTAAATCAACTGGATTTTGATTCTATAAAACAAGCTGCAAATTTACAAAAAAACCCCACTAATTTCAAGATTTTATGATATTAATAATAATGAATTAGAAATAAAATACTAAAAAATGAAAAAATAATTCAAATAAAAAATTTATAATTTTTTATACTAAATGAAAGTTTATTATAAAATTAGTTTTTAAATTTATTTTCAACTTCAAATTATTATGCCAAACTTATGTAACTTTATTTATATTTCATTACCACAAAAGTTTCATCTTTTTCGGGACTGTACTATAAAGATGGAGATTGAGGAATAGTACATGCATAGTACAGTACAATAGTACATGCATCACTGGGGAATAATAGAGGTTCAGAGATGTCCTATTAGCCGGATGACTGAATATATCCGGTTGAATGAGATCTTATTTATCTAACTAAGTCAAACACACATTTTCTATATTAGGTGTCGGAGACACCTGTCTTCGCAATTTCGCGGCACACAATAGAATTGATTTTCTTTTCAAATTACCCACGCATCCACTGATGAACAATCGTTTAAACCCTTATTTGCATGATGATGGAAATTTTCAACATAATATTTACTAAACAAAAAAAAAAAATCAATCTCAAAACTGGTGTAATGTAAATCGGTTGTTGGCAGCAACCTTTTTCACGATTATTGAGTAATAAGGAGCTTATAGGGTGATCAGCGAATAAGCCCTGATTTCAAAATTAAATATCTCTACAAAAAAGATAGATTGAATTATGCGGTAAACTGTTTGTTTATTAGTCAAACTGTAAAAATAGTGTACAAAAGTTAGAAAATTTAGTTACAAGAATAATTGTTAGATGGCGCTCTGCGATGAAAACTTTTTCTGAAAGGAGTCTTAAAAAAAAAATTAAATGATGCGGTCTTTGCCAACCAAATACATTTTTTTCAAAATGTTCACCGTTCGAAACAATGAGGTGGCGTAATCGAATAATGAAATTTGACATCACGTCTTGCAATGTCTCAACGGAAATGGAATCACATGCAACACCAATCAACGATTCAAGCCCATCTAGAGTGGCGGGATTGTTTCTATAGACAGTGTCTTTCAATGCTCCTCACAGAAAGAAGTCACAAGGAGACAGATCGGGAGTCATTTTTTCTTTTTGACGTCACACTGAAAGCGTCTATGGGAATTGCGATTAGAGCGCCATCTGTTTAACGATTTCGTAACTAAATTTTCTAAACTTTTTTACAGCATTTTTGCAGTTTTGCTAATAAACGTGCATTTTACCGCATAATTCTATCGATCTTTGTTGTAGAGATATTTAATTTTGAAATCAGGGCTTATTTGCTGATCACCTTGTAGCTGTCATAAAAAAAATCAAACATCACAATCATTATAGAGGGTTTGATCTTGTCATTCCACTATTTTTTGTTATTGGAAGAAACGTGCGATTTCTTGAATAATTTTTTTACAATTAATCAGTGATTTTTTTTGCTAATAAAAGCGTTAATGAATGGAGAAATTTAGAAGGCAGGGACATTGAAGATTTTGTTCTGAGCTTAACATGCAAAATTTACTCATACTGTTTTTTAATTGTTTTATATTGTATATTTATGCAGGGAATTTTTAAAAAAAACTTTTGCGCTTAACATGCATACTTCCATTATAACTGTTTTTTATTATTTTATATTATATATTTATACTAGGAGTTTTTGAAATATATGTGCCTAACATGTATATTTCTATTATATTGTTTTTTAATTATTTTATATTATATATTTATACTAGGAATTTTGTATTTAACATGTACTTAATGTAAAAAAACATTTGTACTTAACATGTATATTTCCATCATGCAGTTTTTTAATTGTTTTATATTATATACTAGCCGCCTTTGGCGACTAGCTGGTTCGCCATGAGTAATGGGTTCTAAAATTTTCAATTAAATCACATATTCATTAGCCTTGAAGTAACTCCGGGCATTAATTGGCCTGAATCTAATATTTTCTTTATGATGATGGACTGAAAGTTCTAAAAGAACGCGTTTTCCTAATAATATTCTTTAATTTTATAAATCAGTCAGTTTTAATGATTGATTTAGAAGACTGATTGATGTAGCAACTTTTATTTAAAATATTAATAAAAATATTTTGTAAAATATGGCTCACAGAGCAAAGTATGGAGAAATCTAAAACTCGTTATTCATAAATGCATTATTCGACTCAAGCTACATAAAATGTAATTATTTACTTCATTTAGATCAAATTAATAGTATTAAACAATGTATATGCCTATTAATAATATTTTACAAATTGGCCATTGGACTGGAATTTGAATACATATCCTGTATAAATTCAATCCTGTATAAATAAAGATAATTTATTCAATTAATAATTTAAATATTGCAAACGATCATAGAATCCTTTGCCTTGCATTTTTTAAAGGAAATATCGCATTTTATTTTATTCAATCACGTGCTAAAAGTTGCATTTCTTCAGATTTAATTTGCGATGATAGTTTTTTTTAATTTGAACTTCCGTCAAAATGATGGAAACATGGTGATAAAACCTAATTTTTTCCCTTTGACGTGCTCTTGCAGATTAAATTTTATTGTTTTATCCGAAATATATTGTTGAAAATATGGTTAAAACATTTCTTTAACAATTCGTTTAAAATAGAAGTTTAAGTTATATGTTAAAACACCGATACCATTAGAAAGCTAGTTTTTTTAATCTTTAACTTGATGTACAAATTATGTTTGTGAGATAATATTTTCGGAAGTTATAGCGGAAAAATGTTGAAATTTCGCTTAATTTTTAATTAATTCAAATTCTAATTTAAAAATTTAAAAAAAGGGCTCCGAGGTGCACATTCCTGACCCCCAAAGTATACATGCACCAAATTTGGTAGCTGTAGATCCCATGGTCTGGCCCGTAGAGCGCCAACACACACACATTGAGCTTTATTATTATAGATAAAAAAAATATGTGTTTTTTTTCTTTAAAATCAGTACAAAATTTAAGAAATAGTTAAAGTTAAAAAATCAGTTATTAATAGCTAAAGAGTCGGTAACTTTATTCGGAAAAACTTTTTGAGTTTAATGCTCTAATAATTTATCGGTTATGCTTCCAAAATATTAAAAAGTTTTTTTTCGGTGATGTTGCCAAAATATTAAATATGTTTTTTAAAAGAAAGCGAAAAAGGCAAAAAATTATTGAATAAAGGATTTAGATGTTACAATCGATTATAGAAACCTTGGCTTTGTATTTATTTTTTTAGAAACTATCACATTTTATAATGAAAAAAAATATTGAATTAATGATACAGATATTGCAAACGGTAATAAAAATATGCCATTAAGTCGGGATACCAATGCATATCCTGTCTAAATTCGAACAGGTTTACCGTAAAGAAGATTTATTGAATTAATTATTTAGATATTGCAAACGATCATAGAATCCTTTGCTTTGCATTTATTTTTTTAGAAAATATCACATTTTATATTTCTTTAATTTTATCCAGTCACGTGCTAAAAGTTGCATTTCTTCAGATTTGATTTACGATGATAGTTGTTTTTATTTGAACTTCCGGCATTCTTTTATTTTATGCAGTCACATGTTTAAAAAAACATGGTTAAAATATTTCTTTAAAAATTCGTTAAAAATAGAAGCTTACGTTATAAATTTAAAAATACTGATACCGTTAGAAAGCTAATTTTTTTAATCTTTAAATTGATATAAAAATCATGTTTGTGCAATAATATTTTCGGAAGTTATAGCGGAAAAACGTCGAAATTTCACTTAAATTTTAATTAATTCAAATTCTAATTAAAAATTTAAAAAATGGGCTCCGAGGTGCACATGCCCGACATCCAAGGTATACATGTACCAAATTTGGTAGTTTTAAGTACAATGGTCTGGCCTGTGGAGCGCCAACACACAAACACACACACACACACTGAACTTTATTATAAGTATAGATTTATACTAGGATTTTTTAAATATTTGTTCTTTAATTTAAAGAATAAATTATATAACCCTGACTTATTTCATAAAAAAAGAAAAGAAAAAATTATGCAAAGAAGGGTTAAAGGGCAGATCAGAGAAATGTTGAAAATATTAGCAAATAAAATGTATAATACAATGATTTATTTTACAATGAAATCAGGAATTCCATCAGAAATAAAACCATGCTCATTTTTCTCTGAGTAACAACAGCTTTTCTTTTTTTCTTTTTTTAAAAACTGCTTTTAAGCGTTTGGTTGGCGTTTATTGAATGGTCTGTCAAACCATTTAATGAAACAGAAATGCGGCTCAGTGAACTGAAAACGGTAACGGTTGGGCAAAAATGTTAAAGCTCATGTTATCAGTAATAAAGAACAAGAAAAAATAACAATCCAAATTATAAAGTTGACCTTCAATTGAAAAGCTATGTCATCAAAAAGCAATTTTAGGAAGAAAATTATTTTCTTCAGTACTTCAGAGAAAATTTCTGTTTTAACTATATTGAACTTGCATTTAACTATTCAAACGACTTTGATGTTTATGAATTAATTTTCAGCTCCTAGCATTTTTTCTAATAAAAATTTTATTTATTTTTTTATAATTAATGGTTGATTGGATTAAATATGTTGTCTTCAAAATCGTTCTTAGGTTTGGAAATATAAATTTAAGATGAAACATTCGATTAGAAACATTGGCATTTAACATAAACTCGGCTTATATACATTTGATCAGATGTATGATGAAATTAGATAGAGATTATTATTATTATTAAAGATATAAAGATTTAAAAAGTCATAAGAATTATTTTCAATAGAATGGTATTTTTCTTGGACGAAATACATGTGGAAAAATAACGAGCAGTTGAAAAAATAATTAATCCAAATTTTAATGGCAATATACAAAAATGGGTCATTTTAAAATCACATCAATTAATATTTATGTGATACACATAAAATCCATCCTGCCAATCCAGTTTTTGAATATCGAGAAATGTTCCGTCACGGCATAGATAAAGATAATGTGAAGTTCGATGTTAGATGCCGTGTCGAATATACAAGAAATCTTTACTACAGAGAGTTATTTTGTTAGGGAATTAAGTAAAAGAAAAGAATCAACCAGGTAGAATGTACAGCACAGATTTAAAGAAAGATCAATTTACAACAGAGCAACAATCGTTGCCGGATTAACAATATTGCAAGCTCTACACTGCATGCTAGATGATAATAGCAAATTGGATGCAATATTAATTATAACGGCACTTTAAGGCTTATGAATTAATGTTCAGCTCCTTATAGCATTGTTTCTAATAAAAAAGTGTTTCTTTCTTTATTTTCCTTATTAATTATTAATTTGATTAAATATTTTGGCTTCACAAACGTTCTTAGTTTTGGAGTTACAGATTGGAGATATAACATGAGAACTTGACAAAACAAAACCTGTTTTGATATATTTTTAAAAGGGAAATTAAAAGGGAAAATCTCAAAAAGAAAGTTAGAATTGTGGAAATATTGTCCGCATTTTAATTTTGTCATGTTTATAATTTCAAGCTGAGCGCTGCTCTCCTAGTGGTGATAAACTTTGCCATTTTAACCCGAAAACTATGTCAAACAGTGACAAAAAATTCATCAAACGTATAAAACTTCGCCAGTTTAGTATAAAGCTGCCTTCTACACATGGGCGTATTTTAAAATTGGTACGCTAGGCAAGCGTCTTGGGTCACTGGTGAAATTTAGAACTGTAAAAATATGAATATGTTATCCATATTTTAAATTTATGGTGAATCATAGTTTCAAGTAGTCCTAGTGTTGATTAACTTTGCAATTTTATCCCTAAAACTATGTCAAATAGGGAAAGAAATCAACTTCGAATGTGTAAAACTTTGCTAGTTTAGCATAAACTTCTTTCTATACAGTATCCAAATAGGCTAAATAGATAATGGTCTAGGGTTTCTGCTGGGTTAATATCAATTAAAATTGATACTAGCCTAGATACATAATAAATTTGTAAGATACTAAATTTATATGAATTAAAAATATTAGGTAAAAATTAATACCTTGTCAAGAGAAAGAAAATATTATAAAATATTAAGATAAAGTGAATTTTCCAAGTTCAAAACTAGTAAATATGAGGGTAAAAAATAGGAAACCGTTGAAAATGTTAGAAATTATTAGAATAATATGAACACTTTATCAAGTATAATTGTTCAGTTTCCTATTTGTTTTATTTCATTTTCTTAATTATTAGAGCATTTATAAGCATTAAGTGTATGTCTAAATGTAATGCATATAAATGCGAATGCACCGCAGATGTAAATCATTATAAAAAAAAAACAAATAAATAAAACGTACAAATCTCTTTCTCTCTTCCTGTATATATATATATATACAGGAAGGATATATATATACAGGATATATATATATATATACCTCCCTCAAAGTCTGACCGTGGTTCAAAGTTACGAGGTTCGTCCCAAAATAGCCGTAGTATTTATTGCTTTAAAACGGAACGTTAATGTAACTAAAACGAAATTCAATAAAGTTATTAAAAATATAAAAAATTGCCCTAAATTAACCACCATCAAATTAAATAAATCAATAAGGTGTTTAAACGTGAAGCTAGTTTCCAATTGGACTGTTTATTAAAAGAGGAACCTTGCACTATTCAGTGTTTAGAGCCACAAAATGTCTTAATCCACCCTTGCTTCAGTGGATAAAACGGATTATTTCAGCTGAGTTCAATACTCGTTATACCTTCGATAACTTTTAAATAAATCTAACACTGTAGAAAAAAATATTCGAACAACAAGATATTATGAGAAAGAATATCATAAAATATTGTTTTGAATAATTTTATGCCATTTATGTATTTTACAAGCTTTCGTGGCAGACAGTTGATGATCTTCAACACAATATCATATCCCGTTTTCATTTCCCCATTATAACTTTTGCGCCGTTTCGTGGGATTGCAGATTTCGATTTAATAGTTAATCTGTCTAATGTTATTGGGTTGTTCGGAAAGTCATTTCGTATATTTGTGTCAAAATGAAAAGAAATTTTCGTTTAATGAATAAATTATTTATTAAATTATAAAATTGCCATTCTGGTCTAATACCTTTTGCCATATTTTTGGTAGTAACATGATTACACGCTCATAAAAGTTTTGGTCTTTGCTGTAAAAAAAAAACTGATCGAGGTGGTTTTTGGCCTCCTCATTTGAAGGAAAAATTTTGCAAATCAGTTCTGGTACTGAGGTACTGTTAACACATCTTCTCCACACATATTGGCTAATTTATTTCTGGCTTGAACAGCATTTTTACCTTTTATAGCAAAAAAGAAAAAAATGACGAAAATGCTGTTTATTGCTCTCCATATTTAAAAGGGCACCATCCAAAAACTACTGCGAAGAATCAGCTGCACTTTTTCACACTCAAGCCTTGCTATATCAGCTCTTAAAACATAAAATGATTTTGCGGCTTAAGTATGAAATTGGGTGCGAAAAATGCAATTAAATCCTTTGTCAGGAAAAAACGAAATTACTTTCCGAACAACCTAATAGTATGGGAAGCATGTATCACTTCAGACAGTAATTCCGTTGAATGCTTACGTTAAATAATCAAACGTTTTACTACTCATTGCATTTAACCCACAGAGGGAGCTACCTCGTAATTGGGATGAGATGCTTCCGGCATGGTGGTTGAATCTCGCCAACGCGGTGTGTACAACAAATGTAGGGATCTGATCCTCCCATCAATGGCGGGACATACTCCCTACGGGGAGGAATATACCTTGGCCCTTAAGGCTATGCCACAGTTCCCACCGTGTTGCTGTTGCGATGGTTCGGTCATTCAGTAATTTTTTGTGGGCCTTCTAGCTGATCGGTGGTCAGTAATATGACTCATTAATTGCGTCCGACTTGTCATTATCGCTGCTTAGCATGCTGTGTAGAATTCGTAATGTTATTCCTGCAGCTGATTGTTGGGCTATTATATATTAGTATTTAATTTAATATATGTAGTGGATTTAACATGGTGCCTTCTTTTCTTTTACTTAATTCGCTAACAAGGAGCTCCCTGTAGAAGGTTATTATTCAATACTGTATGTTACATCGAACCTCGCATTATCTTTATCTATGCTGTGATGACACATTTCTCTACATTTAAAATAGGTTATATATTTCAAAATTGAATTGGAAAGGTGGAATTGGTGTGTATCACATGAATATGAAAGGGTTTAATTCTTAATTTTTAAATAATCCATTTTTATTATTGCCATCAAAATACTGATTAATTACTTTAAAATAGGTAATTTTTTACGTGTATTTACTCAAATAAAATACCTTTTTTGAAAAATAGTTATGAAAATAGCTATTTTGTAGAAAATAATGTATTATTACTCTGTATCTAAATTCATCACGCAGTGATTCCAACAATTTTGTGCAAGATTTATTTTGTTAAATCTATAAGATCTAGATATGTATTTAAATAAAAATATAAATTTTGCTCGCTTGTTTGGCAAGATACGAAATGGGTTTGGCTGCATTATAAAGAATGTTATATTCTAATAGAAGGTTTTTTATATTTTAGAATATTAGAATAATGCCAGATAAATATTGTTGAACTCTTCGTTAACGATCCATCTATATTATATATACCATAAATTAAGATGTCATACTGCAATATAAGGCTGAAACGAAAAACAAAAAATGGGCTATGGAAATAATGTCTACGTATTAAGACATAATTATGCACTATCCTAGAAGATTGATTGTAATTTCCATTAGCAACGAATCTTGGTAATTTAACAATCCTGTATCAAAGACTAAAATGAATAGCATAGAAATAAATCAGAAATCAGAGCATCGAGGAAGTAACATGAAACAGCCGCCTGCATGCACCAGTAACTTAATTAAGAGCCTTAATATGTAAATCTCACATTAATCAGCCATCATCATAACTTCGCCATTAATATTAGGTTGTTCGGAAAGTAATTTCGTTTTTTCCTGACAAAGGATTTAATTGCAGTTTTCGCACCCAATTTCATACTTAAACCACAAATCATTCTATGTTTTAAGAGCTGATATAGCAAGGCTTGAGTGTGAAAAAGTGCAGCTGATTCTTCGCAGTAGTTTTTGGATGGTGCCCTTTTAAATATGGAGAGCAATAAACAGCATTTTCGTCATTTTTTTCTTTTTTGCTATAAAAGGTAAAAATGCTGTTCAAGCCAGAAATAAATTAGCCAATATGTGTGGAGAAGATGTGTTAACAGTACATCAGTACCAGAACTGATTTGCAAAATTTTTCCTTCAAATGAGGAGGCCAAAAACCACCTCGATCAGTTTTTTTTACAGCAAAGACCAAAACTTTTATGAGCGTGTAATCATGCTACTACCAAAAGGTATTAGACCAGAATGGCAAAAGGTATTAGACCAGAATGGCAATTTTATAATTTAATAAATAATTTATTCATTAAACGAAAATTTCTTTTCATTTTGACACAAAAATACGAAATGACTTTCCGAACGACCCAATATTATCCATGCAACACATACTTTTATTATTATGAGTTTTTTGTTATTGAAATTCATTCATTCAATGTTGCACATTTTATCTGGTATTTTCTTTTTGATGATCCACTTGCCAATGGTTATCTGTAGAAAGGTTGTCTTTACTTTTCCTAATCCATGTTCTATGGCTAAAATGGCTTTAAAGATACGGCTCTGTATGTCTATTGAATCCTTGCGACCGCAGCTTTCCATGCCCCCTTCTGTACTTGAAGCGTTTCTCAGGGAACCTCGCCGAGTTTTACTTGATGGCATAGCAATGATCATGGCATGAACTAATATAAAATGCCTTTGGAAGATTTTATTTGAAAAATAGTAATCTGATTAATTATAGTAGCAGATAATAACTAACTGATTAATTAATCTGATTTATAATAGTAACTGATAATAAATAACTGATTAATTAAACTGATTAATAATAGTAACAGATAATAAATAACTGATTAATTAATCTGATTTATAATAGTAACACATAATAACTAACTAATTAATTAATCTGATTAATAATAGTAACAGATAATAACTAACAGATTAATTAATCTCTGAGCCTGTCCCTATTTTAAACAATTCTTAATCTACATGTCAGAATTTCTTATTTTATATTTATTGATTGTGCATTCTCATCCAGCCCAACAGATAAATTGTAAACTGTTCAGAATAGAAAATATACTTCCAAATGGGAAAAAAAATTAAGTGATACAAAGAATTGTTTTTATGTTGATTGAAGCGATAAACTAATTTCTGAAAAAATTACAGTTTAAATTTTATTAATATATTTATTAAACATTTTCATCAAATAATCTGGTCCAATCAGTCTTATTTTTAAAAATATTTGTGTCAAATAATCTCTTCTAGTAAATCATATTTAGCATTATTTTAAACAAAACAAAAATCCTTTATTCTGGGACTAAATTAATCGAGTTACGAAACTTCGTTATTTTTAACCAATTCAACGGCTACCTAAAGCAATGGCTACACATAGATTGGAGCACATTCGTAAAACTTCTCTTGAATGGTCTAAAATATTCTAAAAGAGTGTCCAAAGCTTCGTAACTCGGTCAGTTTTAGTAGAAGGAAAATGGAATTTCTCATAAAAGTATCAGTAACAAAAAAATGCCCCTCTAGAGGGATTTTCTTTGCATTTCCGATCTCCACACTCTATTACAAAAATTACCTTGGGAATATCCTGCCTTTCAATATATTCTGAGTACCTTTTGAATTTCTAAAAGCAATTTCTTTTTCAAATATTTCTCTGAAATGCATTAAAAATTCAAAATCTGCAAAATTTCTAAAGCAGATTCTTTTAACGTTTTTCACGCTAAGAAGAAGTTTAAGTATAAGAAAAACAAATCCGAGAAGCACTTAAGCTGTTAAAAAAGTGGAAAGTATGTTTTATTTGAATAATTTAGTACCCAAGGCTGTCAAGAATATTCTTGCAATTTGGGAGCTCAATCTTCACTTACAGTATGTTTATGATAGAGGATAATTTTAGCAGTGATTTATTTTTAAAAGACATGTAGGAACAGAGTGTTGGAGTTTTAATCCGTACCTTGAACTTCATGGGTAAAAATTATGCTCTCAACGTTGAGCATCTGCTTAGCGTCTAAAATGTGATCCAAAGTAAAATTCATCGGCAAAATTCTTCTCGCTGGTGACGGCTGAATGCAGAGAAGAAATTTTATTTTCATTGCATATCGTAAATTTTAGATTAAATCAAAGTGCTTGAAATATTTTGAAGTAATATGACCCAACCTAAAATTAAGGATATTTAACCCATCTGAAAAATAGTCCGATGAAATATATATGTTTTAGAAAAGAATACCCTATTAATTTCAACTAAATTATCTGAAGAGAGAGAAAATGTTGTTTTAGATGTACCGGGTGTTTCAAAAAAAGGAACAAGTGTTTATTTTTCTGAATTATTGAAATATACTATTACGAAGCTTCAGGAAATGAAGCATCCAAATATATGAAAATACTTTCCATAAGTAAAAGAAAAGTAGTAAAAGAAAAATTAAATTTTTATGCTGTCAGAATTTTAAAACATTAATTTAAATCCAATTCCATCCCACCTAATAGAATTCTGAAAAAACGCTAACTTTATAAGCATAGAAAAAATTATACTAGTTACAACATCACAAGCTGTAAAGACATCAAGAATTTTAATATACTATGGAAAGTTTATCATTTCACGAGATTATCACTACCATTTCCGAATTTTTTAAAAAGTTTATATGCGCATTTATGAAGTAAAATGCTTTTGAGTTATTGAAAAAATATTTTGTAAATGCGATTGAATTTGTAAAGATATTTTATAAAAGACTACAAAATCCTTTTATAGGCTTTTGAATATGAGAAAAATTTTATGTCTTAAAAGCAGATAATTGTAACTAATCTATAAATTATAATTTCTTATTCATTCAGAAAAATATAGTTATTTAATCAGTCTATTTAAATAAAAGCCAATGTTTGTATGTCTGTTATGAACTGCCATACCACTTATCTGATTCCGATAAACTTCGACAACATACTGCTTACACTTACGCGAAGGTTATAGGCATAATACAATAATCTAAAGTATTAAAAATATTTTCAGATCTATTTACTGTATATATTAACCATGGATTAACCACCAAATAACTGGCCGAGTAGACATATCAGGTTCAATAAAGATACAAAATTCAAGTTAGATGTTAATAATTCGAAGCTATTGCATGTAAATGCAAAGTAAGTCTTTCTCTGAGGTAATAGTTTTATTAGAGAGTGAGTGAGAAAGTTTTAGGGGAACCAATTCTATAGGTTTGAAATTTTAACTAGACATTTAGTAAAATGTTAGCGTTTTTTGCAGTAACTTCCGAAAATATTACTGTACAAATAATTTTGCACCATCTTAGTTTTCAAAAAATTAGCTTTTCTACTATATTAAAGAATTTATGGTATAAATATATTTTCTATGTTTAATCAATTTTAAAAGAAAATATTTTAACCACCTTTTCTAAAATTAAACTTGAGAATTCTGAACGAATACGAAGCGAATCACGAGAAACAATTAATAGTTTCTTTCACTGCCATTCTGAACGAACACCAAACTTTTCAATTATAAAAGAATACACAAATCTAATATATAAAAATGAATATTTGTTTGTAGAATAGAATAATAAAAATGAAATAAATACTATTTATGCTTTTCCTATATATATCCTTCAATTTCAATGAGAATGCATTCATTGCCGACAAGAAAATAAATATCATTTTTAATTAACCACTTAGCAGTTTTATTTTCTTTACTATCTAATAAGATGGATCCTTCTATTCTGGGAGTTTTTTCTTATGTTGATACAAATAGAAATGTATTGAATACTTGACTTATCTATGCATTCGAAGTAATTTTAATATTGAATTATAATCGTTATGAATGGTTTATTTTTTGCTTACAACTATTAAAATTTGATAAATCGATGTACGTATCGCACTCGGGCAAAACAGTTAAGTGGTTAAACAAGATAACTATTTCAAATTCCAAACGATATTTCTAAGATTATTTCTTCTGCGGCAGCAACTCGCCGGGTACTAGCTAGTTTATAATAAAAAGAAAACTGTTTGACCCCTTTATTATTATATTATGAATTTACTTTTAAATTCGTGTACCACTGAAATCGTAAAGGCTTGATGCTAGTTCTCGGCCCAAAACTAATAGATCGCAGTGATTAAAATTGTTTTCTACTTTACGATTTATCTTAAATTCGAGTTTGGGGCATGTTAGGCGCTTAAGAATCAAATTTTCTTCAGTTGATGTGGTGTGTATTTTGGAGAGGATGTAAAGTTCCCTTGCCCCATTTAATATTAGCGACATTTATCGACAGCTGCCTTCCATCTGTAAACATGCTTTCCATTGTTAAAAGCCACCAGCTTTTCTAGATGGTGAATCTCCTTCGCCGATTTTTATCATCTGGTCATTATACCACACGTAAAGCTCCTTGTGAGGATGGAACCTGTTGCTTCTTCAAAGGAAGGTGTCCAATATATGGTTGCCGGGCGGTCCCTTTGTGATGGCATATCACTGACACGTGTTCCAGAGCTGTCCATTGCTAGGAAGCGTCATTGATGACCAGATCCCACGGCAAGATGCGCCAAAATTGAGGGAAAATTTTATGGATGATTAGCCGATGGAAAGCTGATGTGGGCGAATAGAAATTGAGGAGGTGGACTTTGGACAGCGATAAATTGCTGGTTGGTCTAGGAAAAAGAGAGACCCTGGATTGCGGATTGCGATTTCAAGCTCCACCTTAGTTGTAGCGGTTCTGTCTAACACCCTGTTAGTGTCTTGAAGTGAGTTTCATGGAATTAATGGTTAACTTTTTCCCTGAACTATATTCCACGATAGACCTTCAACCTACAAATGTTGTATAAATAACAAATACTTAATTAGATTAGAACAAATTTCTCTGTAAATATAATATTTATCTGGAATTTCACTCTCTCATTTGATCGGTAGAGATTAAGACATTACAAAGGGTCTGCTAGCGCAGTTGTCGTCCTTGTCATCTGAATTAGGTTACAGTTATGAAACCTTTCTCAAAATATGTCTCGTTTAGCTTCAGAATGAGATAATACTCTGATTAATACTTTATTATTAATTATGTTGTAATCAATTTTTCAACTTCATTTTTGCACCAATAGTTTAGTTTTCTTGCAGAATAATCTCTGGGAATCCAAGGGAAAAATTTAATTAACAGAAATATCTTAATTTATTTAATTATTGATTAAATATTTTTAATTCCTACTTTTAGCTTATATTAACTTCATGTTATTTGGGTCGCATTTTCCGTGCTCTTTAGAATACAGTCAGCAAAAAAAAGTCTTATAGTAAAGATTTAAATGGTATTTTTATGTACCATCAGTAAATAAAGGGTTACATGAATTCCACAGAGTAATTAGTCTGCAATGCGTGTATGCTTTCAGATCCATATGCATTTGTGAGTTGATCAGTTCACAATTCACCCAGAAAATTGTTTGGTGAACCCAGTTCAAACCATAGGAATGAGGAGAATTCAATGCGAACAATAAATCATCTCTTAAGCAGATTTGATATTTAGATAATTTCGTTGAAAATTGGCGATGAACAGCAAATTACAAGCTAACACGTTCACATTTGAACTGTGAATTCTTCGCTATTCACCAAAATATCCTCCAATTTAATTCTAGAATCGCTAGTGGAGACTAATAATAATAACCACCCACATTTATGAATCGCTGCGATCGACTGGTTCATGAACCATTCTGCTCGCAAAGGTATGCGAGTCCTTGGATACGAATGTAGTAATGTGACACCAAGCGCAGCCAGTCGCAATTTAATTGGCTCCGCTTTTTTCCCCTGTTTGTTCGACACTAATTGGACTTTACGATGCTGATATACAAGTCATCCATTTATGCGGTTATCGTATGGATTCATGATGACATGGGATGATTTAATGGACAATTGGGACATCTTATTGATAGATTGCGATAAATAATTGAATTTAGTCTTATAAATAAAACAAAATTGTTTCAATAAAATTTTTTGATTATTTATTATAGAAACTAAAACTTATATACCAAAATTACAGAAGAAATGACAATGAGATTGCGTGTTTTCAGAGGAGTATCAAGATAATTATCAAACAAATATTTTCAAAGTTTTATATAAAGATTTTAAATTGTTTGCCTTAAGTCTCTGCGCTAAAAGGAAATAATTGAAAAATTAATTGTAACTCAGAAATTAATTATTTATAGTTTAGATGATCCAAATTTATTAGTAAACATTTAATAGCGATCAATCGTGTTCTATTTTATTTGTCTGAAAAGGGAACCCCAAACAAATTTCAGTTCAAAAAGCAACATTGCTGAATGCTTGGCTAGTTTTTGTAATTGAAACTCATTATTTCTATATGTTTAGTGATAAAAAAGTAAAAATAAGGGCCAATATTTGGTTCACAATCTTATGTAAGAACGCGAAAAACAAAGGGAAATAATTTCGGATGCTTTGACGGAAAATCATTTATGAGATAAGTAGTGACACACTTACAGTTGATGCCCATCAATCAGATCTCAGAGAGCAGATCAGTCAACCAAGCCAAAACCTTGTAGAGCTTTTCCCACGCTTGAAAAGGATACAGTTGCAAAAAGAGAGCGAACATCTTTTAATTATTGTCATTTCTGTAATACAGGAAGCTAATGCGTATGTATTCATCACAAAAACGTATTTTTTCTGTAACTTTCCCTTATCCCTTGAATTTCTAACTAGCTGTTAACCATTTGTTAAAACCCTCAATTATTGAATGCGCCCAGATTGCATAGATGGAGGATCTCCTTATCGGCGATTGGTCATCGTATTCGGTCATTAGTACTCAGCTGAGGGACCACGCGTTCATTGTTTGGGAGAAACTTCTTGCATCTTCAAGGGAAAGGAGTGTCCACCCATCTGGAAGCCAAGGGGCCCTATTGTGAAGAAACTATCACTAACACATGCTCCAGAACAGTCAGTTATAAGGACGCGTCATTGATGGTCATTTTTACCTCCAGACTGGAGCCACAAATGAGGGCATTAGGGAAAACGGCTCTTGGGTGATAGAGGGCTGAAATGGACCAGTGGGAATTAAGAGGTGGAGATTGGACAGTCATAAAGTGTAGAATTTTTCTTTAAAGAGAGAAGACAGACGTTTTGGATTGCAGACTGCAGCATTTTACGCTCCACCTTGGAGTAGCCGTGCTGACTTACACCTGTTAGTGTCTTGTGGTGTTAATTCTCCGAATTGATGAAGAACGCTTTTCATGATAAACCTTTAACCTTCGTCTGTTGTGTACATATCATCAACTTCCAAACATTGTAAATATCAAATATTTAACCTAGATTAGAACAAGTTTTTCTGATGTAAATATATGGCTATAAATAAATGATTGGTCTGAAATTCTATTCTTTTATTTAATTGGTCAGGATAAAGACATTACACAACCTATTACAATAGAAGTTCTTTATTTTAGTGTAAGACTTGGGCACTATATCCTATTTTGGAAATGCGGTTTTCTTTCAATATTAATAAAAATATATTAAGAAATATAAAAATATATTTTGTAATTTAAATAAAGTTTAACCTTTGTATGATTTTTTGTTAAATAAACCAAGATGATATAATTCATACTCTTGATTAAAGAAAAATATTTAAAAATTCCTAGTATAAATGTAAAATAATTAAAAACAGTATGATGGAAATAGTCATCATATCATGCAAATTTAAATGTTAAGCTCAGCAAATTTAAATGTTAAGCTCTCTATTCTAAATTGCTCTATCTATTATAACTTTTAATAGCAAACAAATAAATCTCAGATTAGTTATGAAAAATTTTCAAAATATCGCATGTTCTTTCCAAACAGCGGAAAGACAAGCTCATAATGCTATAATGGTTGTGACAATTGATTTTATTTACAGCTACCTTCCTTATTACGCAATAGTAGCGAAACAATGACCAGCAAAAACCAATTTTCAGTGCACCTTTTTTGTTTTGGGAACAATTTTTTTGACCACTAAATGTTATGTAGGAAATTATGCAAAGAAAGGTTAAATAGGCATGCCAGTTATAAGACTTAATATCTTAAATAGAATCAGAAACGAAAATAATTTAAGTTACCTGCCTATGTAATTTGCAATCTTCGATAATTTTCTTTCTTTTTCCTGTTTAGATATCTAAAAGGACTCCGCTTGTGTGTCTAACATAGTCTGGTTACTTTAAGAGCTAACCTTTCATGTGAGTCTTTCCTCATTATCGTTCCTTTTATTATCAGCAACACTGAAACAATAATTGACCATCTTTTCCTTGTGAATAAATTTTCTTTATTTTATTCAATTTTTTATCAGTTTTTAGTTTTTTTTACAGATAATGTATTCGGCTTAGCTTAGTCAAATCGTTCTCTTTCGTAAGCTGTTAATTTATTACAAAATTTTATGATATTAAATTAGAGAATATGTGTGAAAATGGAAGGAAAAAAAATCATTTTCGAAATCTATTGAAATGCTTGAGTAAACAAGATTTTAAAATCTTTTTCCCAAGGTTGGGCAGTTTAGAATTTGTCCTACTTATTTGATTAATTATATCTTATCTTTTACCGCTTTTATTCTTTTTGGAACGTGGACTTTTTAAAAATGTCTATTTGCAGAATAAAATTGTTTTTCAAATGAGATTTTGAGTTAGAAAGTAATTGAAAAATACAGATGATTAATATTCGATTATTTATGCAATTAACGTTAAATACTTCTACATAGTATATCTATTTTGATTTTTTTTGTTTCCATTGCTAATGTGTTTTTCCTAACAGGCTTGCTTAGAATGATAGTTGTATATTACTTGGTACAGTTTTTAATTTTTCACAGCAGAGAATGTTTCCTTCATTTTAATTTAATTTATTTTTCAAATTATTACTTTCTCGTATAAGTAGTATAGAAAATATATAGTAATCTTTAAATAATATATAGTAATCTTTAAAAAATTGGAGATTACTTTATTTTCTCTATACTACGTATGCAAGAAAATATAGTAATCCCTTATAGATAAAAGCGTTTTTGAATTATCCTTGTCACAGACAGTTAAACAGAGGATATTTTTTCAAAAATGTGTGTTTCGAACTCAGGATATTCTAAAACGGAGATTTTGACCTATCTTCAAATTTTCAGACTATCCTGAGTTCAGAACACACATTTTTGGAAAATATCCTCTGTGACCAAGATAATTCAAAAATGCTTTTATCTAAACGGATAAAGTTTGGTATATGGCCTTTCCACTAAATTTGTAGATTTCTTTCAAATTTTCAACAAATTTCGTGCAGAGGAAGTCTATCTGTCTGACTTTTCTACTATAATTTAGCATTATAACCACAAAACGAAGAAATTCAGATAGATAAAATTCTATGTACAGAATTAACATCTATAGTTCAAACACTTTGAGCTAAATGGATTGATCTGTCTGTACTTTGAGAAACATGTAAAAGTGATAATTCAAAGACACAATGATTTAAACTTATCAAATTTGGGATGTAATTAAGTGACTACAAATGTAGTTTTGAGTCAAATTTGCGTTTTAGTTCGATGGGAAAAACACATCTGAAAAGCAAATTCGATTTCCGGACACTATTAAGCAATTACCAGGGATTATTCGCTAAATAACTGATCTAGAATGAGACGATAGATTCAGTAAAAATGCTAAATACACTCAGAAGGTAACTATTGTATGCTACTGCTATGCAAGGCATTCTCTATGATAACAGATTTATTAGAGAATGGGCGAGAAAGCTTCGTGGAAACCACTCCAGCTGGGTATTATATTACTTCATTCGAGACCAGCTGGTATTTAAATTGATATAATAATCTCGACCAGTCAGTGACTTAGTGGTTTAACCATTTAACTGTTTTATTTTCTTTACTATCTAATAAGATGATACCTTCTATCTTGAGAATATTTTCTTGTTTTGATTTAAATGAAAATCCCTTGATTGATTGAGGGTCGCGATCGCCTGGTGGTAAGGTCTCGGCTTGAGATGGTAATAGGTTCTATGCTCTATTCCACCGAAGAACCGCCGTGTAAGTGTTTCTGATACACGTTAAATCCGTCGGGGCCAAACGTCCTCCCGTTGGTGTGATGTGGAAGTTTTGTGAGGAGGGTGCCAGCTCAGGTGTCTTTCTCGTCGTCTAACAGCAGTTCAAAATTTTGAGGTCCGTCCCAAAATAGCCCTAGTGTTGCTTCAAAACGGGACGTTAATATAACTAAACCATTGAATACTTAAGTTATGTAGGTAATTGGAGCAACTTTAATATTGAATTATAATCGTTATGAATGGTTTATTTTTTTGCTTCCAACTATCAGAATTCGATAAATCGAGGCATGTATGGCATACGAGCAATAAAGTTAAGCGGTTAATAATCAAAGAAAGGTTTCTGACTTTATGTCAGTGGAAATGGACACGACTCTATTCTGGTTGTGTTATTAACCAGCACGAATCGAAAGAATCAGTGTCAAATGCATTTATTTTTAAAAAAAAAATGTCTGAATCGGCTTACGAATCCCGAAATTTTTTTAAGTGAAATGAATGCAATTGTGATGAGCAATCATCCCTCCCTACCTCTCATTTCTGAAAAGGACATTTATGAAATGTATGAAATTTATCCCCATATTATGAAGAGGAGAAATGCAAACAAATCTGATAAACTTTGAGCCTCGAGCGTCTCCTAATTTATCAATACACAGTCGTCTGGTATCATGCTGCTCCTATGTCACAAGCATAAACTTGTTAGAGTCAGGTTATAAACAGGTGTGAACTTAAGTAACAAATTATTTTCTATTTCCCAATGGTAAAGAGGCGCTTGTGGTTTACGAATTTCTCCAGCTGCTTACTTGGACGTTGGAAAAATTCCAGTGGTTTATTTGGGACATTAAATTCTTTTTTACACAATCATCAATCACTCTTTAAAAAAGACGATGGAAGTGGGCCCCTCCATAAGTTCTCGCATACACTTTAATAAAGGTATCTCAAAGTACGCCTTGTATAGCTTTGGCGTAAAATAGTTAAGCAATATTTTCATTGGCTTGAAATTGGCATTTTTACTGAATGCATCATTTCATCCCATTCAATGGATTCTTGGCATATTGTTAATAGTATCCGAAAATCAAATAAATGTGCAGATTTGTTTTTCACACCTGACTGAAACAAAAACTGGACTCAAAATTGCATTAAGAGATGCATAATCACATACCGAATTTAATTCGAGTAATCGCGGTTGTGTGTTTCTAAAAGTACATATCAATAGATAGTTAATCCGTTATTGGATTTGGCACAAAATTAGAAAGCTGCCTAGACTACAGATATTAATTCAGTGTGTCCTTTCTTATCTATCCAGCTTTCTTCGTCCAGTAGTTATCTTGTTGAATCCTAATCAAACAGACAAACCTCCTCTGACAGACCTTTAACAGACATACCTTTTCTGAGTGAAGTTTGTTTTGGGGGCCGCGGTGGCCTGGTGGTAAGGTCTTGGCTTCGGACCTTACGGCTTCGGAGGGTTTCAGGCTCGAGACTCGATTCCACATAAAAACCGTCGTCTAAGGGGCTCTGTTGCTCATTAAATCTGTCGAGGCCAAACGTCCTCCCGCTGGTGTGGTGTAGTGTGAAGAGGGGAGTGCCAGTTCAGGTGTCGTCCTCGTCATCTGATCTTGGTTCAAAATTACGAGGTCCGTCCCAAAATAGCCCTCGTGTTGCTTTCAAACGGGAAGTTAATATAACTAAACTAAACTGAGTGAATTTTGTTGAAAATTTGATAGAAATCTACGAAATTAGTGGAAAATCCATATACCAAATTTCATCCGACTAGATCAAAGCATTTTTGAGTTATCTTTGTTATAGTCAGGCAAACGGACATTTTTAAAATTAGTTTTTCGAATTCTGGAAGGTCTAAAACGTGAAGATTCGTCAAAATCTTGAGTAAATATTTTTTTGATGATTACTACACTTTCTTCATGCTACGTATACGAAAAAGTAATGACTGCCTTAAAAGATGATATAAACAAAGTAATATATTATTTTCACTGTGTGATCTCCCCTCCCACTCATTTCTACGCCATTTCCATGAGCTGATTATGGAACTTTTCCCGTTTTCTTCCCAGCGAAATACTAAAGTAGGAGCAGCTTTCCTCGAAATTCCTTCAGGAAATCAATCTATCTACTGATCAGGCGCTAACTTAGACTCACATCAAGTGTTTTCTAGGTTCTCCGTATCAATTTAATCAAAGGAAGTCGCAACACTTTCCTTTCATCAGGAGTCCTTGGTTAGTCAATATGACTTGTTGCAGTCGATTAACTGGGATTAAGTAACAACGTTAATATTGTTACGAATCTGTGATGCTGCTTCCAGCATAATTGGTTCTATCATCGGAAAGATGGATTTACAGTACTTTGTATTGGATGCTGCCGGATGACGCATTCGTGATTCCAAAGCTTGGCGACTATTTGGCGACTTGATGATGAATGTGACGACTTTGACAACAAAATGAATAATACACAAAACTTCGAAAATTTTGTCAATCTGTCTATTGTGAGCCGAGATACTCCTGATTTGTGTAAAAGTATCTAGCCCGCTCCAATGAACTATAAAAAGACGGTAGTCTCAAGCTGCCGGCATGAGTAGTCGGAATCGACGATAAATAACGAATCTTCCAGAGGACAGCCAAACAGCACCGAGTCAAGCTAGTGCTGAACTGAGCTATGTGTCCTGTTGTCTATTGAGGAAGCAACATCGAGTACTGTAGTCAGTTTTGTGGCAGCTATACAGCTAAACGAGGGATACCGGAAGGTGTTTCAGCCGTATGGAGAAACCGTAGAGCAAGGCTCCGAGGATCTCCTCTCCTACTGAATCCTATCTGACCACTTTGTGTCCTGTGGACGTTGTTACTAATTGTGGGATACTGTCATTGTTGTGTGCTCCTGTGTGTTCGTCTCGGCTGTAAATAATTATCGTTTTTGTGTAGTAAATATTTGTCATCTTTGCACTGTAAATTCTTGTCATATTTGTGCTGTCCTGACTTCGTGTAAATAAAAGTCGTCATTTTTTATTAAAGGACTATTGATTATGTTTATCTCACATCATACACCCTCTACACATAAACGAACCGACAGTAGAGGTGGAAAATAGTAACTATATAATAATATTTTGGAGAAATCTTTTTTCTATAAAATACTTCGATAGTAAGGAAGACACCTGTTTTCACCCGTTATTCAAGCATCAGTAACAATGCTGTATTACCAGGAAAATGTAAATTCTAAGACTCAGTTGGATCGCATTTTGTCTCCAAATGTCAGGTGTCTTCCCCGGAGAATTACAATTATATTAAGCACGTAATATTAAAATTTCAAGCAACAACTGTTCTATAAAAAGCACATACTGAACTGTAATTAGCTTCTATGGGAAAATAAACATTCTTAGCTCAAGATGTGATGTTTAACTCTGCTTCATTTTGCTCTGTTTTAACCTCTTGTTTGGTAAGACGGATTCGATTGGTGTCTACAATATATTTTTTTAATACAGAGTATGTATCTATTATGCAGAAAATTATAGACATGGAATATTTCATATTTAAATCTGTTGCTATTCCACCGTAAAAATTAAAGGAAATAAACAAAAAATTCGTTTAACTGTATTTTAACCACTTCCGTCACATCTAGATATCTATACCCAAGTCAAATGACATAATATTTTATATTCAAATCTACATGAATAGCAAATTAGCAATTGAAATATCAAATATCACTGTGTCCTTTGAATTTTTATACAGATTAAAATAGCACTGACTTTTTCGATAAATTTTCCATCTAATTAGAAAGTTAGATAAATCTATAGATCAATAAGTTAGCCCAAACAGGAAGATATTATTCCATGTAGTGGTCATAGGCATTGAATGAGAGCATACATTTAAATAAAAAGTTTCATGTATAAAGTTTCTTGCTTGGCTAGTATTTCTTTGAGCTGTCTTTTCCGATTAATAACATTCGTCATTATTTAAGCATGCTATTGATATTCTTACAATCAGAAACTTGGACAAAGTTTTTTTATAATTCTTAATAAAAAACCAGTGGGGATAATTTCCCTTAAATTTGCTCGCATATTCTACCACAGAAGTCTTTTCTCTGTCCATAGTATAAAATACTGGACTTTCTGTTACGGTTGCAAATGCCGTTCTTGGCACTGGTAAGAAATTATCATGAAATATAGATCATTGGCGAGAGTCTAGAAATTTTACTGACTCCTTCTTGCGAAAATGTGTTTTGTTTACCTTTTTTCCAGAAGATTGAAACCAAAATTTGACATAAAAGGACAGTTGTAGTTGCAATATCACATAACAAAATTTCTTTATTTATGTCGTTGAGTTTTTGAATTATCATGTTTTTATATGCATGCAAAAGTACAAACCGGCAGTCTCTCAACTCAACCTCCTGACGGATCTTTTTGAGACATTGGGGTTTTGAATTATTACGTTTATATTTATACAAAAATACAGTCCGAAGAAGTGTTAACCCTTTCACATATCTGGTTTAAAATATGATAAGAATCGATATTTTAGACTCAAAATCTGTCTAGCTCTTTACTTTCTGCAGTTATTGAATTTGCTTGGGTACTTTTCCGTTATACGGGCACAAGATGTCGCTAATGTGCGCCAAACGTGAGTCAAGTCTCTAAGCGTAGAGAATGACAAAACAAAGGTTGCCTATGTGAACAAAATGTGAATAAAGTCACAAAGTGTAAACTACTTGAAAATTGACGTAATTTTGCCTTTTTTGGCAATTTTTCACTTTTTCCGATTAACGACTATTTGGCGATTTTTTCGCTGTGCCCGTATAACGGAAAAGTACCTTCGCTTGTATTCGAAGAGCCATACAGACAGCCTCACTCAAAACTTTTTGATTTTTTAAAAAGCCATTGGTTTTTTTCATAGCATTTAACATTTGAGATTTAATTTTATTCATGCACCACATCTTTTTAAATCATGGATCTTCTCAGCTTTGACATTTTTACAATATACACCTCTTTCATTTACACATTTTATATTAGAACTATTTAAAAATCCTTGTAGATGCCCTGAATTGGACCTTGTGCCAATAAAACACACCATACCATACCATACGACCATGCCAGGCAGACAGACTTCCTCAGAATGGATTTCGTTCAAAATTTGATAGAAATCTACAATTTTAGTATAAAGATCATATGCCAGATTTCATCCTTCTAATTCAAAGCTTTTTTGAATGATCCTTACCACAGACAGAGGGACATAATGTCAAAAATGTCTTTTTCGAATTCATGTAGAGCTGAAATCTAATGATTCGTCAAAATTTCGATTTCGAATTTTTCGACAATAAGAGTACTTTTTCTGTCCTTCGTATGCGAGAAAGAAAGAAAAAAATCTCTTTTTTCAGTTTTTGTACCACCCCCTTCTTTGGCGAAAGCAAAGCTTGTACATACGTATGGTTTCCGTATCTGTAAACAGACAGTGCGTTGACTGCAATAAAATAAGCAAAAAGTATGAGATGATAAATTTGTTGATTACCATCTTTGCATTGTCTTGTAATTAAATATATATTTCAAAACAAAGCTTTATGAAAAATAAATAATAATAATACTTGTTTAAAAAAGAGAGAGAGGACATTTTTTATATTCACTCACACAAATAAATGTCAAAATAAAACATATTTAATAAAACAATTACTTCATATAAAGTTGCAGTGTTAAATATTTATCCTAAAAAGATTTAAAGAACAGTTATATTAATTAGTAACTGATTTTCCTTTGAAAATCGAATAATGATACTTATTAAAGGAAGGTATTCGAAAGTTTAAAGCTTTAAATCAGCTAATATAGTTATTTAATGATGCAGATTAAGCCTTTAGTACAATATTTTCTCAGATCATTGACTGCATTTTAATGCGCTGCTTTCTAGAGAACAGTGTAAGAGGTTTATTTAATGAAGAGAGAGCCATCAGCTTTCTGATCGGAAGTTCACTGTCCTTCTTTGTGCGTCGTGACTTGTGGTTTCCAGTGAAATCATTATTTGGAGTGACAACAATTTGAATTCGCAATTACAGCTTAATGTTCGTGGTTGCAAAGCTTTTAAAGTCCTGATATCGAAGGCGTTAGGCATTAAAGTGAAGGACAGGAGATGAGGGTGAATCATTTACACAAATAGCTAATTGAAATCCATGTTATTGTGTTTTGGAATGATGTGTGCATCTGTTTCGGAAACATATAATTAAAATGGTGTACATTTTTGTAGATAAGTTGGCAGTGTGTATCTTCTAAGCAGTTTTTCTTTGAAAGTCACTGTGGTTTTCCTTTCTGTATAAGTTCATAGCATGGGCATATTAGTTGTACAATGGCATTTTTATCATTTAATGCTTATTAAATCTGTATACTAGGCTGGGGTAGCCTGGTTGGTAGAGCGTTGGATTCGCAATCCTTCGTAAGTTCTAATTCCACCGACTGGTGGCTGGCGCACGTATAAATCTATCGTGGTCACAAAGTCCTCCATGTCGAGAGTAATACCACTGGTTGGTACTAATTCAGAGATGATCATTCTCTGATCCATATCTAAATTACGATTTGTGAACCGAGATGTATGAATGAAGTCCGTCCATAAAGAAAGTTGTGACACGTGAGTAGCTAATTTGTACTCCAAGCCCTAGATGACGCTACTGAAAAACAAAAGACGCAAAAAAATCGGCTTCAGTTGCTGATTCTTTAGCCAGCGGGCTTGTCCAGCTATTAGAAACAACAACAAATCTGTACAGTAATTCTTGATTTTTTGACATCTCCAATACATTTGAGATTGTCCCTTCTTGTTCACATTGGCAACATCCGTAAAATAAATTTTCCTTAATCACATGGACAAAATGCATGTGATAGTCCATTTTGCATGTGACCCATTCTCAAAGTGTATCTTCAGCTCATTCACTGTTGCATAGAAGGGAATAAAAAGTTCAGACCAGGTCATCATTTACGCCAATGAAATGTAAACTCAAAAAGTAATTTCGAAAATTGGAATAGAATAGATCTTATAAAACATGGCTATCGAATTACATTAATGGTTGCCAGTTTACTTTTTAATGTTTTGGGAACTAATTCATGGATATTACCAGTGAGACCAAGGTAAGTTAAGTTACATCGGATAATTATTTCGAATTCATAAAACAAACAAAACCTTAAGCATCAATCCGTATTCTGCTCAAGTTCTTTCTTCCTATTATTATTTACAAGAAAGTTTAGACCTTTTATAATCAGTGTCAATATCTTGAATAATCATATACTTTTAATTAAATTTCAACATAGGACCGCAATAGCCTGGTTGGTTGAGCATCAGTCTCATTACTAAAAGGTAGAGAGTTCTATCCTCGTCTCGGCCAAAGACAGCTAAGGGCAGTTGGGACACGTTAAACATGTCGTGACTGTAAAGTCCTCCAAGTTCCCATAGCAAATTATACTTTCTGAGGGTACTGAATCAAGGATGTGTCGGTCTCTGATTTGAATATAAATTCTGTCTTGTGGATGGATGAATGAATGTATGAATGCGTTCGACAGCCCCCTAAAAAGGGTCGTGTCGTATGTGTTTGAGCAAAGTTGCACTTTCAACTTAACGGTGTTCGTTAACACCGAAAAGCTTACACTTCTGCATTAATTCGAAAGAGCTCCGCTCATTCGGGCTTGGTATGACCAAGTGACATTAGACCCACCAAATTTCAACATTAATTAATTATTAATTCTTTAATTTCTTTTTAGGCTAATATTTGCAATCCTGATTGCGATTTAAAAAGTTGAGTTTACATACAATTACAAAATTATTTACTATAAGATAAAAACCGATTCAGCTAATATCCCTCTTCAAAGTTGTGTCATTTAAAATTTCAAAACATATTTTAAATGGCAAGAGTACCTGAATTTATAAAATGACAGTTAAAAGGAACATAAAAGTAAAAATCTCGTTTTGGCCCTTTTGGAAAGATCATTTGATATTGTAAATGTCAAAATGCCAATGCAGCTGTTAAAAAGGAACATAAAAGTAACAATGGCATGTTCCCTCGTTTCTTCTGAGGAGTCTGTTATGTCCGGATTTTCTACAAAGTGTTCTTTTTCCCTGTCAGAGTTAAGCCGAAAATCAAGAGCACATTTGACACAACATTCAGTCGAATTTTCCACTCTTTGCTTTTTCTCACTATTACTCATTTTATGACCTGTTTCTGACATATTCGTCTGGACTCACAGGAAAAATGCGTAATGGGAGAAAAAAGAGCAGAATTATTGATCGAGTTCAAGAATCTCACTGCTCGAATTATAGAATTCTTTACATTGATTATTCTTACATTTAAATTATTTTAAAAAAGAAAATCGGTTAATATTATCTGAAAATTCATAATATTTATATTTTAATTTCAATGATGAAGAATGAAAATTCACTTCTACTTCAACTAAAACATAAATAATTGATCGAGTTCAAGAATCTCGCTCCTCGAATAATGGGATTCTTTACATTGATTATTCTTACATTTGAATTATTTTTAGAAAGAAAATTGGTTAATATTATTTGAAAATTCATAATATTTTAAGTTCGATTTATCCACGTTCTTAAATTAAAGAATGAAAATTCACTTCTACTTCAACTAAAACATAAATAATTGATCGAGTTCGAGAATCTCGCTCCTCGAATAATGGGATTCTTTACATTAATTATTCTTAAACTTAAATTATTTTTAAAAAGAAAATTGGTTAATATTATTTGAAAATTCATAATATTTTAAGTTCAATTTATCCGCGTCTTTAAATTAAAGAATGAAAATTCACTTACACTTCAACTAAAACATAAATAATTGATCGAGTTCAAGAATCTCGCTCCTCGAATAATGGAATTTTTTACATTGATTATTCTTACATTTAATTAAAAAAAGAAAATTGGTTAATATTATCGGGAAATTCATAATTTTTACATAAGTTCAATTTATCCGTGTCATTAAATTAAAGAATAAAAATTCACTTTTACTTCAACTAAAGCATTCTTTTTATACTTACACGAGTCATGAGATTCTAATGTTTTTTTAGGCCTCTTAGAATCTAATGATGATTATTATTGCTGTGTAAAGATGACTGCCTTACCCGTTAACATTATGAATTTCATAAAGTTGATGAATTAGCAAAAATCCAGGGATCCTGAATTTCGAAATTTAAAAAATTTCCCAACGCTCTGTTGGACTGCGGTGGCCGGGTGATAAGGTCTCAGCTTCGGAACCGCAGGGTTTCAGGTCCGAGACTCGATTCCACCGAAGAACTCTCATGTAAACGGGTCTGGTGCGCTTTGATTCGGTCAGGGCCAAACGTTCTCCGCGTGATGTGGTATGGAGAATCTGTAGTTGTGCCAGGTGTCATACTCGTTATCTGTCCACGGTTCAAATTTACGCTGTCCATCCCAAAATAGCCTTATTGTTACCTTAAAACAGCATGTTAATATAACTAAACTAAACTATACCCGTCTTTCTGTTTTGGACATTACTTGCGTCAATTTATGCAGAATAACCTAATAATGTCCATAGCTTGAACTTACACAAAATACCTTTTAGTGATCTTAACTTATACTTTCATCCAATTCTGAAAACATGTCACAATGACCATTAACTGATTTTAGAATTATAACATTTGCTGTCTATTTTCAATTGTTTATTCTGCTCAATAGTATATCTTTTTTATATATACAGGCTATCCATACAAATCGTGACCCAATAGTTAATTTATTAATAGTTAGAAATGGGTATACATTTCTAAGTGAAAAAAAAATGCAAATGACATTAAAAGTTGCTTTTTACGATAGTAAAAATGTAAATATATATCTGAAAACATTAAAGAATCTGAAATTTAGAGCAATTCTTTGATTAGGGCTCTATTAGTCACATTGAATAAAATATTTTTGCCGCAGTAATATTTTAAACAATAAAGTTCCGTTACTCTGAGACTAAAGCAACCGAATCGGGAAATTCTAAATTTCATTATTTTAAACCAATTCATTGGCCGTATAAGATTAATGGATTGGCAAATCTTATGGATTGGATAAATGGATTGAAGAATCTTCAAATTGCCACTGAATGGTCTTAAAATGTGATATTCAAAGTTTCATAACTAGGTCAGTTTTTGGGGGCAAAAATTAGGCTTTTTGTTTAAAAAATGTTACTTGATCAAGAGTATTTTATTAAATTTGATTTATAGAGTCGGGGGACAATATGAAAATTTGAATTTTCCTCGAAAATTGGATCTATTCAAATTCGCCAACCGTCAAAATCATGATTTTGCTTCTGTCTAAAAGTTTACGACTACTAGGTTAAGAGAGATAAGATAAATAAAGATAAACGGGTGAATTAACGAATTCGTTTGTTCAGTCTATTCAAATTATACTAAATACCATCCATCATGTTTTGAATAAAAATTAAAATGCCTCGATCTCGCATACCAATTAAAATTAATATAAAATTTTGAAAAGAATCAAGGAAAATCAAATTTAAATGGCAAATAAATGCATGTACTGAAAAATAAATTTTAAAAAATAAATAAATGAAAATTCAAGGAAAATATTATTTATTGTTCGGATAAATGATTTATTTTTAAAATCAGCGACGCAAATTAGAAAGAAAAGGGATAAATCGTTTTTTAAGAAGATCAAACATGTGGAACAATTTGTTTAAATGTCAGAATACTTTATTGTCATTTTAACTTGCAAATGACTTCAAAAGCGAATGACACAGCTATAAAATCATGATGTAATCTTTCTAAATATATCTACATGACATCAAGATTCGAAGAAATACTTTCTATAACGACCATGGCCGTTTTGGGTGATATCCAAGAGAATGTTTTTGTATCACAATTTGTCTAAGAATGTGTAATCATGTTACCGTAGTGAATGATTACTCATCGGCGGGCTTTAATGTTTTGCCGCCCTAATCATTGCATATTGTGAGGGCCCTCTCTTAACATGACGGTCTAATTAGTTTCATATTTCAACATATTTTTATGATTAATTTATAATTTATTTTAGAATAAAAAAAATATTTTATTAACCTTTTGAATATATATTCGTTTTTAGTTATTTATCATGATCCCAGATTGTACAGTATCCATTTTTGGACACAATATTATAGAAGTAGAATTCCTTTCTAAAAATATTCTCTTAAATGAAATTAATGGAGGAAACAAGAACTTTACTAATTATGTGGCTAGTTGTATTATGGAATCGCTCCAATGTGGAGATTGTATTCCGCCAAGGATCGAACTCTCGACTTTACGATTTGCAGACGCGTACATATACGCTAGACAAAAGTGATCACCAATGTTTAGTGGCTGTTACTGGCTTATCAAGATACGACTACAATACTCCCCAATTAGTGAGTCTTCTGAGAAAAAGATTTTTTTTTTCCTTTCTTCTTCTCTGACTTTAAAGAAAATAAAATTATTTTTTTAAGTATTTTATCAGTACACCTCGAAAAATTACAGCAGATAGCTTATCAGTTTCTCTTTCGCATTTTTAAATAATAATCCGTTTAATCTATTCTTCCTGAATTCCAATATATATGTTCAATATCTTTATTTAAAAAATAAAATAAATTCTCTCTCTTTAATATAAAGCAATCATTCCCTTTTTACCAGTATTTTGTCAGTACACCTTGAATAGTTACAGCTGATAGTCTCTATTAGCTCTGCTTACACGTCTTTTAATAATAAATTATTTCAACTGCTCTTTCTGAATTCCAGTACGTGTGTTTTATGTCAGTATTTAAGAAATAAAATAAATTCTCTCTCTTTAAAGAAAACAAAATTATTTTCATAAGTATTTTATCGGTACACCTCGAGTAGTTACAGTAGACAGCCTCAATCAGTTTTTCTTACACTCTCATTCTTCTTTAGTATTTTATTTTACTTCTTACACTTAGTTTTCTTACTCTTCTTTTGATAACAAACTGTTCCATCTGCTCTTCCTGAATTCCTGTGTTATTTTTCATTGCCTTTATTTAAACAATAAAATAAACTATGCCTCTTAAAAAAAATTATTTTTGTAAGTATTTTATCACTACACCTCGAATAGTTACAGCAAAAATTTTCCATCAGTTTTTCTTGCACATTTTTAAATAATAAACTGTTTCATCTTCTCTTTCTTAATTCCTCTATATTTTTCAATGCCTTTATTTAAATAATAAAATAAATTATGTCCCTTTAAAGCAAAAAAAATCCCTTTTTATAAGTATTTTATCAGTACACTTCGAATAGTTGCAATAGATGCCCTCAAAATAATTTTCTTACGCATCTTTTAATATTAACCTATTTCATCTGCTCTTCCTGAATTCCTGTGTATTTGTTCAATGCCTTTAGTTAAACAATAACATAAATTCTTTCTCTTTTAAAGAAAACAAAACTATTTTTATAAGTATTTTATCAGCATACCTCGAATAGTTACAATAGATACTCTTCATCAGTTTTTCTTACACATTTTTTAATAATAAACCGTTTCATCTGCTCTTCCTGAATTCCTGTGTATTTTTTCAATGCTTTTGGTTAAACAATAACATAAATTCTCTCTCTCCTAAAGAAAACAAAACTATTTTTATACGTGTTTTATCAGCATACCTAGAATATTTTTAGCAGATAACCTCCATTAGTTTATCCCCGATATCTATTAATAATAACTCTTTCTTTATTTTCTTCTGGAATTAAGTATATTTTCTTTCATGTCTCGCTACAAAAATAGACTGTTCGAAAAATTTCTTCTGTCCACAACCATTCACTAGATTGAAGGTAATGAAGAACTATAGACACAGCAGAGCTAAGGGAATTCGAACTACTACTCCAAGAATTATTTACAACTTTTGGAGGAAGTTTCATTTATTTTTAAGACCACGAAAGTGCAAATTACCAAAGTTGGCGAGTGAATTTCCGGAGGGACCGATGAATTTTCTAGGAAGGCAATTCAAACATCATTATCGTTTCATGGAATAAATAGTTAAACAAAATCGGTGATTTTGTTTGCTATTTTTCCTCCCGATTTTTTTTTTCTTGGAAGAGTTCAGTCAATAATGATGAAATTCCCAAGAAAAGTAACTTACCTCGAAAAGAAATCAACCACAAGATTTGAAATAAGGTTTTTTTTTTTTGTATTTTTAATGAAATCATATGTTTAATAGTCAACGAATGCTATCGTTGATATTTAATTTATTTTTCAATCTTTTCGTTTTGGTGTCTGATATCTCTGAAATTGCTTTCCATTCATTTTATTTAAGACATATGACAGTTGAACATTTTTAAAAACTAATTTATCGCAAGTATTGCCTGGTCTCAGTGAAATTGCTTTTAATTCAATTTAAATCACAACTTAGGGTGCTTTAAAAGTTATAAAAATTAAACTCATTATCACAAGTATTTGATAATGAGTGGATCATCTAAGCTCTTTAAAATCGATGATCTGGTCTCTTTGAAATTGATTTTAATTCATTTAAATCACGACATATAACAAGAGAAAATTATAAAATTTAAACTCATTATCACAAGTATCGTTACTCAAGTATTTCTGGTCAAATGGATTAGTCAACGGATTTTATCATTGATATGCAATTTAATTGTGGATTTCTCCTGGTCGTTTTGATGTCTGATCTTTAAAATTGTTTTTGATTCATTTAACTCACGACATATGACAACTGAACATTCATAAAAATTAAATTCACTATCACAAGTAGTTTACTCGAGTATTTCGAATGGTCAACCGATATTATCGTTGATATTTAATTCATTTGTGTCTCTCTCCTTATCTATTTGATGTGTAGTCTCTCTGATATTGCTTTTGATGTTGAATTGGACTTCTATAAAAATAGAACTCATTATCACAAGTATCGTTTCTCGAGTATTTCTGGTCAAATGTATTAGTCAATGGATTTTACTATTTATATGCAATTTATTTGTTTATTTTTCCTGGTCGTTTGGTCTCTGATATTGTTTTTAATTCATTTAACTCCCGAACTATGAGAACGGAACATTTATAAAAATTTAACTTATTATTAAAAGTAGGTTACTCGAGTATTTGGGACCTAATAGAATAGTCAACCGATGTTATCACTGATATTTAATTTATTTGGGTCTCTCTCCTTTCGATTTGATGTCTAGTCTCTCTGAAATTGCTTTTGAAATTGAATTGGACTTCTACAAAAATTAAACTCACTATCACAAGTATCGTTACTCGAATATTTATGGTCAAAGGGATTAGTAAACGGATTTTATCATTGATATGTAATTTATTTGTGGATTTCACCTTGTCGTTTTGATGTCTGGTTTCTGACATTGCTTTTAATTCATTTAACTCACGAAATATGAGAAGTGAACATTTATAAAAATTAAACTCATTATCAGAAGTAGGTTATTCGAGTATTTCTGACCTAATAGAATAGTCAACCGATGTTATCACTGATGTTTAATTTATTTGTGTCTCTCTCCTTGTCGATTTGATGTCTAGCCTCTCTGAAATTGCATTTGAAACTGAACTGGACTTTCATAAAAATTGAACTTATTATAACAAGTATCGTTACTCCAGTATTTTTGATCTGATAGAATAGTCAACATCGATGTTATTCCTGATATTTAATTTAATTATTTCTCTCTCCTTGTCGATTTGATTCCTGGAATCTCTGAAATTGCTTTTAATTTATGCCTTATGCCAAATGAAAATTTATAACAGTTAACTTACTATCACAAGTATTGTTACTAGAGTATTTTTGACCTAATAGTTAAGAAATGTTACGAGCATTTTATTTTAGATTGACATCAGAAAAAAATTAATAATGGGAAACTAGATATCACATATCCAAAATAGAAAATTTACCATCAAACTTTTAAAGCAGCATTTTTAATCAGATTATTTATCTATAAAGCATATTTTGTTTTAAAAATCCAAAAAGATATTAAGATATCATTTGAAATTGAATAGAAGAATCTATTTTTGATGCAGCCGTAATGTTTCTTAATCAGTAACATATTTTGTTTTAAAAACACAAAAAGATATCAAGATATTATTTGAAATTGAAAAGGTGAGTCTATTTTAGATACAGCCGTATCTTTTCTTAGTCAGTAACATATTTTGTTTTAAAAATACAAAAAGATATTAAGATATAATTTGAAATTGAAACGGTGAGTCTATTTTGGAGGCAGCCGTATCTTTTTGTAATCAGTATAACCAACATAAGCAACAAATGACGCCAATGAAGTAATCACAGCATTAGACACGAATCTTATACCCAAAGTAAAACTTTAAAAATTATCAGATAAATACTGCCAAAAAGCAATTCTATTGTATGTTTTTATTATTTTATATTGCAGCTTGAGAAACACCGAGAAATTAATAGAGTTTTTACTACTTTACAATTTTTTTATACTTATTTAATCTGTCAACAGTAAAAGTTAAATAATAAAAACACCAGCGGGTGACCGAGCTCAGCTCGGAGAAAACAGGTATCGAAGCTAACTCGAAGACTTAAATTTTCAATTGTGATTTATCAAAACAATACATGCCATAAGAAAATTTGTGAAACCATTGGTGAAAAGATAACCGGTTAAAGTGTACCATTTTAAACTATTCTAAACAAAGTTAGAGTTTGGAAAGGGATCTATACTATACAAAGGTAAAGTTTGAAAAGTCATAGGAAATAAAATGCATAATGGTTGAAACCTATTAGGCAATAGACAAAGAAAATTTAAGTGCTGCCATCTATAGCCATTATGGCGAACTAATAAAGTTTGAAAATATCCTATCTGTAACTCCGAACTGCTCGTCCGTAACCCTTCAAAACCGGCGCCAATCGATTCCTCGTGGCCAAAACCCCCAGACCCCCAAGTTTACCGGAGTTTATTAATTCTGGGGCGATTTTCGACTTGGCAACCATTCCTCGTATTATAGTATTAGATATGTGAATTCTATGGGTTTGCAAAGTCTTGAGCTTATAAAAATATTTTTATTTAATTTTCTTGCTTCTTTTAGATTATTTTGATAATTTTATCCTAATATTCGAAGATAGTTTTTTGAACTTTCATTGATTCCCCACAGGTAATAGTGGAAGCGAACTTTCTTAGTATTTGATAGATTTTAAAATAAGACTCCATAAAGAAAATAGTTTTCAATTACAAAATGATAAATTAGTACGAAAAGTTCTGTAGCTGAGCGAAAAGCGATTTAAAAGTTCCAAAATGTCGGACATACTAGAAACAAGCTCAGAACACGGTGACTGTCTTCATTACAGAGTGGAAAAAAATGAGACAGTTTTCCAAAAAGTACGAGAAAAGCCACAAATTAACGAGTTAAAATTAGAATCTGGTGTAGAAAGTAAATCTGAGGAATTATGCAATCTTGAGGTAATTCGTCGGAAGTTACGAAAGGCAGGATATTGTTGTCAGAGATGTCAGCACATTTTCGTAAAGAAAATGAATTGCCACCCAGGAAATGACTTAGAAAATGGACATGCATACCACTTCCAATTTTGGAATTGCATGATTCTTTTCGGATGAGAGTAATTCAGCTCTTTTTGTTCCGATAAACTTAAAAAATGTTAGATAATAAGCATAGCAACTTCTGGAGAAGGAAATAATTTTGGATTTTTTTCAGATGAGAGTAATTCAACTCTTT
>JAPMOQ010028746.1:1725196-1744613 GCA_026543055.1 Argiope trifasciata | reverse complement strand
AAAAAAAATGTTGAAGAAAGGAAAGCAAATGTAGAGCTTGAACCAATGAAATAACTAATAAGCAAAGTGAATCTATTGCAATTGAAGGCTGCTTAGCAACTTCTGAAAAAAGTAATAATTTTGGAATTACGTGATTCTTTTGGAATAAGAGTAATTAAATTCTTTTAGTTCATATAAATATAAAAATTATTGGAAAAAAGCAAACAAATGGTGATCTCGAATTATTGGAATAAATATGTAGCAAAGTGATTCGAGTACAATTTAAGGCCGCATAGGAACTTCTGAAGAAAGAAATAATTTTGGAATTACGTGATTCTTTTCAGATGAGAGTAATTCGTTTTTTTTTTTTTTAAAAAAAGATAAACGTAAAATTTTTTGGATAAATGCAAGCAAAGGAAGAATTCGAACTAATTAAATAACTATAAAACAAAGGGATTCTATTACAGTTTCCGGTTACCTATATTGAACCTATATAGCTATTTGAATTTTTTGAAATGTAATTTGCGCTAACATATCCCGTAAAAGTTTGAAATCAAACAATAAGACCACCTGATTACAAAACATGAAACTTTATCACCTCTGGGGGAATTTTTTTTGTCAGTTTCAAACAAAATGCATTTTAAATGAAAAATTCAACAGATTTTTCAAATGGGTATATATGTTTAGACTATTTGTTTGAAATAGTTTTCTAAGTATTCTTCCATTTTTCTTTTATAAAACTGTTTTTTGTAAGTAATTTCTTTTGAAAAATATATGCTTGTAGTAATATTTTAAAATTCAGTTTAAATCTTAATTAATTTCCCAAGTTTTATCCTAATTTATCCAATATTAAATTCATTCTTAAATACTCTCTTATTTTCTGATCCAATTCCATATTTTTATTTAATTAATTCAACAAAAGCTATCATTATAAAATGTTCGCTTATTTTCTGATCCAATTCCACCTTTTTATTGAATTAATTCAACAGAAGCTCTGTAAAAATACTTAAATCATTACTTATAACACCCCGAGTGAAGGGATAAAGAATTGTCAAATAAAGCGAATTATTTTTAAAAGATACCTAGATTTCCCTATTATAAGTGGACACTTGTACAGAAATCCCTATCAGAATCTTGCAGTATATAATCATCGGGATAAATATTAATGTCCTTTTTATGCTCTTTCGAAATTCTACTCTTGTATCGCTTATGAACAGATGTAAGTATGTCTTATACATAAATTGTATCTCCCTGGATGGAAAAAAAACAAAGTTTTATAATTCAGAAGTGTCTTCTCTCTCTACGGCTACGCAAATACCTTAAAATATGTCTTATATTGTAAAGAGTCGACAGAATTCGAATCTGTACAAATAATCAAAATGGATTTGCTATCCTATAGCAGTTAAATCCCATCAACTTGAAAATGTAGACATAAATCTAGGCTTCAATAGAATTTAACTGTGTTTTCAAAGACAGAAGTGTCCTCTCTCTCTACGGCCACGCAAATATCTTAAAATATGTGTCATATTATAAAGAGTCGACAGGATTCGAATCTGTACAAGGAATCAAAAATGGATTAACTATTCGAAAAATTCAAGAAATTTAATCTTTTGGGGTTAAAATAGTAAATTATGCCTCCCGTAGTGTAATAAAAGCGAAGATTAAAAATACAAAGTACTCTCTCTTCGACCACGAAACTGCTTTAAAATATATGTTTTACATTATATCTATAAATTGATAGTACTTCTTTAGATCGCCAAGCTGAATTTTGAAGATTGTAAAGTTTTTTCAAAGATGACAGCGCATAAAAAAAATAAAAAAGAATGAAAATTCCTTTTTTTCAAAAACAGAGATTCTAATCTGAGTTATTTTCAACTCGACATTGGTTAAATGGGAAATAAAATCAGTGAAAACTTGTTTCTGTTAAAAAGTTTAAAAAAGAAGAAAGACCAATCATTTTGAACTAAAGATCGTTTTATCTCCTTTCCCATCCATCCTGAAGTCACAATTCAGTTCGAGTTATTCTTCAACAGTCCCTCCCCCTTTTTATTCCCCGTTCTTAAAATTTGATGCGGCTCAGTAACATCATCCAATTTTTCACCCATTCAGAGCAGCTTGTCTGTGATCCCGTTTTCAAAAAACCTTTTGAAAAATCGATAGGTTCAACTATTCCTCATTCTCCATAACTCGCCAAATGTAGTCATCCACCATAGAGTCACGATTGAGAGCATGCGTGTTACAGCGGTTGCCATGGTGATGTGACGTCACAGATCACATGATCGAATGCGCCAGAGCATGAAGAGAGATTTTGGAAGAGTAGAAAAGGTGGTTTCTGAATTTCTGGAGATGATTTTAAAAATTAGCGGAGATGACGGATAATGCGTGTGAAGCGATGCTTTTATTTTTATTTATTTATTTATTTTGCGCGGGTGTGTGTATGTGAGGGAGATTTTTCCATGCTCATAAAAATGCCTCCGCTTCCACGGTTTTCTGCTTCCTCATTTTTCTTTTCGTGAAATAGCATGGAAACGGTCAGAACCGATTAATTTAATTCTATTAAATTCCAAATGTATTCAGTAATAGGAGCTTTACGAAGAAATGTAAAGTAGTTAAAACAATTTTTTAATACTCATCATATTCAAATTAATTCGAATACATTTTTTATAAAAGATTGCCGTTTAATTTACTACACCAGCTATTTCAACTTTTTTGCAACATCAACCAAATCTTTACAAGATAAAAATTAAAAGTAATTTTTTTCGATGGTAATAATGAATATGTTTTTTTTCACAATTGTAATAAATTTAGAGTCCCAAATTGCAGGATATGGAAAAAATTCACCAGACTTGCTATTGGTTGAGAAAAATTCAATGTTCCTTTATTTTGTGAAAGTTGGCGAGTTGAGCGGTAATATTTGCTTGTTAACGGCAAACGATTTGTTCAGAATCAATCTGGGTTTTTTACATAATTTTATTTCTTAAAGACACTTTGTAATTTTCGCATTTTATTTTTTTTTTTTGTATTTGTTTATTTATTTAAACTAGTAAAGCTTTCTCATAATTTCCCAAATTTACAAACAAATTAAAACGAAGTAATTAAATTTGGCTAGTATATTTTGTGATTTATTTTTACTTAATTTTCAAAAATATTATTATTATTATTATTTAGCCATCTGATAAATAGCACCACTTGTTTATATTATATCATCATTCGTATTTCCATTTCAAATTTATTATAGAATTTTAGTTATGTAATCTTTTGAATTAATAAATAACTTATTGTGCATTCAATTTCATTTATTTTAATGTCTGAACTATTTTGTGTCCTATTATATCCAAAAAAATACTTCGTTAAAAAGTTATTAACTAATTATAAAAAGTAAAATTTCGTGATTATAGCATTAACCAATTAAATGCATAGTTTAAGGCAGTGTTATTAATTTAGATATTTTTACGGAAACCGAGCAAAAGTTGTTTAAATGATTTTAAACTGTTTTAATCCACGTGACAAAAATGTTAATGTAATCCAGTGTTTTTCAGTCTATTGTGAAATAAAGCGTGATATAAATTTTTAGGTACCTTCTAAGAATGTAAATTTTACTAAATAACTCTTCGTAGCTATAATAATGTTATTTTCGTGTTAAATCTTAATTACTTTATGCAAATTTCGAGACTCAAAGAACAATGTTTGCAGGTTAAGTGTGCAAGCTTTAAGGTTAATGATTTTTCTATGTAAATTAATTTTAAATATCAGAGACGTGCATTACGAGAGAAAAAAATATGAAAACGCGAAAGTGTAATATAAAATTAGAGAAGAAATTTCAAGGAAAATCCTGAAGATTAATTATTAATTCATATTTCTTGGGCGATATTTATTGATTTCGTGTGATATATTTTTTAGATAAGTAAGAAATATTTGATCTATAGTGTGCTAGTGTTATAACTAATATTCTGATATTGCGATATGTACGTTTTAAAGGTACATCTCATTCTTTCCTTTACAAGAAAAAAAAGAAGGATATTATTTGGTAAAGTGTCTGTAGCAAAACATGAAAAAAATAATATAATAGTTTTCATATTTTCGTTATTATTTTTATATGATAAAAAATTAATACCTTTTTAAAATAAGCGGTGTTTTATATTTTGCTTGAAAAGATCTCAATTACAATTTATATCTCCAAGCGATAAAATTCTAGTTACATCAAAGGCAATGTTGACAAAATTCTAGTTACATCAAAGGCAAGGTGGACAAAATTCTAATTACATCAAAGACAAGGTGGACAAAATTCTAGTTACACCAAAGAGAAGATTGACAAAATTCTAGTTACATCAAAGGCAAGGTTGAATAAATTCTAGTTCCATCAAAGGCAAGGGTGACAAAATTCTCGTTGCATCAAAGGCAAGGTGTTTACATGTTCACGTATCACTAGCGTTACTAGGATGGAGAAAACAGCATCAACACTAGGTCCAATGTTAAAGGCACATACTGAGATAGAAAAAAAAGCAAAATGAGTGTAAAATGTTGGTTATTCTACTTGTCTGTGCTTTTTCTAGATACGTCGTTGCATAGAACATGTAAAACAAAGGAAACTGAAAACCATTAACGCAGTTATTGACCCATTATTCGACAAATGATGGACAGTTGTTGTAAAAAATATAATTTAACATAAAAACAAAACTAAGTTAAGCATAAAGTAATAAGGTGAGCATATTATCATTAAGAAAATAGGATATGTATAGCATTCAGCAGTCGACCACAACAAATCCTGTCGATACTGCTACGTTCAGTGGTGGCGGGGTGGTTGGCTATATGCAAGAAGAAGGATATGTGTAATATATTTAAGTATTCTTTGGAATATTTTAATTAATTAATTAATAGAGTTTTATGTTAGATAAGTAATTCTAATTATTGCGTTGACATATGTATACAAAGGTAGGATTATAATAGCCTTGTAAAGCATTCAGTGTTGCAGAACTCCTATAAATGCCAATGAAAACACGTTTCTTTTGAGCAACAATGGCAAATAAATAGTTATTAATTATGACAATCCCGATAATTTTATAAAATATTTTTGACAAAAAAAGTATTCACAATTTCTTTATTCATTTGGATCTGTTTTACAGGTAACTTCAGTTTGACTAAAGGTGAATTATCTGCATTTGTTAATGCCAAACTATATTTTAAAGCCCTGATTCTCAAAAAAAAAAGAGATGTTCTAACGCACATATTTACAAACAAATACTTGATTATTTATTTATAGTAAAAAAAGGTGTTTTATCACACAAGTACTCAAACACCTGATTTATTATTATTATAATTAGTATTGCAAAAAAAGGGTTTTATCACACATTTATACTAACACTTGATTATTTCTTTATTGTGAAAAAAGTGTTGTTCTATCATATAAGCACACAAAGAAACATCTGATTAATATTTCTGTAAAAACGTAAGCCAAGAAACTTGTAAGGAACAGAAATCAATTATATATGGAGTCATAATACTACATGCCGGTCCCCTACTTTTAATAAACATTATTCAAAATCAGTCTTACGTTTATTTGTATTTCTTTTTGGTCGTTTTACAGATTATTCGCGTCAATACAATCCAGTTCTGTGGATAATCACGAGTTCACTGCAAATAAATAAAGATGTGATATAAAATATCGATTAAAAAAAGAAAGTAGTAAGGTACCAATTAATAATTTTTCTTATACATCTATTTAAGAAATAACATCTTATGCCACAAACTAAAGGAAATATTTTTAAATCAATTAAATAAATATATTTTTAAATAATAAATAAATAATCGTTTTCATATATTTTAGTATAGAAATTAAAAACGTTAGATATATTGCCGTATTTCTTTATTAAATAAATACACAGAATATAATTTTAAAAATACTTTTTTTAATAATGCCAGAATTAAAATCTATAATGTACAGTATCTAGGCTATAAGACGGTGACTTATCAATTGCAGATTTGTTAAGGAGTCGATTTGAACAATTCTAAAACTTAAATCTGAGACCAGATGACATTTTTTTTCTTTGCTCTTCTGTTATATTATTAAGTTGATATTTTTATTTGGCCTTAGGGGCTCAAGTTCTGAGTTACGATTTTGATAAGGTGCCAAATTACTTCAGCCTAGGGCGCTCACATTTTTCAAGACGTTGCTGCTAATCTTACTTCTTCGTTGTAAGGCGAGATAAGATAGTAACCTAAGGGGGTAAGTTGGAATATCTTGGATATTCCTCGGATTCTCTTTCACGTAAATGTGACAGCTTTGACTGATCAAACGTTTATTCAGGTGGAAGTGTATTTTAGTGTTCTACAAGATCTCGCATTTATCAGTGTTCGTTTCTTCTGGTAAGTAAAGTGAATACAAATCTCCGACAAGTTTCCTTCGATCATTAGCAATATATTGCTGATAAGTTCCGAAGTTTATACAAAAAAATATTGATGATATTAATCACAAATCTTGATATACAGATGAGGAAAATAACATTACAAAAGTTTAAATGTATCAAGCACAACAATTTGAAAATATTGCATCAAATAGTTTCTATAAAATTTATATTTGTACGTTTATTATCTTGGATATTCCGAGGATTCTCTTTCACGTAAATGTGACAGCTTTGACTGATCAAACGTTTATTCAGGTGGAAGTGTATTTTAGAGATCTACAAGATCTCGCATTTATCAGTGTTCTTTTTTTCTGGTAAGTAAAGTGAATACAAATCTCCGACAAGTTTCCTTCGATCATTAGCAATATCTTGCTGATAAGTACCGAAGTTTATACAAAAAATATGGATGATATTCCTCACAAATCTTGATGGATAGATGATTAAATATTTCAAAAGTTTAAACGCATCAAGTACAATCGTCTGAAAATATTACATGCAATAGTTTCTATAAGATTTAAATAATTTTTAAACTATTATTAGCTTGAATATTCAGTGGATTCTCTTTCATTTAAATGTGACAGCTTTGACTGATCAAACTTTTATTCAGGTGGAAGTGTTATTTAGTGTTCTACAAGATCTCGCATTTATCAGTGTTCTTTTCTTCTGTTAAGTAAGTGAATACAAATCTCCGACAAGTTTCCTTGGATCCTTAGCAATATCTTGCTGATAAGTACTGAAGTTTGTACAAAAAAAATATGGATAATATTCCTCACAAATCTTGATGGACAAATAAGTAAAATAACATTACAAAATTTTAAATGCATCAAGTATCACAATACAATAGTTTCTATAAAATTTATTTTTCTTTTCAGTGTTCTTTTCTTCTGGTAAGTAAAGTGAATACAAATCTATCAAGCACAACAATTTGAGAATATTACATACAATAGTTTCTATAAAATTTATATAATTTTTGTACTGTTATTATCTTGGATATTCAGTGGATTCTCTATCTTTTAAATGTGACAGCTTTGACTGATCAAACGTCTGTAGAGTTGGAAGTGTATTTTAGTGTTCTACAAGATCTCGCATTTATCAGTATTCTACAAGATCTCGCATTTATCAGTGTTCTACAAGATCTCGCCTTTATCAGTGTTCTACCAGATCTCGCATTTATCAGTGTTCTACAAGATCTCGCATTTATCAGTATTCTTTTCTTCTGGTAAAAAAGTGATCCGACAAGTTTCCTTTGATCATTAGCAATGTCTTGCTGATAAGTACCGAAGTTTATACAAAAAATATGGATGATATTCGTCACAAATCTTGATGGACAGAAGAGTTAAATAACATTACAAAAGATTAAATGTAACAAACACAACAATTTGAAAAGATTACATATAATAGTTTCTATAAAAATTATGTAATTTTTGTACTATTATTATCTTGGATATTCCATGGATTCTCTTTCACGTAAATGTAACAGCTTTGACAGATCAAACGTTTATTCAGGTGGAAGTGTATTTTAGTGTTGTACAAGATCTCACATTTATCAGTGTTCTTTTCTTCTGGTAAGTAAAGTGAATACAAATTTCCGACAAGTTTCTTTTCTGCTACTAACAATATCTTGCTTATAAATACCAAAACTTATACCAAAATATAAGGATAATATTCCTCACAAATCTCGATAGACAGATGAGCAAAATAAAATTATAAAATCATGAATGTATCAAGCACAATAATCTGAAAATAATTACATGCAATAGCTTCTATAGAATTTAAATAATTTTTATACTATTACTAACTTGAATATTCAGAGGATTCTTTTTAACGTAAATGTGACAGCTTTGACTGATCAAACATCTACTCAGGTAAAAGTATATTTTAGTGTTCTACGAGATATAGCATTTACTTTAGTTCTTTGGTAAATGAAGTAATTAACAATCTTCGACGGTTTTTCATTAGTTTTCTTTCGGTCGTTAATAATTGCAGATAAATACCGAATTTATACGAAAGAATATGGATGGTATTCATCAGAATTCTTAACTGACAGATGAGGAGAATAAAATTACAAAAGCACAGAGGTATCAAGCACAATCATCTGAAAAGATTACATGCAATATTCTCTATAAAATTTATATAATTTTTTACACTGTTCAGTTTTTAGGGTTTTTTCCACAGGATGTCCTGGAATAAACTGACGATTTTCAAAAATGTATATTACATGATAAAGGTTAACGTTAAAAAAAATTATTCTTGTAACGAATTCATGTGATAAAGCATAAGTTTTTCCTCATAAATTTTTTGATTTTCTTTGAAAAATTTGCCAAATGATGATGATGTCAACGGTAACGTAAATAAAGAAATAGTTGAAAATCGCATCATAATTTTCCAAAATCTTTAAAAAAGGAAAATCCCAGCTCAGAATTTTCCTACAGAATCTCCTGTTCACAAAACACTTCTTTTAAAGTCGAAAGATTAACCCCTTCTTAGGTTGTGTATTTTGATGATTTGCATGAGGTGGAAAACAATAAAACAGGTCTGCAACGCCATTTATCGATAATTTTTGACCTAAAATCAAAACTCTGAGAGGAAAAATGTATGCCTTGTCTGATGAATTTGCTATAAGAATTATTTTTTAACCATAACTGTTTCTCTGTTATTCAGTTTCGAAAATCGTCAGTCTATTTCCGGACACCCTGTATTATCATAATTTTTGTTCACCAGCAGTTAATGTTTTTATATATATTTCTGCTTTTACTAGTCTTTCTGACATATTTTTTTTCCACAACTGAGAATATTTTATACATTCTTCTGATTTTACTGGCGTTTTTGACACATTTTTCAATTACTATGAATCTTTTCTATAACTTTCAGCTTTTAGGTTGCACACACAGCGCTTTTTTCTGATCGCTTATTTCACCGATGCCGACATAACAACAGTAGTGTATTGAATTATACGAGAGCTTACACACTAGCTATTTGTCCGCCTAGTGTGCAAGCTCTCGTATAAATCAATACATTACGGTTGTTATGTCGGCATCGGTGAAATAAGCGATCAGAAAAAAAGCGCTGTGTGTGCAACCAGCCTTATCTTTCTAACATTATGATTTTTTTAATTTCTCGTGTACTTGGTATAAAGAAATTACAATAATCGCTAAAAAATTCGAACTCAAGATTTTGGCAAATATCTAGTTTTGGATCGTCCTGAATTCGAAAAACACATTTTTGGAAAAATGCCCATCTGTCTGTCTGTGACAAAAGATAACTAAAAACTCTTTGAGTTAGAATACTGAAATTTGGTATGCTAACGTCGCACCAAATTTCTAGGTTTCTGTCAAATTTTGTGCCAAATGTAGTTTAACAAGATAACTACAAAATGAAGAGAGCTCAGTAGATTTCGTTATATAGATTAAACATGTATAGTGAAGCCATCGTCAAATTTTGAGCCAAATTTAATGAGGATTTTATCGTCTAGAGGCCTGTACTTCCAGAAACAACTAAAAGTGGTAACTAAAATGCACAGTGAGTTAAATCATTAAATTTGGTAAAGATAAATACACTTTTTTTGTCAAATTTTGGTTACAGTCGGTTGGGAAAAACACATTTAAATCACAAATTCGATTCTCAGATTTGTAAGACGCATGTCAGGATTAATCACTAAATAACTCGCAAAGGTTGACACAATAGATTCAATAAAAATGCTAAATTCATGCGAAAGGTTAATATTCTTAGCTATTGTACGCCAGAACATTCAAAGCGTTCTCTGGTTCTTGTTGTTTCTAATGGCTCTAAGCCCCCTGACTATGGCGATTCAAATGTTTTGCGTTTATAGTTGCGCAGCGGCACCATCTTGGGCCGAGAGTACTATTTAGCTACTCATGGGTCTCAACCCTTTTTATGGGGTGGACTTCGAACATTCATTTCATTCACGTATCGCAATTTAGACTCGAATCGGAGAACGATCACCTCTAAACCAGCACCCACAGTGGTATTACTCTCGACATGGAGGACTTAGTGACCACGATAGATTTATGCGTGCGTCAGCCACCACCTCACACGAAGGTCTTCGGGTTCGAACTCGCAACCCAAGGGATACGAATCCAACGCCCAGCCAACCAGGCTACCACAGGCTTTCCGTTCTCTCGTAAAACACCTTTAAAAGAGAGTATGAGAGAAAGTTTTGGGGAGACGACGCCCATTAGTTTTAAAGTGTGGTTGGTCTTTCTGGAGTATTAATTTTTTTGAATAAATGTACTGTCTTACCGTCAGGAGAAAAACCTTAGTAACTTTAAAAGTAGGAGTCAGTCGGCTTGAAAACGGGATATTCTATTATATTTTGGGGTTGAATTAAAGGGCAGTATTTCTTTTGGCGTCAAAAGAACCGATATCATTATAATTAGAAGAATCGCCGTTTATACTTTCAGTTAGTAATATATGCCAGCCGAATAATTTTGGGTAATGTTATAATTTATTAAAAGTCTTTGGAAACATCTATTCCTCAATAATTTATCGATATTACGTTATCTATACTTATAATAAAGCTCAATGTGTGTGTGTTGGACCTCTAAAGGTCAGACCGTTGGACCTACAGCTACCAAATTTGGTACATGTATGCCTTGGAGATCGGGAATGTGCACCTCGGAGACCTTTTTACAAATTTTTAATTAAAATTTAAGCGAAATTTCGACGTTTTTCCGCTATAACTTAAAAAAATATTATCACACAAACATGATTTTTACATCAATTTAAAGATTAAAAAATTAGCTTTCTGATGGTATAAGTGTTTTAATGTAAAACTCAAGCTTCTATTTTTAACGAATTTTTAAAGAAATATTTTAACCGGTTTTTTTTTGAGCACGTGATTGGATAAAATAAAAGAAAACAATAACGGAAGTTCAAATAAAAAAACAACTATCATCGTAAATCAAGTCTAAAGAAATGCAACGTTTAGCACGTGACTGGATAAAATAAAAGAAACATAAAATGGGATATTTTCTAAAAAATAAATGCAAAGCAAAGGTTTCTATAATCGTTTGCAACATCTAAATCATTTATTCAATATTTTTTTCCCCTCTTTCTCTTTAAAAAAAAACATATTTAATATTTTGGCAACATCACAGAAAAAAATATTTTTAATTTCAGGTCAATCAATGCCCGGAATTACTTCAAGGCTAATGAATATGTGACTTAATTGAAAATTTTAGAATGCATTACTGATGGTGAACCAGCTGGTCACCAAAGGCGGTTAGTAAGTAATATATCAATAAGAAGTGCTACGCAGCATTGGGCAACCAATTTTGGGTTGTATGAGTTATTCCGAAGATTCGATAAATACTTTAGTTCTTAAAAGAATATGAAAAGAATAAATATCTTTAATTTTGCCTATTTATTGATTTATTTATATTTTACTTTTTTGCGGAATTTCGTATTTTTACTTTTTATTTGTATCCAACAGTGACAAATTTATCATGAACTAGCCGCCTTTGGCGAACAGCTGGTTCGTCATGTGGAAAGCGTTCTAAAATTTTCAATTAAATCACATATTCATTAGCCTTGAAGTAATTCCGGGCATTGATTGACCTGAAATTAATATTTTCTTTCAGATGATGGACGGAAAGTTCTAAAAGTACACCTTTTCCTAATAATATTCTTTAATTTTATAAATCAGTCAGTTTTAACCATCGGTTATGCTTCCAAAATATTTAAAAAAAATTCGATGATGTTGCCAAAATATTAAATATGTTTTTTAAAAGAAGAGAAAGGGAAAAAAGGTATTAAATTTATGATACAGATATTGCAAACGATTACATAAATATGCCATTAAGTCGTGATTTCAATGCATATCCTGTCTAAATAGATATTGCAAACGATTGTAGAAACCTTTGCTTTGCATTTAGTTTTTAAAGAAAATATCACATTTTATAATTCTTTTATTTTATCCAGTCACGTGCTGAAAGTTGCATTGATAATTTTTTTATTTGAACTTCCGGCATTTTTTTATTTTATCTAGTCACGTGCTAAAAAAACATGGTTAAAATATTTCTTTAAAAATTCGTTAAAAATAGAAGCTTACGTTATACATTAAAACACTGATACCGTTAGAAGGCTAATTTTTTAATCTTTAAATTGGTGTAAAAATCATGTTTATGCGATCATATTTTCGGAAGTTATAGCGGAAAAACGTCGAAATTTCGCTTAAATTTTAATTAATTCAAATTCTAATAAAAAATTCGAAAAGAGGGCTCCGAGATGCACATTCCGGACCTCCAAGGTATACATGTACCAAATTTGGTAGCTGTAGGTCCAACGTTCTGGCCTGTAGAACGCCAATACACACACACTCGCACATTGAGCTTTATTATAAGTATAGATTAAACAGTTCCAAATTAACTAATTTTTTCCCCGATCCTAAGTCTATTATTTGAAACTATCGTTTTCATTTTATTTAAAATAAATAAATTCTAGAGTAAAACGGAGGGGGGAAGAATTTAATCTTAAAACGCAAGCTTTCACATGAAAGTTCAAGAAAATATCAAACTATTTTGTGATTATTGCTATGATTTTTATTTCATTGACGGCAGACTCATGTTTTAAAAAAATCATTTACAAAAGCAGTTGAAGAAAAATCGTTGAGGGCTTTCTTATGCAAGACTATTTTAAAGCTTAAATAATAAGAAATTTCTGTTTATCTACAATTTAATTTTGTTTGTCATATAAATACATCTGTATTAAGACAAGCGAAAAGAATTTTCCGCCTAATGAAGCGCGCTCAGTAGCCAAATGTTGCTATCTCCTTTAATGCTTACTTCCCTTCTTGCTTAGACTCGTCTACTTACGGCAGCCATGTTCACGGGTTTTCTTGTGACGGTTGGACAGTAAGTAATTTGTAGTCCATTTCCTGAAATTAGAAATGTATTGACGGTAATGTGGTACTTTCAGGGAACTTTAGAGAATCTTTTAACTATATTGATTTTTTTTTTTTTTTTCGGAAAAGAAGGAGTTCATTAGTAAAGCCACTTTTTCAGAAAAGAAGTTCGTTAGTAAAGCCACTTTTTAGTCGCAAGCTTTTATTTTATCAATTAGCTGCATTTTAAAATGTTTCTGTGAGTGGTGGATTTTGCAGAGATATTCTTGTTTCATTACGATGTCTTTGAACTAATTTTGCTGTGGTTGCATATCTTTTCATGTGGCTCTTAAAAATAAACACACATCTTCTTTAAGCATTTAATCATGAAAACATTTTTTATCATGCTCAAAATTAAGCACAGTTCCCCCCTTTTTTTGTTTTCCTTCCTTGAACTACTTTTAAAAAAAAGGTCTTCGTTTCCATAACACATCTTAAACCAGGATTTTGAAGAGGTATTTTAGTTACATTCCAATGACTCACGGCGGATTTTGTAGTTATTGCATATCTTTTCATGCAGCTGTTAAAAAAATAAATGCTTATCTTCTTTGAGCACTTAACTATAAAAAATATTTTTTTATATTCAAATTTAAGTAATTTTCCCTCCCTGTTTTTCCTTCCTTGAACCATTTTAAATAACCATAAATTGACAACCCAGACCCGCTCTAAGGCCCACAAAAAAAAAAAAAAAAACTGAATGACCTGGCTGCCACGACAGCAACATTCGGGGAATTGAGATTGAAAGCTAAGGATCAACACCGGCCACGGTACAACCTTTCCAGTGGGAAATAGTTCCGTAATCCATGGGTTGGAGCCTATGAATGACGGAACGTACTCACCAGGTACTGTATTTACCTATAATCACTAGGGTGGTGAGAACCAACCCCCATACCGGAAGCTTCTGATTCTCGTTTTAAGCCCCCAACCCCAGTCAGAGAGCCACTGTCATCGTTTCCATAACACATCTTAAACCATTTTAAATTATGTTTTCATTTCTTTAATGCAACAATTTTCGTGTTTTCCCAAATGCAATATTGCCTGTTATGAAACGATATAAATAATTAACATTTATTATTTTATCGAAAAAGATCTAACAATCATGAATTTCAAATAAGATAATTAAAAAAACTGTAATTGATTTTAATTGTTACGAAATTTCGCTTTCCGAAGTAAAACGAAAGACTGGAACACATGATATTGACACCATTATGAATTTCAAATAGGACAATTTTAAAAAGCTGTAACAGTAATTTTAATTTCAAAGGCATTTCGGGTCTTAATTTTAGCAAAACCATACCCCTCCCCCGGAAGTAAAAAAAAAAAATTAAACCATATGATATTAAGAAACAGCTAAAAGTATGAAAAATAATAATGTGCCTTAACTTTTGAAAGATTTCTACAATTTCAAATTGAAAGCCGAGTGACCAATATAGTCTACGAACTAATGTCAAACAGGGCAATTTTAAAAAAATTTATTTGATTTTTATTTGATTTTAATTTCAAAGAAAATTTGGGTCTTAATTTTAGCAAAATTATGCCCCCCCCCGAAGTAAAAAAAACGATTAAAACATGTGATATTAAGAAACAGATAAAAGTATGGAATATATTAATGTGTCTAAATTTTTGTAAGATTTCTACAGTTTCAAAGGGACCGCCAAATTATCAGTATACTCTGCGATCTATTTTTTGAATAGATTTGATCTTTTTAGCTAAGATTTTTTTCAAAAACAAGAATCGTATATAGTTTTAATATTTGCAGGGTTTAAAGGATTAAAGAATACTGATTGCATGGCTTTAATAGATTTTTGATTTCAAAGCTCTAATTTACTTCCTGCTTTTATATCTGCTTCGTTACATCATTTTCTTCTGAATATCAACTCTATATTCTTATTCCCTATATTCCTTATACTTATTATTATATATTTCCTTATACCTTATATTCTTATATATAATATTATTAGAAATAAAAAAATAGAGTTCTAAATACCACAACTTAAAGGAAAATAATACCATATCTTACGATGTTGTTTTTGTTACTTTTGACTCTATACTGACACTGCTGACAGAAAGCTGTCAGCGATTTAAGCCTAAATTAGCGTACCTAGTTTTCAGCAGCTCTAACAAAGGCCAAGAATACGACTTAGCTTCTTCATGCTCCACATTCGCTTGCACAACCATTTTTTACAGGGGGGCACATTCACACTGCTCACAGATAGAACACAGAATAACAACCATGTTGGAACCGGGACTCGAACCCGGGACGCCCAGATCATGGGGGAGAGTTTAAAGGATTAAAGAATAATGAATTCAAGGCTTTGATAGATTTTTGATTTTGAAGCTCTAATGTAATTTCTTCTTTTATATCTGCTATGTTTTATCTTTTCCTTCTGAATAAAAACACTATATTTTTAGACGTGTATTGAAGTTCTATATACCACATCTTAAAAGAAAATAATACCATAGCTTACAATATTTATCCTAAAAGGAAATAATTCTAACCAGAAAAATTGAGGTATCCTAACACGTTCGGAGGCTTACTTTAAAAAAAGAGGGTGTAGACATATTTTAACCATATTTCTGGATTTAAGACAATTCAAAATTAGTAATTATATGTCATTATTTGAAATAAACATTAAAAAATTTTGAAAATTGGCATTTAATAGCATAGATTTAAACAAATTCTTATAAAACTTCAATTTGACTACAACGAAAACTATAATTCTAATCCTAACAAAACTTGTATCAATATAAACTACATAGTTTTTTCTAGGGAAAGAACTACGATCTTGTGGTTCTAATAAAAAAATAAAAAATTTACAGCAAGTCGAAGATTTATTATGAAATTTTTAGCAAATTTATGACATTATTATTCAAACAATAGGCTGCAAATTAAACAATATTAAATCGATGTAAATAATATTAAATATTTAAATAATATCTAAATAATCTCAATAATAATAAATATTTAATGTCTAAATAATATTAAATCGATTTTTTAGTTAATTTCCTAGAAAATAGTATTAAGGCAAATTCCATCAAATTTCATAGTAATATGATAATTATATTTTGAGTTATTTGATTTGAAGTGAGCAAAAAATGAGTAAAAATCAGTTTTGAGAAAAATGCATTTAAAGTATACAGTAACTTCTTTTAATAATAAATTATGGGCGTATATACTTAAAATTCTCCACATTTATAGCTTATACCTATTTGTTGCTAATTTCTTAATAATTTTCCCTTTTTAATCATTAACATTTTTTTCGGGAAACCTCTTCTTTTGGCAGTGAATGCTGCTTAGATTCATTTATTCTGTTTTTGTCAAACTCAACAAATGCTCTAGCTGAATTTGCACTAGGATACACTCCAACAACCTTAAGAATATTCAGAAAAAATAAAACTTTCATTAAAATGTATTACAGGCATATATACCCCTAATCTGAAGATTCAGAGTTCAACAAAGACATCTTTAGGTACCAGTTTCTACAAAACACTGTTAAAACTCTCATTGGCATTTTGTGTTTTTCTGTGCCAAACATTTTCCTTATTTAAAACTATATTTATGCTTATACAAATTTTTAACGTGTTTTGGGAACTAATTTCCGGTTATTTAAATGTCCACTTCCGGTTTACCGATCATTGCAAACATATTAATACCTTGACTTCTAATTAATGTAGAAGTTTTGGATAGCTCAAAGATTGATCTATCCAATAAAATAATTTTTTAAATGTCATTTTTTACGAAAATTTAACTTTTTTACTTGTTCGGATACCTCAATCTTTGCAATTGTCGGAACAATAGAAATCGTAACATATATATAATGTATACTGCTACTTAAGGTATCCGACTACGTTAAAAACACTAGTTAACGACCACATTGGAGATTTTTTTTAATTCTTATTTCATGTAGTTTAGACCAGTGCTCCGCAACCTTTTCTCACCTACGGCGCACCTTATTTCTCTCTAGAATTCCGCGGCACACCAGAAGCTAAAGTATATTGGTATTCATTGATACACAAACTTTACAATAAATGTTTGTTTTTTATTTCAAAGGTATACATACAAAAAACCGAAACATATTTATTTCTACGCAATCATAATAATTATTAATGTGATACCTGCGCTTGTTTCAATGAACACAAAAGTTTTATATTTGGCTCAATATTTAACACTGCCACCCGAAGTTCTTGGTCAAGATCTTTTAAGTATGACCGCTTATCATTTTTAATTAATACAAGAGTTGAAAACTTTGCTCACATAAATATGTCGTCGAAAATGGAAGTAATGTTAAGATTGCTTTGTAGGAAATGTGAGGATATTCTTTTTTAACGTAGATCCAGAAAACATCTAATGGAACTTCGGAGAAGTATAATTTTAAAGTCATGTCATTATTTAAATATGTTCTCACCAGGGTCCATTGAATAATTATTTAGTTATAATAATTATTCTTTAGTATATTTAGAAAAATATGAAAATTATTATGAAAAAAAAATTGTCATTGTGTATTAAATACATGATGAAAAATTGTAAAATGTCAAATACAATGCATTTGATCGCGGCACACCTGTATCTGGCTCATGGCACACCGGTTGCGGAGCACTGGTTTAGACTTTTATCTTTGCAAAATAGTCTATTTTTTCCAGGAAAAGGAGGGTCTGCCATCTCATCCAAGGGAAAACGTATTAAGTAAAACGTATTTTTCAGCTAAATTTGTCTTTAATTTTCTCAAAATTTTAATTTTTATGAAAATTCTTCACCGTTATCATGATATCTTAAAAACTAATAAAGGTATTTACATAAAAATTTTAGTGTGTGTTTTAAATATGAGAAATGATATGAACCAAAATTTTAATTGTTGGTAAAATGAATTTTCATTTGTAGGAGTTTTTTGAAACTTCAAGTTGTGAATTTACGGGGGAAAATGCACATATACGCATATTTTTACTCAAAAATTGCTTGCATCTCAAAGGTTTTGGTTCATTTCCTTCATCAGTATTCTCTATAACTTGTGTGTAAAGAAAAATAAGATTGCTTCATTACAATTTTGTGAAGAATGTTAACCGTTTTGATTAAATTTCAATAAAATTTACTACGAATTTTCATATTTCACAAAATATATGGTACTTCCAAATAATTTTTTTGTATTTATAGTATTTTGTCTTATAATTAAATACATCTAAAAACCACAATTTAAAATAATGTTAACAAAATCAATTTTTTCTAAAAATTTTCCTTCGAAGGTAGTCGGATACCGTAACGTAACGATTTGTGAATCAATTTTTAAGCTGCCCCAAAGCACATTTCATTAACTAGAAGCGTTCATCTCCGCTTTTAGCCAAAATTAATTTAGGTTTATTGGCTAATTTTGTTAGGTTAAAGCTAACGGACACCGGAAACAGTAACCCAACGCTATTTTTAATCACCAACTGGATTGGGAAAAACTCCCATTTGCATTCCGCCGCTTAGTCATCAAGAGGCAAAATCAATGGTGGTGTCTCCGTATTGGTACTGTCTCTCTTACTGAATTGATGTCAGAGGATTTCCAAAACATTGCTTTATACTGTAAATGGACCGGAAAAAAACTGTATGATTTATGACTTATTCACAAAGGAATTTGCTCCTCAAAAATATCAGATTTTTCCGCGTTTTGCAAAATGTTTCCCAGTTTATTTAATAGAAATTGAATTGTAATATATTAGCTGAACATTTTGGGAATTGAAGCTAATAATATGACATCACAACTCAGGATTCAGTTTATCTTACTGACATAATTTCCAATAAATTGTTTTTTTTAGCAGGTATCCTTTTAAAGCTATCTAGTATCAAATACTCTAAAAGATTGCAAACTGAATGAAATTCAGTTTGCAATCTGTATATAAAATTTGTAGATTCGTGTCAAATTGTGAGCAAAATCCATTTGGAGAAGTCTATCTATCCGGCTATTTGAATAAAAGTTAATACTATAGTAACAAAAAGAAAGGAGATCGATAGATGAATTTGGGGTCTCAGGGGAGTCGGCAACATATTGAAACGGAAGAGTCAAAATCAACAATTTACAAAATTTTCCAATTTGTAAAGAGTTCCTAAAAATTTAGATTTTATATTATGTTGCCGACTCCCCTGAGACCCCAAATTCAT
>JAPMOQ010028746.1:1703101-1725096 GCA_026543055.1 Argiope trifasciata | reverse complement strand
ATAGATAGATAGATAGATAGATGATTTTTGATTTAAAATAAACAGTTTAAAATTTTTTTTCATATAAAAGCACAAATATAAATAGTTACATCAATGGGAGCATCGGCCTTGTATGCCTTTTGAAACTTTGATTAAATCTAACCCATAACTTGTTGTGTTCAGCTTGAATCTAGATGTTTATTTGTTAGTCGACTTCTCAATTTGTTTCTTATTATATTTATGCAAGAGAACGCTTGCTCGCACGAATATATCGACCAAAAGATCATCAGCACTCTATATACTAACTTCTTCACCTCACTGTAGCATTCTGGAAGATTATTCCATGTGTCGAATTTGAAGATCTTTTAGAGAGATCAATGCAATTGGCTGAAAGTAAACATGGTAATGGATTCTCATCTCTAAGAACAAAACAATAGTTTAAATTCATCTCATTACCGTCATATTAAGCGTAGCGATTAGTAATTAACGATTATTTTAATAGAAGCTGTTGCGAGATTAAGTACTTAAATTTTTTTTTATTGTTTAAGGGTTTTGATATTAAATTATTAATTTTTCGCATATAACTGTACAGCAGCAATTTGATATCAAAAGAGCCACAAGTTGCCGACACCTGGGTACTCTGATTCAACATCTATAATGTGAGAGCTAAATGGATAATATTCAATATGCAAATTTAACATCTATAGTATAGAAAACTATCAAAATTCTGAGCCAAATCTAACAACAACATCAACATCTTTAAGTCCGTACTTTGAGGAATATGCAAACGCGGTAACTCAAAAATGCAATGACTTAAAAATGCATCAATATTCGCATTTGATTTTGTTACCACATGTGCAGTTCTGTGTCTTGTTAAAATCGGTTGAGAAAAACGCACCAAAAACATAGATTCTGTTTTTGAATATTGCCAATGGCATACCAGAAATTAACCGCCAAAACACTCGCCAAAGATCATAAAATAGATTGAACAAAATTGCTAAATTCACACATAGGTTAATATTTTTTAACTATTGTACTACAGTGTCAAGTAAGGTGTTCTCTGGGATAATGTGGTTATTTGAAAGCATGCCAATAAGTTTTTGGAAGACATCTACCACTAGTATCATAATAACAAAAACCAATTTTATAATGCTTCTGATAGATTCCAATATTATAATCAGTGCTCTGAAATTCACAGAAGGCGATAAAAAAAGCGCCAATTTTACTCATTGTCAATTTTTTTTTCTCATAAATATTGAATTTTACATTTCATTGTTTTCTATGTACCTTTATATACTGGAAAAATAAATATGATTTAAAAAGTATAAAGCAATATGTTTTTTCGGGAATATTATTTATTGCTACAAGTAATTTGAAAAGAAAATGTCTGTTCCAACACATTTTCTTTTTTCAGCGATAAAATATTTTGAAAAATTTCTTAAACATATTTATATAGTAAGAAAAATGTCTGCAGAATAAGTTGGCTGATTTTCAATCTAATACTTTCATTAGAAAATTTGATTCGAGTGTTAAGAAAATGCGGTATCGTAGACCTCACCTCCTCAATTAAGTCCTAAATTTCACCTCCCAAGTTAAGGATAAAAACATCTTATAAACATTCTGAAACTGACACAATCTTCACCCGAAGCCTAACCTGCTTAACAAAATCTCGCATCTTTCTTCAGATACTCAAGTTCGTTATCTATCTATCCAGATGTTGAGAAAATGAGATTAAATTAAACTGACGTCAAATAAAAAAGCAATAAATGATAGAAAATTGTTTGATAAAAAGATACTTTGTTGCATATTGTTGATACAAATGATCTGATATGATACACTGTATCATTATAATGATACTTTGTTTCATTATATTGAAACATTGTTTCATTATATTGAAACATTGTTTCATTATATTGAAACATTGTTTCATTATATTTATACATTGTTTCATTATGTTGATACTTTGTTTCATTATAATGATACAATGTATCATATAAGAATCCTTTGAAATGAAACTGCTCGTAAAGCGCCAATTAAGACCGTCTTCTATTTTATCAGAAAATAAAAGGTTTCAATTTTCATCTAAAATAGCTATTGCCCTCTATTTTATCAGACGAAAAAAAGGTTCCAATTTTCCTCAAAATCAGTTATATCAAATTTAATATCACGAAACACATCATTATTGACCATATAATACTATATTGAGTCAAAGCTAATTTAATCTATCACAAATGAGGCGGATCTCTTATTCTCTTAGTTGCATTTATCTGATTTCAGTCTAAAAATAACTAACGTCGACTTTAAAAAGAACATTCTTTTCTAGTTATGACATTTAAACCAATTGTTGGGAATGAGATTTATTTAAGGGAAGGATTTTGGCTTACAGATAGATTATTAGATGAAATTAATAGTACTTATTTATTGGATTAGTTAATATTTAATTAGCAAATCATAACAGTTTTTGCTGTTAAAAATTGGAAATTGCAATATTAAAAATTGAAAAGTTTACTTTGAAATTGAAAAATTGAAATTAAAAGTTAAAATAATTTGAAAATTGAAAATAAAAATAAAAATTGAAATATCCACAAGATGGTTATAACTAAACTTCCCTTTTAAACAGCATCTTACAACGCAAATGGATAAACAGAATGCAGCGAAATTTGGTATATAGGCTATACACAACATGTGCTCACTGAAGTTCGGAGGTAAAAACCTTTTAGTTCCAAAATATCCACCAAAGGACACCTTTTCCGGAAAAACATTAATTTTAACACAATGAACGACCGCAATGGAATATAGAAACAATATCAACAATCCAGAACAAAAATTATGAGTAATAAAATGTAAAACCGGTAAAAGCAGTCAATTCTAGGGGGGGGGGAGGTTCTTATTTGCATACTTGCAAAGAGGAAACTTTATACAAAATCTTGAATACGTTTGCACTTTTTTAGGATAAGAAACGGTAGGATAAGAAGTCGTTGTATTATTTCATGCCGATACTTCAGGCTGTAATGACGATGGTATTTTGTTGCGACGCTGAAAGACATAAAGAACTTAAAAACGCTTCATGTGCAAAGCATCACAATTAATCAGTTGTGATCTACTGTTGAACACACTGTCCATATACTTGAAATTTTTCCGGTGAATGAGGTTGGTCACATGGAGCACCTTTCTCTACATCATCCTGGACATGATTAACAACTGCTTCTCTTGTCAATTTCATCCTAATCTATTCTTGTTTCTTCAAACTATGCTTTTTTCTTCCTCGAACTGAATATTGTTATTTTTTCCTTGCCTTTACTTAATATTGTTCGATGACAAGGTGATCAGAAACTAGCCAATAAATGTTAGTATTGTTCTATATTCTGTTTTGGTAGTTTATGGTGTTAAAATTAATGTTTTTCCGGAAAAGGCGCCCTCTGATGGACATTTTGAAACTTTTTTCCGAAATTCCGTGAGAGCATCTTGTCTATAGTCTAGATACCAATTTCGTTGCAATCCCTTTTATTAATTTGCATTGTATGATGATGTTTACAGGGGAAGTTTAATTATAACCAAAATATAGATCCCTATTTCATCAAAAATTTGTCTGGAAATTAAGACAATTTTCTTGTCAGTTAAAAATATAAGCATGTTACTATCTTTAAATAATAAAAGTGATTAATTTAATTGCGAAGACCATATTATGTGGTCAAAGTGTTCTATATTCTGTTTTGGTAGTTTATTGTGTTAAAATTAATGTTTTATTATGTTAAAAATAATGTTAAATTATTAATTAATGTTAAAAATAATGTTAAAATTAATGAAAAGGCACCTCTGATGGACATACTTTTTTTTCTTTCGGAAATACCGTGAGCGCATCTTGTTTATATACCAAATTTCGTTGCAATCCGTTTCATCCATTTCCATTGCATGATGCTGTTTACAGGGGAAGTTTAATTATAATCATAATGTAGATTTCTATTTCATTAGAAATTTGTCGGGAAATTAAGACAACTTTCTTTTCAGCTAAAGATATTAACATGTTACTATCTTTAAATAATAAAAGTGATTAATTTAATTGCGAAGACCATATTATGTGGTCAAATTGTTTGTTAATAGTTTTTGAAGTTGAAACTGAAAAGACAGTAGCTCTATCGACAGATGGTAATATAGCTTGGATGTAAATTCATGAATTAATTTTTTGGTAAGTATAATTCGTTTTGCCGTAGAAAACATAAAGTAAACTCCGAATTTTATCAAGCTCGGAAAAAGAGTAGTTTTCTTAAATTCATTTATGGAAAGTAATTATTTTTAATAACGTTTCATTTATTAATTAATTTAATTGCTTAAGTTCCATAAATTTGCTTACAAAAACTTCGTTGATATTTTTAAAAAGGCAAATTTCACTTCAAGATTATTTTTATTTTAATTAGGATAATAGCTAACAATCTTTCAAAATTCTAAATTACCATACAAGCCTTATTTAAGCTTTACTTTTTTCAAAATTTATTTCACTTTTAGAAAGAAAGTAAGAACATCGGATGTGTGATTAACCTTTTAACCGGCTAGATCGTAGAAAGCCGTCCTAACTAATTTCTTCTATTACGGCTCGAACGTAGAAAATCTTTGATTATTACACTAAAATAGACTAAAACAAAGAAAACTGTTTGAGTGAAAAAATTTCTAAGACCAGCTTCGAGTATAAAATTGTCAATGCTTTCTATTTTTGTAGTAACAGTTATTTTTGTACAATCCATAAATTTAATAATTGACAATCAATGGATTAATATCGGCTTTATTTCCAAGCGAAAAATCAATTTTTCAAAATTTCCAGTATCAGAACAGTGAAAAGGTATTTAGATCAGAACCCAGAAATAATATCACAACCCTTTATCAATTAAACAGCCAATACAAGTTTTTATATGAATATTATATAATAAAAAACATTTGACCGATAAAAGGAGAAACGCAATTTCAATTCGAAAATTGATTTGAAATCATTTTACTTCTGTAATTTCTGATATACAAAATATAAAGTAAGTATTGTAACCTTTTTTAAAAAATTCAAAGCTGAGATTTTTTTAAATTTTTACTTTCCTGACTTCCTAGAATCCGAAAAACACAATTTTGGGATGCGTGTCTGTCTATCTGTCAGTCTGTGTGAACACAATAGCTCAAAACCGCTTTGAGATATACGGTTTAAATTTGGTACAGGGAATTATAACAAAGTTTGTAGATTTTTGTCAAATTTTAAACGAAATTCATTCACTAGAGGGGGTTCCGAAACAAATGAACAACAAAAGGCAAGGGGGTAGGTCAATAATATTTGGTATCAAGCTTAGAATATTTATGTTTCAATGTACTTGATGCTAAATCTAAATACTAATCCTGATGTTATTTCCCTGCTAACACTTTCGTTATTTATTCTATGACATTTTAACAGGTTGGATTTATTTTAGTTGTATTAATGTCCCATTATAAAGCAATACTTGGACTATTTTGGGAAGGAACTCGTAATTTTGAACCACGGCCAGATAACGATGACGACATCTGAGCTGGCACTCCCCTCTCCACACTAGCGGGAGGACATTTGGCCTGACAGGTTTAACGTGCAAGAGACCTCCTTATACGACGGTTCTTTGGTGGAATCGAGTCTCGAACCTGAAACCCCTTGTTCCGTCGCTGAGACCTTACCACCAGGCCACAGCTGTTCTTAGGAGAAATGGGATAGAAATGCATAGACACAATTTTGATTTAAATTGAGGTAATATTGTGTAAATTGATGACATAGTAAAATGGCATTTAGGAGAAGTGCTTGTTTGGTTTAGTTTAGTCATTTTATTGTCCCGTTGTAAAGCAACTCTAGGACTATTTTGGACCTCGGAATTTTGAACCACGGTCAGATGACGAAGACTACACCTGAGCTGGCACTCCCTCTCCATACCACACCACACCACACCAGAGGGAGGACTTTTGGCCTGACGGATTTAATTGGCAACAGACTCCCTTACATGACGGTTCTTCGATAGAATCGGGTCTTGAGTCTGAAACTCTCCGATTACGAAACTGCTACCTTACCACCAGACCACCGCGGCCCTGATATGTTAACTTTTGGGGCACGTTAAATATGTCGAGACTGCAAAGTCCTCCAAGTTCCCATAACAAAACTATACCTCTGGGGGTACTGAATCAGGGATGAGTCGTTCTCTGATTTGGATCTAAATTCCGACTTGCTGATAGATGAATGAGTGTATGAATGAATTCGACCACCCTCTAAAAAGGGTTGTGTCGTGTGTGTGATCTAGAAGTCGGACTTCTACCCTCTGGGTGCTCAGGGGTCTTTACAGGGGGCTACTGCACCCCCTTTCCATGAAAAACACGGACATGACAACAACAACAAGAGGAACCGTCTCGAATGGTGCATCTTCCAATAAATAAATATCAATGAAATGAAAACAATTATTACATGTTTTTAGTAGTGCGCAAAAGAGTAGAAAATGTACTGTTTCGATACTGGAGGTTGAAACAAAAATCGTAAAAGCATGAGCCAATTATGAAAATATCTAAAAAGAGATTAATTTTAATTACATTTAAATTATATTTTACTCTTTAATCAATATTTAGGAATTTTTTATTCTTATAATATTCATAATAACTTCATTTCATTGCCGCATTGTTTCAGGGTCTCAATATTTTACTATTTTTATTCTTCAACGTATTAATAGAAGCATACTTTCTTTATTTAATACTAGCCGCCTTTGGCGACCAGCTGGTTCGCCATGAGTAATGCGTTCTAAAATTTTCAATTAAGTCACATATTCATTAGTCTTGAAGTAATTCCGGGCATAGATTGGCCTAAAATTAAAAATGTTTTTTTTTCTGTGATGTTGCCAAAATATTAAATATGTTTTTTCAAAGAAAGCGAAAAAGGAAAAAAATATTGAATAAATGATTTAGATGTTGCAAACGATTATAGAAACTTTTGCTTTGCATTTATTTTTTTAGAAACTATCACATTTTATAATGGAAAAAAAATTATTGAATTAATGATACAGATATTGCAAACGATTATAGAAATATGCCATTCAGTCGGAATTTCAATGCATATCCTGTCTAAATTCAATCAGGTTTACCGTAAACAAAGAAGATTTGTTGAATAAATGATTTAGATATAGAAACCTTTGCTTTGCATTTATTTTTTTAGAAAATATCACATTTTATGTTTCTTTTATTTTATTCAGTCACGTGCTAAAAGTTGCATTTCTTTAGACTTGATTTACGATGATAGTTTTTTTTTTATTATTTGAACTTTCATCATTGTTTTCTTTTTTTTATCCAGTCATGTGCTCAAAAAAACATGGTTAAAATATTTCTTTAAAAATTCGTTAAAAATAGACGCTTAAGTTATACATTAAAACACTGATACCATTAGAAAGCTATTTTTTTATCTTTAAACTGATGTAAAAATCATGTTTATGCGATCATATTTTCGGAAGTTATAGCGGAAAAACGTCGAAATTTCGCTTAAATTTTAATTAATTCAAATTCTAATTAAAAATTCGAAAAAAGGGCTCCGAGATGCACATTCCGGACCTCCAAGGTATACATGTACCAAATTTGGTAGCTGTAGGTCCAACGGTCTGACCTGTAAAGCGCCAACACACACACACACACACACATTGAGCTGTATTATAAGTATAGATATAGATTAAAGCTTTCTTCCGCTATCAAGGCCCCAACAGTCGCCAGGCTAAAACATTGGCGACAAGGTAATATGAGTCGTAGCCAAATGTAGTAGCCAAGTATTGGCGCCAGACTTCAGCGCGTTAGCTCCAGTTTCATGCTAACTGAAAAATAACATTTTTCATACTGATTATTTTTTAATCCTTAATATGCTTTATGATTCAGAAGTACGATTCATATTATAAAATGTTATAAATGGTCTTCTCAGGATCCCAAAGGGCGCCACAATGGCCTGATGGATTGATCCCGGCTCCTTGATTAGAAGTCACCTTGTTCGAGATACGGTTCCACTAAACTGCCACATAATTGTGTTTGGTGCATGTTAAAGGCATCGAGGCCTAATATCTTCCCCCTGGTGGGGGGGATGTCTGGTGTCATCCTGGTCACATGATGGATGCACAAAATTACGATGTCCGTCACAAAATAGTTGAGGTGCTTTAAAACAATGGGGCATTAATGTAACAATAAAATAACTGCTTAGTGGCATTTTATCGAATAAAGATTTAATGAGAGCCATCAATTAATTGATATCGGTGTTCTGAAAATTAAATAGTTTATCTCATAGTCTTCAGGAATGCATTTCTGCTGAAAATTTTAAAATTCTAGAATACAGGGGAGGAACTTAGAAAATAAGGAAAGAAACTATTATAACATTCCATCTTCATGACTGATAAAACATTGTAAAAAAGAGCTTACCAAAATCTTTATAAGACACGCAACACTAAAAATCTGTTATTTCATAATGCATACGTTGAAGATACAAAAATCCAAAGATTTAGATTATCGCTACTTTATTTCTGGCAGTCCTGTAGATAGACAATTCGGAAGTTGTACAAAAACATTTCTTTAACAATAACTTCTACTTAACAATACAGACATAATTTACCTTCTGTTATCGGCAGAAAAGTAGAAAATAAGTTTTAAATTAATCAGTTTCTTAGATTCTGATAACTGCTTTCGTTTCTTCAATGAAAAATATGATGTTTATTAGTAGTTTACAACAATAGCAATTCTTTATTCATTGATTGTGAATTTTTATCATTTGTGTATTCACCAAAAGGTTGCTGTTGTTTTTTTATCTTTAGATTGTTTTTTTAGATAAACGTTTTATTCTCATGAGACTTAATTTAGTGAATAAACTGCAGACATAATTGTTAAGCGGTACGATCAAAAGTATTTGGATTATAATTTTTAAACAAATGCTACTAAGAAGGGTTTTAAACTCAACTAATAAATGTATATATCGTTAGTCAATATATACATATAAATATAAATCAAATATAATATTATTTAATATGCATGTTAGTTAGTTTGTATAGAGGAACGGCTCATAATGACATATTTTTGAGGAAGTTTTTACCTGATCAAAATTGAAGGATATCTTATGTGTTTTAAAAGAATTTGAAGAAATTCTTGTAAATATTTTTGGTCTACTTTAGATGTCAATTTTTACAATTATTTTCTAGCAATATCTAGTATAGAAAGCGACATAGCCTTTTAGCCAATTGAGTTGTGTGCTCTTTTTTATATGTCAAATTTTAGAATTATTTATAATAATATTCTAAAAATATGGGCTGCCACAGAGAATCTTGGCTTCTGTAATTACTTATTTTCTTTTAGAAATCAAAGTTCAAAACTAATTTTTAGAAATATTATAAAAGTAGGGACAACTGAAGAGTTTTTTAGCCAAACTTAGTGTTCCTTTATTGATGTTGATCTGAATTTTAAATAACAACATTAATTCAAATATACCAAAAATACCCTTACCTATATCGACAAGTGTCAAAAAAGCCTCTTTTAGAATCTCATAGTATAAAATCTCTGAGGAAAAAATTTCGGTCTCTTTTCTTTCGCTTTTGCGTCATGATACAAATCATTTATTCTTCATACATAATATGCCTCTCAGAATAGAATAAATCGAATTTAAAATTATTGAAAATTTCCAGTTTTTCAATGAATTTAAAAGAATGCTTCTGAGTGTCCTTGACCTATTTTAAATTTTAATGTTCATAATTATTTGATAGCAATATTCAAACAATATAGACAGCAATAGAACCTTTTAGCCAAATGAGTTGCATGCTCTTTTTTACATGTCAATTTTTAGAATTATTTGTAACCATATTCTAAAAATACGGACAACTACCGAGAATCTTGGCTTCCTTAATTTCTTATTTTCTTTTAGCGATGACTGTTATATATATATTTTTTAGAAATACCCTAAAAGTAGAGGCACTCAAAGAATTTTTCAGACAACTGAGTTTTTCTTTATTGATGCATTTTAAATTACAAACTGTAAAAACTTCTCAATACTTTGAATTTTACAACTGTAGATAATTAGACATGTGTGATGTAGTTTAACTAATAACTAGACTAATAAGTGAAGTACATTAACTAATAACTATCTAGGTACGTGAACATTGACTTGATCTTTCAACACAAATCATCGCATTTCTAAAGCACGTACATAATTTCTAGTTGTTCATTAGCTTCTAAAACGCATTTTATGGAATTCGTTAATCATATAATACACTGAAGTGACAAAAGTCATGGGATGACTGTTAATATCGTGTCGGTCCTCCTTTTGCCCGGCGAAGTATAACAACTCGACGTGTCATGGAGTCCACAAGTCGTTGGAAGTCCTCTGCAGGAATATTGAGCCATGCTGTCTGTATAGACGTGCATAATTTTGAAAGTGTGGATGATGCAGGAGTTTGGGCACGAATGGACCTTTCTATGATGTCCCATAAATGCTCGATGGGATTCATATCGGGCGATCTAGGTGGCCAGATCATGCGCTGGAATTGTCCGGAATGTTCTTCAAACCAATCGCGAACAATTCTGGCCCGGTGACATGGCGCATTGTCATCCATAAAAATCCCATCGTTGTGTGGGTACGTGAAGTCCATGAATGGCTGCAAGTGATCTGCAAGCGGCTGAACGTAACCATTTCCAGTCAATGATCGGTCCAGTTGCACCAGAGGACCGAGTCCATGCCATGTAAAAACAGCCCACATCATTATGCAGCCACCACCAGCTTGAACAGTGCCTTGCTGACAGTTTGGGTCCATGGCTTCGTGGGGTATGCGCCACACTCGAACTCTACCATCAGCTCGTAACAACTGAAATCGTGACTCATCTGACCACGCCACGGTATTCCATTTTTCTAGGGACCAGACGATATGCTCACGAGCCCAGGAGAGTCGCTGCAGGCGATGTCGTGCTGTCAGTAAAGGCACTCGAGTCGGCCTTCTGCTATCATAGCCCAAGGAAGACAAATTTCGCCGCACAGTCCTATCGGACACGTCCCTCGTAGGTCCCACATTGATTCCTGCAGTTATTTGACGAAGTGTTGCGTGTCTATTAACATTGACCATTCTACACAGACGTCGGCGGTCTCGGTCGTTAAGTGCAGGTGGTCGCCCACTGCGCTGTCCATGATGGGATGTGATGCCTGAAATTTTATACTCTCGGCACACTCTTGATACTGTGGATCTCGGAATGTTGAATTCACTAACGATATCCGCAATGGAATGACACATGCGTCTAGCTCCAACTAACATTCCACGTTCAAAGTCTGTTAATTCTCGTCGTGCCGCCATAAATCCCGAAAAACCCGTTCACATGAATAACTTGAACACAAATGAAAGCTCTGGAAAACAAACTGCGCATTTATACTTTTTCGCTGCGATACTACTGTCATCTGTATATTTTCATATTGCTATCCCATGACTTTTGTCACTTCAGTGTATATTCATCATTGAAAAATAATTCAGACTATTTCTGAAAGTGAAATTTAAAAAGCCCAATCCATCTTTTCTTGCAGTGTTATATGACAAAATATTTTACGTCATATTTTACATCAACTAGAACAGTTTCAAAACCTTAAGGTTTGATCCTACATGTAGTTAAAAAAAAAGATTTTCTATTTCGCAATCTCATTATATGAAATTGATTAATCTAAATTTTACTTTCTCTAATTCTAATAACCTCTAATTCATCTAATGTTCTTCTCAAGGACAAATCATTTGATTTCTCCATCATCTCTCAGATTTATATTATTTATTGAATTAATTAAAAATCCTTTAACTAAATTTAATTAAAGGATTTTATTTTAATTAAAATTCCTTTAATTAAAATAGAAATTTGTGTAGATTTAAGTAGATTAAATTCAGGTATTTCACAGAATTGGTTCATATTTGCCGAGCTTTTAAAACAATTGAATGAAAAATGCTTAAAACTCCCTTTCGTTAAGATAAAAAGTGGAAAATTTTTCATTTAAATTAATCCTAGAAGTCATTACAGTAAAACCTGCTTTATGCTGTAGATAGGGACCGCATAAAAAATTGCACAGAAAATATTCTGAAACATCATCAATAGTAATTTGATAATTATTTTTAATTAATTAGCATAAATAAAAAAAAATTGCAACATTTTAAAAAGATTTATGCGATGAAGCGGCTACGCGTAAACAAAAATTCCACTTAGAATATGTCGAAGACTTACGAAATAATGAGAAAGTGCTTTCCAAATAAAATAAATAATTAATTTAAACATGGAAATATTTTTTATTCAATTTCCCATTTTTAACATGGTGAAATTTTTAAAATGCGCATAATTCGATACAGCTAGTCGTAATCCAAAATATGTTTTTTTTTTTGATGAACTGATTGAAAATTATTTTCATCACCTGAAGATGTTAGAGATGATTTATTTTTGGAATAAATTATTTATTTTATTTTAGAATATTGGAATTAGTTAACATGATGCGTACAAACACTGTATACCATACACATTGTGTTAGCTTACATATGTACACTGACAGAAAACTCTGTTATAATGTCAACACTGATGGAATTCATAAGCAGCATAAAACATTTCACACAAAAATAAAATTTCACACATAAAAAAAATTATAATAATCTGCAAGAAAAAGTATAGCGCAAGAGCAAATTTGAGTGTATTTTAAAATAAATTGTTTATTACACCAATCAAAATAAGACCAATATTTTTGAGAATCCCCCCCCCACACTAAGCTTTTTTTTTTTTTACATTTTACATTACTTTTATTTGCCTACTGACAATGCATACATTTCTTCAGATTTAAGCACTTTTACTTGAAACAAATAATGTTTTGATGTTAATGATTCTTCTTTTGATGTTAATGATGTTAATCTTCTTCCTTACAATGTTTTATGTTCACTAATTTGCAGTAGAATAAAAACGAAAAGAGGACATGAAATAAAATAAAGGCAATCCCCTTTACATTACAGCAAATGTGGACAATTTAATTCTACATAAATGAAATGCTCACTGCCTCATCTAAAACTTCATATCAGATACATTTTCCAACTACGAAATGTGCATTAGATTCCATAATTAAATTTTCAAAGCTCTTTTGGAATGCATATCTTGGGTAAGAATCGACTTTATTGTTTTTCTTCCATAATTAAAATAATAATAATAATAATATGCAAAAAAAAATGTTGCTGGACTTACATTTCCTTGTAAAAAATAAAACTCTCTTTTTTCTAATTATTTTTTACTTATAATTTATTTTTATACAAAAATAAACGAACTAGAAAAACTTTCTTTTTTCATCACTAGATGGCGTTACGGATATAGAATCAAAATTCAGTTCTTCACCGATTTATCAAAAGTAAGCATAGAAAATATTAAAATAGTATATTGTCATAATACTTAACAATACGAGAATCGAAAAATGTAATACATAAAGACAAGAATAAAAACTCGATTATAAAATCCCAGCTGAAAAAGCAATAAACTAATCGTATGAAAAAAAAAGTTTTATCGGCACTTTTTATTGTCTAAAACTGTTTAGCTACGATTTTTTTGTAAATAATTCAAAAAGATGTTGTTATGAATATAAAATAAGAATTAGAATATAAAATTCAAATTCGAGACCGAGTTTCAAGTTCCGAACGTGATATTAGGACTGGAAAATGACATAAAAACTGGACAGTGATGGATGCCTGATTTTATTTTTCGATACAGAATATGCTATTACAAAAATACCGTTTTAAGAAATTTTCCAAAGATTTTACACAGCTGAGGATGGAAAAAAAGGCTTAGAATATCACAAAGATAAGCACAATTTAATGAAAAATATTGTGCAGATTAAAATACCTCTATAAGGTTTTTTTTTTTTACTGTGGATAATCAATTTTTATATAGATGAGCAAATAATGGAAAAAAAAGGGAAAAAAGAAAAGAAAAAATACGTTCCCAGCCTTACGATCGATTTCCATTTTGGATAACAGTTGGTAATTCGATTTTTGAGTATTATTTTCATTCAAACAAGTAAATAAATCAACAAAACTCCGCCTATTTGAGCATAATTATAATATATAATGTGAAAAATACACAGTTTATTCTTTACTAATGCCATTTGCTATAAGTACTATATGAAATTTTGTTTTATTTTAAAATTTATACTTTTAATATTCGTGAATATGAATGGTTTAAGTCGCATGTTTGAATTTTTTTTTTCCCCCTTCCAATGCGACATCAAATCTATTGTTACGTAGCGCCATCTATCTAATCCGTTGGAAAATAAAATTATGAAACACTTGTAGAATGAGTTACGTAACATGAATTACCCGGGGACGCGCTTTGACGGCTGTTTTTTGGAGCAGACGATTCATAAAACTAATGATCACGAACCCAAACGAGGTAAAATAATGAATTTTGATTTTTGCAATAGTTCCACACAACCTTCGTCCCTCAATTTCTTCAACAATGGTAAGTAAAAAAGTATTTTAAAAATTCATAAAGTATTAATTATTTTTTAATGTGCTGCATTGCTGCTTTAAATGGGATCTTTATGTATTTTTTCCATTAATTGATACTTGATTTTCGTGTTTATTTTCAAATGCTGAAATTACAAAAGTATTTCGGGGATGAAAATGGGATTATAAGTGGCAGAAAATCATATATTAAAATATAATGTATAAAATTTATACCATAGTAATTATTATTTCAAAATGTCCCTTGTCAAAACCCACGTATTTCAAAACACAAAAAATGTTTCCTGGCGTTTTAACAAATTTGAGCGCTCTCGGCTAAAATGATTCGATGCTCAAACAAAAGCGTAACTAAGAGCTGAGAACCAAAATAAAATAAGTAATTAAAAATAAAAAGATAAATTAAAACTAAAAATATATATCAAAATAAAAAAAATAAAGGTAAAGTTAAATTTAAAGAAAATAAAATGAATAAATAGTAAATTTTAAACAAAATAACCAAGAAGGAAAAATCATCTATCTTATGATTAATTTTTAAATTTTCAAAACTGGATTTAACATGCAAGCTATTGCGCATGCAAGATTAACAGATCCATTATAAAATGTCTTTTTCTATTATATATGTGTGTGTATGTAAAAATAATGCAAAATGTGCGAAAAAATATACTCCTAATATTTAAGTTTATATAATAAAGCATATAAACTATACATAAAGCATGTAAATATGCGTATGCGCATTTTATGCAATATTTTTTAAACTACTTATTTAAATTATATAAAAGTGTGCATTTTAATTTATAACGTATGAAAAATAGTTTTCAACAAGTAAGCACATTTTATATATTTACATAACATAAAAATAAATTAATATAACAGTACACTATCCAATTATCTTTTGATTGATATAGTCATATTAGTTTGATTATTTGACAGGATTTATTTGTGTTAAATTCACTAACAAATTAGGTTTTATCAATGTGTTATGAAATATCATATTTTATTTATAAAATAATAATTATTTTAACTTATATTATCCTATTGGTAATTTTAAATCATTTTTTTTTCTATCGAAATCCCAATTCATAACTAGTTATAGACCTTAGTATTTTTTTTAAAAACTTTTAAAAATATAATTCAAGCAATTTTTTGTTTCAAAATTAAGTCAATTCAGATTGACAAATCGCCTTTCTATAAGAAGTGCACCTGTTTTATACCCCAATTAGCTCACTGTATAAGTAGTCTCTGGAAGTTTTGCTGTGTAGCATCCAGAACTGTTTTCCAAAGCTTTTTATTGCTACATAAAATAATCAAATATCAGATACAAATATTTGAAAGCTTAAATGTTTAACAATAACAATGTTTTGCATCTAAAAATGTTTGATCAGATTTGAGATAAGAGTAACATTATCTTTCTCATCAATTTTACTCTTCAATTCACTAAAATGGAATTATTTCAATAAGGAAGCAACTAGGTCTCATCAACCACAACACTTATTGCATCGATATTTGTTATCCATCGACATCCAAGATTTGTTGTTGCTGTTTGCTTTCATTATTAGAATTTAACTCGGAATTTTTAACAAGCAGGTTAATTGATTTGATTTGATGAAATCTAGCAATTAAGAGTTACTTTGGAGGAATTTTAGATTTTTGACAAAATCAATTATGACGTTTTGGGATAATAGTGACACTTTCTGATTTTTGACAAAATCATTTATGACATTTTGGGATAACAATGATATTTTCTGTTTCATCAATTTTATTCTCCAATTCACTAAAACTGAATTATTTAAATAAGGATACAACTGAGACTCATCAACCACAACACTAATTGCATTGTAGTTTATCCATCGTATTATCCGTGTTTTTTTTTTCTACTGTATTTACTTCAGAAATAGGGAGTGTTTTTTCCACCCATAATTTAAAATTTAGTTTAGAACTTTTGATCATCTGTTTAATAAACTTTAAGTTTCGCAATTACGAATTATTTTGGGAGCATTTGGAATTTCTTACAAGTTCATTCTCAGCATTTTGAGATAACAATGGCATTATTATCAGTTTTGTTCTCCAATTCACCAAAATTGGATTATTTCAATAAAGAAGCAACTAGGATTCATCAACCATAACACTCATTACATTTGATATTTATCCATCGCATTGCCAGCGAATGTTCTTACCACTGTATTTACTCCAGGAAGAAGTGTTTTTTTTTTCTTTCATCATTAGAATTTAGTTCAGAGCTTTTGATAAGAGATTTAAAGAGCTTGTTTGCTTAAATCTAGCCATTACGAGTTATTTTGGAAGACATTTGAGATTACTGACAAGTTCAATCACATGTTGAGATTACAGTGACATAATCATCAGTTTTATTCCCTAATTCAATAAAATTGAATTATTTCAATAAAAAAGTAACTAGGACTCTTTAACCATAACTCTCATTACGTTCGATATTTATCCAGTGAATTTCCAATGAATTTTCTTTTCAATTTATTTATTCCAAGATTTTTTCTTCTTTTATCATTAGAATTTTGCTCGGAACTTTTAATACGTAGTTTAATGAAGTTGTTTGTTTAAAATTAGGCAATTACTAATTACTTTGTAAACATTTCATATTTCTGACAAGTTCATTCGCAACAATTTGAGATAGCAGTGACATAATCATCAGTTTCGTTCTTCACTTCACTAGAACTATTTCAATGAGGAAGCAACAAAGACATATTAACCATAACACCAATTGCCTTCAAAATTTATCCCACGTATTGCTCATAATTTTTCTTTGCACTGCATTTACTCCAGGAAGAGGGGATTTTTTTTCTTTCATTAGAATTTAATTCAGAACTTTTGATAAGCGATTTAATGAGCTTCTTTGTTTGAATCTAGCAATCACGAGTTACTTTATGAAAATCTGAGATTTCTGGGAAGTTCTTTTTCTGCATTTTGAGATAACAGTGACATTATTATCAGTTTTGTTCTTTAATTCACTAAAATTAGACTATTTCAATAAGGAAGCAACAAGGAACCATCAACCATAATACTCATTGTATCGATATTCATCCATCAGATTGACAGTGAATTCTGTTTCCACTGTAATTACTCCGGGAATTATTTTATTTATCATTAGAATTTTGTTCGGAACTTTTAAAAACTAAATTGATTAGCTTTTTTTGATGAAATGTAGCAATCTCTAGTTACCTTGCTTTTGGCAATCAACGAACTAAAATGAAATTCAAACAAGAAATCGATTTCTCGGCATTTCAATGGGACAATAACAAAGTAAACACATTAAAAAGTAGCGAATACTGAGCTTAGTTGTCACAATTTTTAAAAGAATGTTTGTATTTTTTAATGTATTTGCTATTTCTTGACAAGAGCTATTTTTTACTATAGCTTAACTGTTCATTCATAAAATGTACCAGCAAAACATATGTTGATTTTAAAACCATAATCATTTTTTCAAAACTTGATGTCTGCTACAACTATCTCTGGATATGAGATAAATTGTAACAGACGTGAAATAATACTAAAAACAATTATATTCCAAATTATTTTCTCTTAACCATTCTTGTATTGATTAAACTACATAATGCATTGTATAATTTTTATAATTTGCATAATTGTAATAAATGATATAAATTAATTTAAAGTAAAATAACGGTAAATTAACCTTTTTAGCCTTTCAGATGAAAGAGTCATCCATATTTAACAGATATTACGAAATTATATCTTCTAATATTAAAATACAATGCTGTATCTGTTGTCTGTCTGAGTTTTGGATTATTACAGGTTAAACTGTTTCATTTAATCTTACCAATTTTGGTATAAATATGATTTGAACACTGGGAATGCGGATCTCGAACATTTTCGTACCTTTAAATAGTTTTTTAATTTATTAAAAAGTTTGTTTTCAAAATGTCAAAGACTTCAAGTGATAATTTCTGAAACTATTATCAAGAAAAATAATTTTGATGCCATCTTAAAATTCTAAAAAGTATTTACCTTTCAATTATATAAATTTAGCATGTATTTTTTGTAAATTTAATGAATTTTTAAATATAATTTGAAATTGTAGTTTTTATTGTTGAAATTTAATTCAGACTTCATTAATTCAAATGATTTAAAATTTTAGTTTTTATTATTGAATTTTAACTCGAAATTCGTTAATTCAATTATTTGAAATTGTAGTTTTTATTGCTGAAATTTAACTTAAACTTCCTCAATTCATCAAGTTTCTAAATCGGTTTGTTCTCATCTGTTGATTAAGATTATTATATATCGGATAACTTTTTTAATCGCGGATTTTACTTTAGTCTTAGGTTAAGAAAATTTAATAAATGGATATTTTTAGCATTAAATAATTTTAATTCACGATTAGATATGTCATGGGACAATAATTAAGTGTACTTGAATAATTTTTAAAAAAAATTATAACTTCTAAAGACATAGATACTTTGAACTATTCATTTCATAGGAAACAATCAACTCTTATTTTTAAATAACCTGTTGCTATAAATTTATTATTCTCAAATGGGATGTGACTGGATTAAACATGTAATATTTAATCACTAGCCGCCTTTGGCGACCAGCTGGTTCACCATGAGTAATGCGTTCTCAAATTTTCAATTAGATCACATATTCATTAGCCTTGAAGTATTTCCGGGCATTGGTTGGCCTGAAATTAATATTTTCTTTAAGAAAATGGACAGAAAGTTCTAAAAGAACACGCTTTTCTAGTGATATTCTTTAATTGCATAAATCAGTCAGTTTCAATTATTGATTTAGAAGACTGACTGATGTAACAACTTTTAATTAAAATATGAATAAAAAATATTTTGTAAAATAAGTCTCACAGTGCAAAGTATGAAGAAATCTAAAACTCATTATTCATAAATGCATTGTTTGATTCAAACGTTTACCGTAAATAAAGAAGATTTGTTGAATTAATTATTTAGATATTGCAAACGATTATAGAAACCTTTGCTTTGCATTTATTTTTTAAGAAAATATCACATTTTATATTTCTTTTATTTTATCCAGTCACGTGCTAAAAGTTGCATTTCTTTAGATTTAATTTGCGATGATCGTTTTTTTTTTATTTGAACTTCCGTCATTGTTTTCATTTATTTTATCCAGTCACGTGCTAAAAACATGGTTAAAATATTTCTTTTAAAATTCGTTAAAAATAGAAGTTTACGTTATAAATTAAAAAAACTAATACCGTTAGAAAGCTAATTTTTTAATCTTTAAATTGATTTAAAAATCATGTTTCTGCAATAATAATTTCGGAAGTTATAGCGGAAAAATGTCAAAATTTCGCTTAAAATTTAATTTTTATTCCAATTAAAAATTTGAAAAAAAGGCTCCGAGGTGCACATTCCCAACCTCCAAGTTTTACATGTACCGAATTTGGTAGCTATAGGTCCAACGGTGAGGCTTGTAAAGCGCCAACACACACACACACACATTGAGCTTTATTATAATTATAGATATAGATTAAATAAATGCAATTATTGTAATAACATTTTGAAACTTACGTCACTTTAATGGTTAAACATTTTTATATAAATTAAATGTAATAATTAGTTACAAAATGTGAAATTGTTGTAGTTTAAATTATGCTTGTCCCATGCTATAAATAATCTTAACTGTCTCATATTTTCAAAAATCAATCATTAGATGCAAAAAGTACAAGGCTTTTCATTTTGTTCAGGCATCAAAATTTAATTCAAATAGTAGCAAATAATTTTTATGCCTCGTTCTTTTATGCACTTTTTTTCTTTTAATTCTTAATTACTTGTAACAATTAATTTTTTCATAGTACCAAAAACTAAATACATCCAAGAACTAAATTAAAACTGGATAACATTAAAAAAATTGATGCTATTAAATTAATAAGCTCAAAAATGATTTGACTACGCCTTATTACTTATTATTTAGTTTTCAATACAGTTTTTAGTTTTGGTGCGATCTGGTATAAAGTCGAATTGTAGTGTTTTAAATGTCGGTGGTATTCTTTAGATATTTTGTCTAGGCACCATTTTATGCAAGTAAGCCTTTGAGCTTATAAGAAACTCTATATTTGTTTCTTCAGACATCTTGATTTCTTAAAGTCTCATTGCTATAAGCTTTGTCTCTTGTCCTAAGCATTATAATCAGTTCTCCTTATTAAAAGGTATTTTATTTTCAGTTCTTAATTTAATTAATTCCCCGATTAATTATCAAATATTCAAAAAACTAAAATACGGTGCAAAAATCATGTTTTTCCTTATTATTATCCAGCAATAATTATGAAAATAATTATAAATTAATATAAAAAATTATTAAAATGAAAATCATTGAATAACACTTAGTTAAAAAAAATGAATCAAATTAAACGATAATTGCGTAACAATTGCTGTTTTTTTACATAAACAAATTTTAAAAATTAAAATAGAAATTATGTTCTAAAACATCAAACGCAGCATAGACAAAATAAACCAAGTTTTCTATGTGATCAACAAAAAACCTAAAACTTCGATTTTTATAATTACGTACTTTTAATTAAAAAACGGAGTATGAATAAGAACAAGATCAACGGTAAGTTTAATTAATATCTTCTTCCTGATACTTTATTGTCTCTTTTCTGCCATCATCCCTGCTATTTTAGGAAATATCTTGTTTGCAGTGAGCACTTCAAAAACTAGCCCGAGGCGGCTGTCAGTAATCGTTGATCTGGCAGGAGATTACTGACTTTCGAAAGGGTCAATAATTCCCCACACTTGTAAATACTCTCAGACGTGATAATACCGTACACAACTTTGTGGACGTTTTTAAAACTTCAGGATATTAAAAATAAGCATAGTAAGTTTGGAATTAAAAAGATATCAATCTTGGAAATCTTTAATTTTGTCAATTATGTTTGCAGAGACGAAAAAGATATTCGCTGTGAGCAGCGAATCTGTCACTTTTCATTTAAATATAAATATATATAACGAATCAAATCAAAAATATGTATGTACATTAAAGTCACCAGCTCTCAATGAACCAGCAATATCAAAATAAAAGTATTTTTAAAAAATTTGATTTGAAATCTCTCTCTCCATATATATGTTTACAAATTTTTGGCAAATCAGTAGAAGATAAGTCCCCTTTAAATCAGATTTTCATTCTTCTTCGTTGCTCAATAAATATTTAATAAATATTCAATTTTTAATAACTTTTAAAATTCCTTTTTAAATCTGCGACTTCTAAAACCTCTGCGACATGCACCTGACGCGATAGAAATCAAATAAAGAGTATTTTGAATATCTATAAGCCATATTCAGAACTTAGATATTCAAAAGCAAATTTTACCAAAATTTTACTGATCAAGCCTTTATTTTAGCAACTTGATTTTCATGTGATGTTGCAATTCTCATTGGATAGTTAAAGCAGCTAAAAGTCGACTTGAAGAGTGTAAGAAAGACATTTCTGCATTGCTGAGAAGTTTTTATTTTATTTGAATAGATGTGTGTGTGTGTGTGTGTGTGTGTGTGTGTGTGTGTGTGTGTGTGT
>JAPMOQ010028746.1:1658593-1703091 GCA_026543055.1 Argiope trifasciata | reverse complement strand
GTGTGTGTGTGTGTGTGTGTGTGTGTGTGTGTGTGTGTGTGTGTGTGATATTTTAACATCTAATTTAAAGTCAAAATAATTTCTAAACCTTTATCTTAATTTAGCCCGTATTAACCTTATTCTAAAAATATTCACTTATTTCCTGATCCGATTCCACATTATCTACTTAATAAATTCAAGAAATGCTTTATGAAGTTTCTTAATCAGCGATTCCAGAGGTGCGAGTGATGGATAAAAGTTGCTGACCTGAAAGAATATCTTTATTAAAATTTCCCTGTGTTTCTCCTGCTTTGAGAGTCACATGTGCAGAAATCCCCATGAGAAGCTTAATAATCTATTAGCACTATAAACAAGATTTTCCTTATCAAAATAAGCTATTTAAGATCCGGGATAAAAGGTTCGAGAGCTTTCCCTCATTCCTCGGTTTCTCGTTCTGCGTTGTGCTTGTGCTCGTAGCTCCTACTGTGCATAGATATGCCTGCTTCTTCGTGATGAAATAAAACAACGTAAGAACATCAAAAGTCTCTTCAGTGTCTTCGAACTGCAATCTACTTCCAAAATTTTAAATCTTTATACTTTGTATGATATAATACTTTGATAATAAATAGTAATAATGATAGTAAAAGGGTGTTAAAGACCTCAAATATAGACATAAAACGAGTAAAACTAAGGCTACGTATTTGTTTAGCATGTGGGGAAACAGGGGAAAAAAGACATGATATATTGCTTAAAATATCGTAATCTATGTGTTGATATGAATTTGAAAATCATAAAATTGTTTTGAGTTAATTTAAAGCAATTGACAGTCTTATTTGGAAAGCAAGTAATGCATTCTGGGTAGCCTGCTTCTTTATTTGGATCGATGACTCATATTTTAAGCTATTTTTTTTTCTACTTTTAAATGCATTTTATAAAAGGTTAATGACATTATTTCGAAGGTAAACAAACTTATAAAGAATTATATCATTTGTTTTTCATTAAAATTACCTCCCTGTTATTTTGGGAAAACAAATGTCCAAGCGGTTCAGTTTTGGCAAATTTCCCCATGTTAAATAATTTTAAAATGCTATTTAATTTTTGCTTTCCTGAAACATAAATTTATACATTTGTATTTTAAGTAATATGTGCAATGAATAATTGTGTGCAATGGATCAATATTCGGTTCCAAACCAATATTCATGGAAATCCAAAATTTTCCCATTTATATGGATCAACAGATGACAACGTGCTTCCGATAAACAGAACGATTGAACTCTAACGGTATTTACCTTTGGACATAGCTATTGTTGGGTGAAAGTGACATTGCAGATACAGTTTCATAATAAATTTGGAAACACCATGAAACATCTCTTAGAAACTTAAAAATTTACTGAGTCATGATAAATAAATGGGTGAAATAGTAGAGAAAAGAATTTAGATGCATGCGGATAAATAGTATGCTGTAATGCGTTTATCTATTGCATTTGGCTTCACTGATGAGCATGATAAAATGATGGTACATTAGGTCATGTTACCACTTTTTTTGAGTACAACATTGTAATTTTTCGAAGAATTTCTTGGAAAAATTTATGAGAGAATGTTCGGATCTGAAGGTTTTTTTCTATATTACTGTTTCTTTTCATGTTTAACACCCAGGTTTATATGTGTTTTGGCAGTACTTCAAATTCTTTTGTATAGGATGTAGCTACTGACACACAGATGGGCGGAGCATAATTTATGAGTGGTCTTAACATAAATTTGAAAGTAAATAATTTATTGCTTAGAGAAATACATAATTTTATAAATAAATAGTTTATTGCTTCATGAAAATTTCGAATCTGACCTTATTATAGGGAATAATTCTACTTTACTCCAATGAAATTACTTTCAAATGTTCTGGAGGGATTTTTTATGATAAGATGTTTAACAAGTGTTACTCCATGGTATAGTGCCCTTTTTTCCAGGGAATGATCTTTCTGTATAGTTTGGGGAAAAGATGATGGTAGCTTCCCTTTCCATAAGAAATATACCTCTGGCACTTTCCTTAATTCAAAGATCCACTAGATATGACATTTTTCAATTTTTCATGAGTATTCTTAAATTTTTCAACTATAGTGCTTGATTGTCCATTGGTATATATGACAACTTTGTCATCTTTAAAACTACTGTTGTTGATTTCCTCAATTTGGGACGTGGCATGGATATAAATATTAAAACAAATTGAGCCAAATTTTGAGCCTTGTACTCCTCCGACTTGGAGGCTTCTGAGTGTAAAAAAAGAGTTTTTAGCTCTAACTTTTAATTTTCTTCCATTGAGAGAATATATAAGAGGAATTCATTTCCAGCATCTTATGAATTGATTCATAAGATGCTGAAAATAAAAAAATATATGAAAATCTTATGAAACAATTCATCTGTCCAAACTTAGTCGAATATGCTGATGACCCTATATCGAGCTGAAACAAATGCATGGTTTATTCTTTCTTTTATTCTAAGTAAATGTCCTATTGGTAAGAGACTTTTCACTATACCCGAACTGACAGAGAAATATTTTTCTACAATATGCTTGTTAATAGAATGAGAAGGATATGCTCGGCTATTTTACAGAGGCTTGATAATAAATGAATGTAACTGTTCCTATTAAGTTGATTTCAGCGTTTCCCTGACTTATGGACATTGAAAATAATTGTGATTTTCCTGTCTGAAAAAAATGGGGAAGCCTTGATTATTTCCGCAAAGTCGAAAGCTTGCTTTAAGGTCTTTTTTTTAAAAAAATTAATGAAAGAAATTACTTTTCTTTTTCTTATGTAAATTAAGATAGATGGTTATATCCGAAGGGAAACTGAAAGGGGTTTCAATTCTGGTATGTTCTTTTTTGGATTTCCTCCGTATTCAGTGGAAGAATATTCGAAAGAATTATTTTGGCCCTCGAGTTTGAATTTGTTTACAATTTATTTTTTTAAAGTCTGTATATACAGTATGTTGTGGCTCAGTAATTATTAGCCAAATGAATTTTTTGTTTGCAATCTTTTTAATTAGTCTCCAGTTGAACTTTTCACTGGGAAAAAGTTTGGTAACTAGCTTCAACCATTTGTTCTATTCTTTTATTTCAGAAAGTTTTATAAAGTCGTTTTGTGTTCTGTTGAATAAGCCTTTTCTTAGATTTCCACTGGCCTAATAGATTCTGCATGACATATTTAGTTTAGTAATCTGATTTATAATTTCAGTATATCAATGTACTTCCTTCTTCCTTTTTGGGTTTGAGGGATGCCGTCTGTATAGCCAAAATTTTTTCTATAAATCTGTTTACTTTAATATCTATTTCATCATTAGATTCTGAATGAAAGAAAGAAGCCTTTAAAAGGCATACTGAAATTCTTTTCAGTTAAGAAACTAGTTAAGCTCATTAGTTGGGTTTTCACCTTAAATGTGATTTTGGTTTGGAGACGGTCGCTTGAGATTTAAGAGGACTTCCACATTTTCGGAATAAGAATAGTATCTACAAAATCGATGACGGATCCGCTGTTATGGCTATAATAGATAGGAGTATACGTGGTTATTGTTTCATGATCGAGAACATTCACAAAAGATTTGTATCTTTTTCTAGTTTAATTAGTGCAACTACAGTTCCAATGTTCAGTTTTAGCATTTCGTCACAGTCTTTCTCAAAGAGGTTTTCGAGGCTCATAGTGAAGCCCTTAAAGGTATGTTAACAATTAGAGACGGAGTTAAAGTTGGTTGGAATCTCATATCACTGTAATACATTGTGTTAAGTACAATAGTACAGCTACGAAGAATATATTGGGAATGCGACGGTGAGTACTTTTTAAAAAATTATCATTGTTGCTTTTCAAGATTACATAATAATTTGCGTTATAGTGAAGACTGTTGCCTTGGTGAAATGATTTGAAGACACAAGTTGTAGCTCACTGAGTTCTTAATATCGTAAGAATTCAGTGAACTACGTGGTCTTTCTAGGAGGAGCTAGCCGCCAATCATGTAAACGTCACGTGATCTAATTTCTGATGTGTGTACATTTTTTCCAGAAGAAGTGAACTTGACCCTCGGACGAGGGGGAGTGTGATATTGGCTCTCTCTTCTGAGAAATTTTATGTGTAGTTCTCTTGGTCTACTACTCTATGGCATAATCACGTACCTTTTGTTGTTGATGTTAACCAATAAACCACATAAAAGACAACATGTATTTTCAAGTCATTTTACCAAGGCAAAAATCTTCACCATCACGTAAATTGTTTTGTGATCTAGAAAAACACCAATAATTAATTGTTATTATTTGTATCAATTAAAAAAAAGAGCTGAAATTTCCCACATTTTATCGCAGACCTGACTTAGTATAAAAAAGAGGGCATATTTGGAAAAATAGTCGTCAAATAAATCTTGTCAGATGCAATTTGGTGTGTTGCGTAGATGAACTATGAGGTAAATTCAAAGTAAAGTCAGCCTTTTCCAGATGTAAGTAACAATGTCGGAGAAATGTCCTTTTAAATGTCATTTTATTTAAGCCTAATTTCAAAGCTCCGGCACAGAATTTAAAATTCCCCTGCTACTTCAAAGCAGAATGTTAAAACTTGTTGAATTTGCTCTTTCAAATCCAAAGTACTTTCTTTCATCATGAGATGCATACACATTTATCCTGGCTTATTAACCACTTATTATTACTCATAATAAAATAATATTTAACTTCATATAACCATGACTTGTACTTATTTGACTTTTAAATGCTTGGAATCGCCATATAAATTTTGCAGGTAAGTAGTTTGTAAGGTTTTGGCTCACAAACTACGTCCACATAGTGGCATGGAAACTTGCACGTCGGCTAAAGCACCTTTTACCAACATCTCCAAATAATTTTCGTGTTTCTTAAAAGCGAGATGTTTATCAAAATAACTGAAACCAAATATGAAATAAATAAACCATTAATCTTTTTAAGGCAAAGAAACATATTTTCACTGATATATATACAGGATGTTGCCGAATTCGACAGACAGATTCAGAGAGGTAATAGTAGACATTAAGAGGATAAAGAATCATCGTACAAACGATGTTTAATAGATGAAAATCACAAAAATATAGAAAGTCAAACTGTTGGAAACTGTAAAAAATCGACAAAAAAATAACAAAGGATGTTTTGTCTATGTTTTTTTAAAGTGAAAGCACACTCTTAAAACTTATTTTTCATCCTGGTAAAATCTGGATTTGATAATTGAGGGGGTAGTAAATTAACGAAAACGAAAAAGTAGTTTAGAATCTATATTTGCAAAAATATTAAAACTGGAAGAAAATTAAAAGTTTGAAAATCTAAAGAATTTTATATTCTGTAATTTGATATTAAGCATATAGTGTGAGAACTGGGATGTTTCAAAGATATTCAAGCAAAACTAAAATTTGAACCAGAGAACATCGCTGCAACATCACTGCCAATGTGTGCAGAAAACGGCATCAAATTCGAAAGACAGATTCAGAGCAAGGGTAATAGGCATTAATTAGATGAGAAATTACCAGAAAACATTGGATCGCAGGTAACGTTTATGCAGTGAAAATCTCAAAAAAAGACATCGAAAAGACAATGAGTCTGGCAAAGAGAATGGCTCTATTAATGATAGGATCAGGAACAAGATAATCGAGAAGAAGTCTTCTCGTTTCTAAATTTTCCATGCTTTCGAGAAAAATAAAAGCAGCCAGCAAGTATTCATTAATGAGCATTCTAGAATTAATGATAGTTATACTTCATTCTGCAAACAAGTCAAATTTCGCGAATGTAACTAAAATGTGCTTGTGCTCTATAATGCATAAATCAAATGTCCTGACGTACGATTGCCGGTGTTCCCTGCAGTAAATTTGGAGGAACGTGCTCGAAGGAAACAAGATACTTTTTACCATTGGGTCTTTCAGGCAGAAGATACCATCCCAATAGATGATCATGTCACATGTTAATATTAAACTTTGTTGTATATTCGAGGAGATAGTGATGTGAAGATTTTCGAATGATCAAATATGCGCATTGTGCATGATGAGGATGCCTTCTGTCATAAAGCAGGCTTCATCTGTGAATACAGCTATAGCAGAAAAGTGTACATCTTCATATGTGGCATCAAGCATCCAGCGTGCGAACTGCACCCGATTTATGATTTTCATTGAAAAAATGCTATCCTAAGATTTCTGCCAATTTTTCATCTACTTAATTCTTATTATTCTTGCTCTTAATTTATCGTTCGAATTCGACAACGCAAAATTAAAAATTAATTCAAAATAGGTATTGATGTTGCAACGATGTTTTCTAGTTCCCATTTTAGTTTTTCTTGAATATCTTTAAAACTCCCTAGCTCTCATTTATCATTATCAAATTATATAATAAAAAATTCCTCTAATTTTCAAGCTTTCATTTTTTTTCTTCAAATTTTAATATTTTTGCAAATATGAGTTCTAAACTACTATTTCGTTTTCAGTAATGTACGACCCCCAAGATCTTCGAATCTGCATCTTACCAGCATGAAAAGACTTTTAAGAATTTGCCTTCCCTTTGAAAAAAATCATAGCTTAAATAGCATTTGTTATTTTTTTAAATTAATTTTTTATAGTTCCCAACATTTCACCGACTCTCTATATTTTTGCGATTTACACTAATTAAACGTCGTTTGTGACTCCATGCTGTATGGCGATTCTTTATCCGCTTGATCCTCCTCTGAATTTGTCGGTCGAATTCGGCATCTTCCTGTACATATATATGTATATATTTGTGTGTGTGCAGAATATTTTGAAAAAAAAAAAGACTATTAGATCAATTTTATAATCTATTTTTGTAAATAGTATTTGAAACAATGATAGAAAATTGGACATGCATTGCAAAATTAAACGATATTTTTAAGTAAATGAAGGAATTAATATGCCTATTTGAAGAATTGAAATAAATATTTTTAATTAATGCAGAAAAATGAAGTAAAAAGTTCAATAAATTCAGTTGTTGATGCTATGAAAAAGAAACAAAGAAACAATTATTTTCAATGCCAGTGTGCTTAGTTTTTAAAGAATAATAATCTCGCAAACCCCTTTTTCAGGAATGTTATACCAACTGAACTTCGGGAAGAAGGAAGTCGCGTGGCAGTTTTGGAAAATGCCATTATTCGCGATATGCCACTAAAAAGAGTAATCTCAGTCTAAGACTCCTCACAAATCGCGTGGCTCATATTAGGTACTTTTTTCCTGAGGAGAAATAAGCACCTAGTTCTCTCCATTTATACCTCAACTCAATTATTTAGGCTTAATTTTATTCAATAATGTTTTATTCATTCGTAGATTTAACCTATGTAAATTCATACTTTGTACAAAATTTTGTCTACGTATTTTTTGTTTAATTTAATATCTCCTTTATCATTTCAACTAGTGTCATCGGCTAACATTTGTATTGCTCTCTTGAAATGTAAATGAAGTGAAATCTGTTAAATGAATCGATTTTTTTCTCCTTTCGCATTTATTTTAAGAATTATTTTTAAAAATGAAGCTTTATATATGGCAGTGCTGAAAGATACACTTTATATTGTCTTATTTGAGAGATTTTTTATACTTCCCAAGAATTTTTTTAAAGCTGATATGATCTTAAAAGAGTGCAAAAATCGAGCTATTCTTAAAGCTTATAGATTCCCAAAGTGTCTTAAAAATTAATTAGCAAGAAAAAAATAGTATTTTAAAGCAATGGTGCTCTTTCTGTTAAGATCAATATTTTTGTGTGTTTCTATACAAACATTTTTAACTTATGAATTTAAAATTTGTTAGAAAATATAAAATATTTTTATAGATTTTTTAAGAGACATAATCTTTGTATAAATTATTTTAATTTAAACTAAGAATTATTTTGAAAGATTCCTTACATCTTGGAATCTATTGAAAAAATCAGAATATTAGGCATACAAAATTTCAATCGTTTATAGCTTATCAACAGTTTACTTAAAATTTCAAAAAGTCTTTTGCACTTGAGTTTGCGGAAATTTGATGTTGGCTCACGATAGAACCTGGGACCTTTGGGTTTGTAATCCAGTAACATACCACAGGACAAAAGCATGCTCATCTCTCGTAGATGTTATCTGTCTTATTATGATATCACCACAAGTTGTTTTAATTTGAAGAATATGGGTATGCATTTGAAATCGTATGTTGCTATTCGAAAAATTTAAGTTTGTGTGAATCTATTTATGAAAACGACCTCCTGCATTAAAGAAAATGTTCCATGCACTTATAGAGAATATATTTTAATTGAGAATGATAATTAGTTTCGGAATAATATGACGCGTCGGGCCATTGCTTATTGATTATACTTCGAGTAACTCTAAAGCTCATTTCTATGCATAATCGTGTATTGTGTATTCGTCTTCATTACAATATATATATATTAAAAAAACTGACAAATTTTACAATTTTTAATATTTTATGAATGATGCTCTTGAATTTATACATTAAGTACATTTTTTTCGAAAGAAAGGTGAGAGACGAAGAAGAAGGGGAGAGAGAAAGGGGAGAAAAAAAAAGAAGTAAAAACGAAAACGAATGCGAAACCAGCACCACGTGACAATATTTGCAATTTTTAACTAATATAGATAAAAACTCTCATTTAATTATTTAAAAATGTCCTTTCAATCGATTAAGAAAGTTACTATTGAGTATCATTTTTTTTCTAAATCACCTAAGTTTTATTTTACTGCAAAAGGACTTCTATCACGAAGTGACAAAATTGGTGTTTAAGTTTCGCCAATTCGTACCGCCAGGGCTCGTTGAAGGCATCCGCCCCTATTTGATGTACCCATCATATGACGGTTGATTCTTTTCCAGCCATCTTGTCTTCAGTCGCTGTGTGATCGTTTGTGATTAACAATCGGAAACTCCTCTATTCCAAATTTCTTCGATTTCATACTTCTCATCGGATAACTAAATTAGTAAAATGGCTGAAGAACCTTTATACGGACCTTTCTTTGGAGTCATGGGCTGTGCTGCAGCCATGATCTTTTCAGGTATATTCAGTTTTAAAAATTAACTTATTAGCTAAGAAATTTTGCTTTAAGTTTCGTTTTTTGTTATTTAGGGTATGTGTGATGAGTTGTAAAAAATATCTGTTTCACCTAAGTTCCGAAAAAAACCTGATTTGAAAATCAAATGTAGTATAATGAATGATCCGGTATTGGATACCATATTTGTGCGTCATATAAATGCAGTTCACATTTTTTTGTAAAATATCCCTCTTAAATGCTTAACTTATTACATATAAATTTCATTTCTGACTTTTTTTTCTCTTCATTATATGGCAATTATGTTTTAAAGATGAGAAATAATGCAAGTCCCAAAAAATGTAGCTGGAAAATTTAATTTGTTCATAAATTTTTTTTTATGTGACCGATAGTTGCTTCTTTTAATAAAATGTGACAAAAAGTACTCTCAAAGTCGAATTTACTTTATTTGTGCGTAATTTTAAACATTTGGGAAATAAGCATGAGTCGGTATTCTGAGTTTCTTTGTTCTTAATCTACAAAGCGTCTCTTATTTTACAATGCTTTGTTTAGTTTAATTTGTATACTAATACTCTATGAAACTTCTAATATGTGATTTAATTCATCGTTTTAAAATAAAGTTTGAAAAATTGTACAAAAGACTGAAAAATCATAGTTCTGAAGTTACATGAAAAAGTTTAAATCTGTTGATGTTAAACATCCTTTTAAAAGCGGTTATTCTAGGCATTTAAAATAGTAATTGGTAAAGATGTTTTACTTTTGGTGATCTAGAAAATCCAAAAATGCTTAAACAACTTGTTGATGAAGTGCTGGGATTTTGTAGAATTAATAAACTAAATGGAAAGCATATTCATTCTTGACCAAGTGGGAAACAAAATTTTCATTACATTCGGAATTGAAAGCAAGTAGGATTTTCAAAACATTAATTATGCTGATGCACATATTTTTAAATAGAATGGTGTATTACCTAGGATTTACAATATAAATACTAAAAACAGATCTTAAATTTGTTATTTTTTAAAAACATTTGCTAAAAGAATTATGAAGAATGATAAAAATCTGTAATAGCTTTTTGTGTTGTAGATTAGATTATGAGAAAAAAAAACAATTTAAACTTAACCAGTAAAGTCTAAAAAAGGAAATTGAAAGAACAAGAATACGCAGATAATGTTTAATTTTAACTTTATAATCAGTGTTTGTTATGCTAATAAGAAAATTATAGCTGATAAGGAATCTGATTCCATTACTATTAATACAAAGTAAATACAATTAAAACGTATATTTATCATAAGCCGATATTTTTCAATATATATTTTTTTTCAATTGGGTATTTTAAGTTTATAATCAGTAAAATTCATATAGAAGAGAACAACTGAAACTATGGTAATCTAAATTATATGTATTTTCCTGTTGAAGTGGGGATTTTTAGATTAAAATGTTTTGCTCTCTTTGTTAAGATTGTACATTATAGGATAAAGTAAATGAAAGGGAAAATGTCATCTAAGAAGATGTAGGGGGGAGGGAGAGACAAAGCATAACCTCTATTATAACAATATAATTTTCTTGAAACATCCATACAATATTAAAAAATACTTTTGTACTTTAATCAAGTATAAACATAAATGAAATATTGATTGGAAAAATATAAGCATTTTAACCAAATTTCAAGTTTTATATTAAAGGTTAATTCCTAACCTATGGAAAGGTCATTTTAATGTTGTATATTGTTAAATATTAGTATACAAATATTTAGCAAATGTTGAATAGTTTGTTTTAATTTATTAAAATTGAAAGGTTTTGAATACATTTTTTAAAAATCTCAAGTTATAAAAATTGTCATTACATTTTCTACATTCTATTGAATATTTTATCTGTATAAAAGAGTCTGTAAAGATATAAAAATACCTTTGTAAGTTTTACTATTTCCTCATCGGTCATAAATTCGTTTGATTTCGTGAACAGCTATGTATTTTTACTATGCAGTTATACAAAAACCTCAGTTTTACCTTTGATAATATTAATATGAGTGCTAGATTAAAAAATAATAAATGCAAGGAAGGAAGGATTTTTTTAATGCCATTTCTTCTTTAATTTAAATAATTCTTTAGAAAACGTGTCAGAATACTGATGAATTTATTTTGAGTAAGTGGATTAATCTTCTTATTTTATCTTTATCTTTGAATTGAAATTTCTTCAGGAATTCAGTAGCTGCCTTTTTTTTTTAAAAAAAAAAAAGGACAGAAATAAATCAGTCTTATATTAAGTTTAATGTGAAAAGAAAGAATGAATCTAGCCTGAAGACTTTCGAGGGTTATCCTTAGACAGATTTAAATAAGGGATTTTACATTAAATTTAATATTTATCAAATTTACTTAGTTCACCTATGTTTTAGTGGTAGCAATATTAGTGCTTATTAAATACAATGCATCTTTTATTTTTCTGGTTCAGAAAGAGTTGACTTTAATTGAATTTCATTATGAATACATTTTTTGATTAATTTCTATTACAGTGTGTTTTACAAGCATGTCTCATTAATTTTTTAAACAATTTTATTAAATTGAGAATTACACTTTATTAAAGCCATGTTTGTACATAAAATTTTAATAGAATAGAGTACAGATTTTGGAATTAAAGGAACAAAAGTGAGGTCATAAGATTTCTAGTTTTAAATTAGATTGGACTCAATCTCTAGCATAAATATTCTTAAAGTAATTTTAAACAGTATACAGCATCTGATGATTAAAAAACTCCAATAAAATGGGAAATTTTAGAAATGAAAATATATTTTTGTGTTAGCACAGCAAAAACTTGCTGACATTCCCTATGAAACACGTTAGATTTCAAATAATTACAAAATATCAAAGTAGTCTGTAAAGAAACCTAAGATTTATGTAAATTTATAAGTAATTTCTTCTCTGAGCATTTAATATAAAAACTTTAATTAATAGGATAGTAATAAGACTTATTTTTTAATTATTACATGGTCAAAAATATTAAATTATGCCAAGACATTTATATCAGTTGACAACATAATGCTTGTTTTTAGTTTCATATTTTAAGATCTTATTTTTCTTGAACTAATGATTCTTATTCAAACATTTCCTTGATAATTTGAAGGTCATTTTGATTTCTTGAATTTTTTTTTCATCTTTTTTTTATATATAATATTGAACATTTACTAGTATTGTAGTTTTGTAATGTTCTTAATTTACCTGAGCAAGCACTTGATTAAAAATAATAAATTTGAATAATTCTTAAAGAAAATATATCAGTGTTGGTTAAAAAATTTGATTCAAAATTATATTTTGTGTGGAATAATAAGTTAAACTTAAATAAATATATCTTCAATCGAATATTTTACAGATTACTTCAGGTTAAAAGAACATATTACTTCTTTTATAATTAGAAATGAAAGGCTGTTTTATCTATGAATATAAAAAATTTGTGGAATTTGGAGGTAATGCATTCTGAAAGAGAATAGTGATTTTTGTATCAGTTGATATATAAATTACATAGTCATCTAAGAAGTCATGTGATTTTTCTTTTATGATTAATATGTTCATTTAATTTGTATAGATTCTTCTCAAATAATGGTAAATTAATATTGAATGTTATTACATTATATGTTATATACTTCATGGATTTATATTTTTTAAATCTTTAAATTAAATATGAACTAATCGGATACCACACCCATTTCTCTGAATTCTTGAAAGCAAGAGATTGGCGTGCTTGTATCAAAGTACCTTTGAATACAGTTATTTTATTGGTGCTTTTGTTTACTTTGAGCTATCCAAAGAATAGTTAAACATATATATTCATTTAGTTATGAGAAAAAAATGAAATCTTCAATTCTTTTGAAATCAAATTAAGTACTTAAAACTGATACAGCATGTCTTGAAATATATATCTTAAGTAATGAATTATTTTATTTTTTCTCGAAACTGTCAAGATTAATGTGTGTGCTTAGATGTGAAGTTTTATTTCATTGTTCTCTTTTTATGAACCCAATGACTTAAGTTCTAATTATTTTTGAAAGTTATTAAAATAAGTTTATGAATGAAAATGGAATTTCATGAGTCTTAAATGATTTTCTTTAATCTCTTCATTCATCTATTAAATAAAATATAATTTCAAAAAATAATTTGTAATTGCTAATTTTTATTTCAATCAGTATTAAAAACTTTAGTGGTAGGTATGTATTTTTTGAACATTTTCATGTAAAATGGGATTTTTTGGGTTCTTTGTAAAGAATAGGAAAACTACTATGTCAGTCTTTTGAACTAAATTCTTATTTGAAGTTTCACTGAATATGATGAATTAATGGTTACCTTTTCTAAATTTTCTCCCCCCTCCCTCTATTTTTAAATTGAACAATTTGTTCAGTATTTTTGCTCTTGGTTGTTTTTATAACTTTATAAATCAACTGACGTTAATATCAAGATTAATGCTTAACAAAAATTTAAGTTTTCTTTGATAATAGATTGATTTTTATAGGTATACTACATAAAATTTATATTTTAATTTTGTAAACTTTTCATTATTTGTCTTTACTGTGTGTAATCTGAATTTTAAGTCTGTCTGAGAGTAAGTAGAATCTGAATATAAATAAGCAGTTCTGTAAATTAAAGGGACTGAATACCTTCTGATTTTTTTCCTTCTATTTTTCATTCAGAATATATTTAAAAACTAATTTTGTATATCTGAGTATCCTAGAAAACTATTTTTGCAAGAGTGTTTAAGATTTTCTAAAATTGACTCTAGTAATGGATTATATACCTAATTAAAAAAAATTAAAATATATTTTGAAGAGTAATATTTTTAGACTAGTATCATTATTGTTTTAGATATTATTGCTTGTGAATATAAAACTCCATTGTCATAGATATGTTGGTATTTGAATAGTTAACTTTATAATCCTGAGTGTTTAGATCTTTTTCTATGTTATTATTTGGGAAAACATTTTAAATGTAAAATCTAATGTTTGATATTTATAAACTCATTTAAAAGCAAAATATTTTTTGATCAATATACTGATTTATAAGACATAGTTGAATTGTCTTGGGGATGTTTCCTTTGAAAGTATTATAGTTGAATTTTCAACCCTTGGATGGAGTATTGTGCCCATCAAAGTACTTTATTCGCCTGTTCTAAATTATCTGTTTTTGAAAAGTCAATGACTAAAACTTAACTACGTACTAATATATGTTTCACTTAGATTAATTTTTCCCTGGCTGCTGTTTGAATTGGGGGGGGGGAGGTTGATATTTTAAATGTTATTTAAAACACAAGATTGTTTTTAAAAAAATTTGAGAATATGAATGATAATTTATTTACTATATTAGTACATTTTTATTTTAGCCCTTGGAGCAGCTTATGGAACTGCTAAGTCAGGGGTAGGTATCAGCTGTATGTCAATTATGAGACCAGAATTGATTATGAAATCTATTATTCCTGTCGTCATGAGTGGTATTATTGCCATTTACGGCTTAGTCGTTGCTGTCTTAATTGCCAACAGCATAAAGACGCCAGCACAAGGATACTCGCCTTACAAGTATGTTTCATTTTAATCCAGTGAAAATTTCTATAAAGTGTTGCAACAGTTGATTTCATTCTGAAAGCATGTATGGTTTTCTAATATAAATTCTTTGTTTCAGTGGATTTCTGCATTTTGGAGCTGGCCTTTCTGTAGGTCTTAGTGGTCTTGCTGCAGGTTGTGCCATTGGTATTGTGGGAGATGCTGGTGTTAGGGGAACAGCACAGCAGCCAAGATTGTTTGTAGGAATGATCCTGATACTTATTTTTGCTGAAGTACTTGGTTTGTATGGTCTAATTGTTGCCCTGATACTTACCACGAAGATTTAATCTGGGACTAGGTGTACATGGGCAGATTATTTAGCCAAACAGTGGTTATCTATATTGACTGCACATGAGTTTCAGCTTTAAAAATATATTGGTTTCTGTAAATCATTTCCCCTTTCCCTGTTGAAATTTTTTTGCAAGGGTGCCATATATCTCAAATTGATATCTTTAGTTATTTATGTAAAAAAAAAAAAGGAATTGGTTTATATGAACAATTGAAGAATTAAATGTAGTTATTTTTTTCAGCCACTTTCTGAACATCACATGAAAGATATTTCTTCTCCCATTATTGATGTACTGGCAGTGTTCTCAAAATTTTTAGTAATCCTAGAAATGGCATTCTTGCTCAGATGTATATCTCATGGCCTATCATTGTCCGATTTTCTTTTCCTTTCTCTGCCCTTGTGAAATTACCTCAGATTTCTTTCTATCCTTGTGAATTATATGTGATGTCATGTGGCTTAAAATTAAGGTTAAGAGTGTCCTTGCACATTCTAAATGTTCAGAATGATTGTTTTTAAGTTATTGCATGTAATAGAAGATATGAATGGAAATATTTTTTTCTGAAGTCATAGTAATTGGTGACAAATCTGCATATCATCAAATTTTGTTTTACATTACATGATCTTAATTTTATTTGTATATAAAAAAATCATAATTTATTCTCTCCAGAGCTCATTTTATCTCCAGGCGTAACTTTTAATAAATTGTTTATATATTTTAATACAAAGATCATAACTTATTTTATTTATTCAAATTTATATATATATATGAATGAATTCTTTAAAATCCATGAAATGCTTGATTTTAAATCTTGAAAATTATTTATTTCTATATTTTTGCTTTTTCAAATGATTTTCAAATCAATCTAATTGATTAGATCTGAGAGAGAATCAATATTCAATTTCAATAAAGGCTTTACAAATTTTCTTGTTTTTGCGTTTCATTTTGTTGTGTGGCTGTCATTGCCAAAGACATCTGTTATGCAGATTTTGTTAACTTTTAAAAGGTTGTTATAGATTTATGAGATGTATATAAAAATATTTATTTTCTTTCCCCTAAAGTATATTAGTAAAACAAAACTGTGTATTTAGTTTATGTATCTTGCTGTAAAAGTTTGCTTAATTTTTTTATGGATTTGTAAAGCTATTTTTAAATAGTGTTAATATGAAGTTCTGCATTGTTAGTATTATGTGATCTTTTCGGTGCGTACATTCCATGTGTGTAACCATGTTTATTAAAAGCAGTTCTTAAAAAAATTTTAAAGTCATGCTTTGATATATTTTGCTAAAACTTGGAAATGTTTTGTTTTTAGAAATATTACCATAATATTTAATTTCATTATATGTGTGTGAATGTTTTTCAAAAATTAATGTGTGTGTGAGACCATTTAACTAATCATGAAATGTCAATCTACACAAATGTTCATTTTTTTCTCTGCAAAATGTTAACTGTGTCCTTGGAGTATAATAGTCGTTAACTGAAGTTAGTTGATATATAACTAGAAAAATAAAATCTACATTTGTAGACTATAGTTACCATATAAAAAATCTCATTGTTATACTAATTTAGGTGTATAGATGTTTCCAAATCATATTGGTGGAAGCATATCCTGCAAATGTAAAATGTTTAATTATAAGTTATGTTGTTCATTCAACGTTTTGCAAATAAAGTATCATGAATTTATGTGTTGTTACTTCAGAAAAACCTCATTTCCATTAATCTAATGTATGGTACATTTATGGATGTCAAAGTTCCATTGTAGGATGTTGAACATTACACTTGTGTAAATAAAAAGATGAACAAACTGCCAATTGATGTGTTTCTTAGATAAAAAAATGTTTTAAATTAGGACTAGGCTGCAGTCTTTCAGTTAATCTATGAAGTTGTGTGTTTTGGATAGTTGGAATTAAAATAATTTTCTGTTATTTGTTGTATTAAATTAAATTTTTTAAATGTAAGTAGGGAAATTACCTTGTCATACATTAACCTCAAAATATTTATATTCTAAAACTTATAAAAGCTAAACAAAAACATAGTTTAAAAAGTATTTAGCATTTTGTATTTTTTCAATTTGTTTAAATCTGTAAAACCATATGCATTAAATTCAGTTTAAATCTCAAATTATGAAATATGATTGGGGCCATGTAAAAAGAGAATTGATTTCCCTGTACTTATTCCAAATTGAGGCATGAAAAAATAAATCTGGGAACTAAGTTCACCATTGTGTTCTCTAACCTAAGTAATATTTTACAACATATATTAGTTTCACTATTAGTATAAAGTCATTTAACAAGTGCCATTATATATAGGTGCTTTCTTGCGTATTTGCTGCTTTTAGAAACATGAATAACTGAAAATTTAATGTTATTGATCCTTGGCATTTTCAATTTCTTTAGTCAATAACATTACCAGAATGAAAGCTCTTGTGGATCTTATTGAATTCTATCAGTAATTACTGACTAGGGTGAAAACATAAGTTTATGACATCTGTTTCGGTTGGGGCATCTTTCTTAAACAAATGAATAATGGTTTTATATATGTTATTTAAATAGGTATATAGTTTATTAAGCATTTTTAGCAATTTTAACCTTTTCTGTTTTGTTAACCAGAGTAGTTTTATTTGCTAATCAGTTGGAAATTGAAAGCTGCTGAATGTTGCATGAATTAAAGAATGAAATAAAAAATGACTTCAGTGTGATAAGCTGAAAACCTAGGATTTCACTTAAAATGCTAGAGAAAATTATTGTTGGTTTAAATATTTGGCATATTCTTTTTCTTTAAATCCATTTGTACTGAATTTTACATGTTTAAAGGCATTAAAGTAGGGGATGGGGGCTATAACTTAAATGAACCTCTTGTAATCTATTCTAGAAAATGTATAATATAGTTACCAAATCTGGATGGCGACATGAGAAACGTGCAAAATTTAATATATTGGTGAGAATTGAGAGGAACAAATCTCATCTGAATTAAGAAAAGTGGTTTACTGTACCTTCAGAATGTTATGCGAGAGCATCTTTTATTCATGTAACTGTAGTTTTAATATATTCCTATCATGCTAGATTTTAATAAGCGAGTGACACATCTCTGATTTAAGATAAGATTTAAGTCTAAATATAGCTTCTCAACTAGTATTTATGAGGAATAATAGAATGAAGGCCTTATACTACCTCCAGTAATTTGCCCAAAGATTCGAATTTCAGGAGCACTTACATTATTTTAACTTCATTTTGTGAGCAAATTTTCTGGAGATTTGATTTGCCTTTGTTATAATATGGGTGTTGATTATCTAAATATGTAATTGAATGTTGCCGTATACAACTCTTCATATCAATTTGAAAAAAAAAAAAAAAAAAGCTCAGCATTTGGCAGTTATAAATAATGCAAAAAAGATTGTTGGAAAGTATCTACGATGTAAACTGAAAAAGATATCAACCTCTTGTATTATAATGACGCACTATGCATGCCATTATACACGCTTCTACCAATTACAGCGCAAGAGGTTAATGGAATTGGCAAGAACAGTGTTTCTCTGGACTTATGATTTCAGGACACCAAATTTAGTGGTAATGTTTTGCATTCATTACGCTTTTAAGCATGTCTGGAATTAATGAAGGGAAACCGGCTTTGTACTGTTTTTGCATTCATTGCTTGGTTCTACATATATTGAACCTATTAATAAAGGACGATATTTAGACCTGTACTGTTCTCACCAATTCAATTAGCCAATTAAATGCGTTTGTCATGGTCTACAAAATTACAGCCATTTGTACTGCACATGACGTGTATATACGTCATCGTATGACTTTTAAAGGGGAGGTTCGAGGGACTTTAAAATATAAATGCCTCTGGTTAATCTGAATCTAAATGTTAACTGGTTAAAATATACACAATTTGATAACTAACATTTGAACTACCAAAGATCAACTAGTAATTTTGGTTGATCCGACACTTCCAGTTTCATTATAAGTGAATTTCTTTATAAACTAGCTATTTGTAACTTGAATTTTTTTCTTTTTAGTAATAAGGTTAGCGTCAACCAGAATTTTTTTTTATAACAATACGAACAGGAATGATGTCCAGTAGATACAAAATATAAATAAGTGAAGATCACTTCAAATGTCTGATGCTGGCATGGCTTAACCTCATTCACTTTAGAATCGCCTCATTTTAAACAGCAGTTGTTAAAATTCCGTGGAAACTATTGACTTTCAAAATTCTGATATCCAATACTGTTAAATAATCTGCATCCATTAGGGGGAAAAAGCAGTACTGATTTAACTGTGTTTCCTTCCAAGTATCGTTAGATGTGGTTCAGCACACTTAGAGATCCAGGACTTCGCAAAATTATAGATATTTTATATTCTGATAGTTGATATTCTAGTTTTGAAGTATTTATGTAATAAATTTTATCTAAAAATCATTTTACTTCCAAATTAGATAGAGAGTATAAGCTTATTCATGATTCGATGTCAATAGTATCAATTCACTGAGTAGTTGCAAGCTGTGCAGGTTTTGTTTGAGAGCTTCTCTTGTTAAATCTGGAAATAGTTAGTTCAGATATCAAATCCTTTATAAGTGGTTAAAATATGATATTTGCATTGTTTTGTGGTACAATATGGCAAAATTTCAAAGAAAATGTTATGTAGTCCTTTCCTGATTTTTGCTTTCAAGAACTGTATGGGAAGGGGGCTACTTTTGCCCTGACACAATTTTTTAAAAAAATATTTATGTAATATTAAGATGTGGAGCTATCATTAGCGAAATTTTAGTATTGCAATCATTAAAAAAAATAATACAAAAAGAACACCTTCAAAACTAAAGCATGTATAAATTTTAATCCTAAACTTATTGAGGGTTTAGGTATATCCATGTCCGTGTGACCCCGATGGATAAAATTATTAATGAGGCCATCACATCGTAATGAGGATGTATATCGAACAAAAGTCTGTCAACTGAAATATTGTCATTTAAGCGAAAGGTTAAAAAAATCATAATCATATTTTTGTCATAAAAGTGCCAATGATTTGAGAAAGACCATTTTATTTATCTATTAAAGTATTTGTCATGGACAGAGATGCTTAAAGTCGTTGAATATTTTTTTTTTTTAAATAACCCATCTAAAGAAGCTTATTTTTGTTTTTGGATGGCATTTTCATACAGTAAAAAGAGTTCTTAAGTAGTCTCGTTCGGATGGTTAATGTATCATATCTTCGAATCTAGATACAATAGTACTTTGATTAATTCTATTATTTGGGCTGTTGTTATTTGGCTTAGATTCAGTGTCGGAATTTATATGCAGAGATATGAATTCATTAGCACATTTCGGATCGTCTCTGCATCTACTGCATGAGGAATATTATCATCTGCAAAGCAGGATAAGTTGAAACATGCAGTGGGACTTGATTAATCTTGGATGTTTTTGTATTCACTGGACATTAGTTATAAGTTTAAATAAGCATTTCGTAGCAATCATGAAGCCAGTTAAATCTTAATAAGTTGAAGGCACGTGTTTCAGTATGGAATTAAATTCCTTATTTTCTGCTGTTAATAGAAACTTATTATGGGTGGCAGATATTTCCAAATTAGAAAAGTATATGCGCTTGGGAATAAAGCTTTTTCAAAAGAAGTAGAGTAGCCATGAATGTTTTGAGGATGTTTAGGCTTAATTTTGAAAGAAGACATTGCAGAGTAGTTTGGAATTGAATCGTTCTAAACATCAAGCAACGCAGAGTCTTCAGTAATTATAAAATTTGGAAATTTGTCTTTTAAATCAAGAATTCATGTTATGAAATGAAAAAATAAAAAATACTATTATCGTTAATTTTTTTTAAATATTCAGATAATTTAGAAGGAATTTTTGTTATTATATAAGGTCATTATCTTTCCGGAGAATACGTGCTTCTTTGGGCTTCCTTGGTTGTTTTCTCATATATTTATACAATGCAGGTTATCTTTTATTCACATGCGTTTATTCTATTGACTGTATTATGTCTATAGATAATTAGAGATAGTACTTCGGCTATTTCTGGTTCTTTAGTAGAGTTTCTAAGAGTGTGGAAAAACTGTTTTTCCATCTTAGTAACGACTTTTATTTTTTTACATAAATCAATAACGGTGGATTGATATCAAAACTGCAGAGGAGAGTAGACATCTACGTTTGAAATATCTATTTTGTTTATTATTGTTACTGACATAAGCCTTAGAGTTATAAAGCGTTCTTAGATTATTCTTTTATAAGCATGCTCTGAAACAAGAGGACCATTAATTCTTCAGGTTATGCAATTTCGCATAACACAAAAACTTTCCTGTACTTCATAAAAATACCAAACAATCCACGGTAGTAGATCCAACATTCGAAAACCTCCCAATTGAATGACGGCATTCGAAAACAATTCCTTTCCAACTCTACTTAAAGCGAAAGAAATGCCGAGGCCAAAATTATTGTATCTAAAGCTCCTATAATATGCATCTTGAAAGAAGAAAATGATAATATACAGTAAAACCATAATAATATTAATATTCTACATTTATTTGATCGAAAAAAATTATATTGAATTGCTATGTAAATGTGTCTTCATACTTACAACAGCTATAAAGGCTATGTTCTAAATTTTACTATTTCTTAAATTTCTGATTTGCTTAGAGTGTAGAAAACTTTGATTTAAAACTTTCTTACATGTTTTCTCTTCCAAAATGAAATGCGCATAATTAAATAACACAAACAAAAAAGGCTTGGGCACATAGGCTTTTAAGAGCATCACTAATGAATCCAAGCAAAAACAGTACAACATTTCTAATATTTAACTAAATAATAGCTATATTTTTAAATTTCAAGTTTCACAGTTCAATTAAATATTTATTTGATGTAATTGAATTTAAAAAAATCATCATAGAAAAATTTCCATATTTTACCAGTATTTTTAAATAAGATATATGTTATTACAAGAAAACTATGTCTGGTATACGTTTTAATCTAATTTAATAATGTATAGAATAATTGATTATCCCTGTTTACGAAAAAGCATCGTTAGATCGTCAACAAAATAAACTTTTACGATTTGACTTTTCCCAATTCCTAGGGGGTCACTATGGAGGGAAGCTTCTTCCTTCCTTGGAGCTGTGAAATTTTCGGTTCTCAGATAATGAAGGTCAAAGAAATATTTGACCAAGGTTAAAAAAAGAAAATCTATAAATTTTTCCACATATTTGGTTTATTGCGATTAACTTATTGTCTTTAATCACTAGTAGACAGTTAAATAAAAATTGTATTACTTATTTAAAAGTTAGTCATAAGGTAAACTATGTTTAAAGTTTAGTAGACAGTTAAATAGATTTATTATTATTTTTTAAAACAAATTGTTTCATAAAATTAAGTAGAATTTTCATTACGTTTTTTAGAAGTTTAATCATGCAGCAACTATATTTAATGCTTGGTAGACAGTTAAATAAAATTTTTATTATTTTTTTAAAAGTTAGTCATACAGTAACTATGTTTAATGCTTGGTAGACAGTTAAATAGAATTATTATTATTATTTTAAACTGATTGTGTCATACAGCAACTTCCTTTAATATTTTGTAGTCAGTTAAAGAGAATTTCTATTACCCTTTTATGAACCGAATTAAATGGAAAATATTAGTAATACGTTTTACATTTTCTTTGGAATGAAAAGTTTTCCTCTTGAAAAATGAATGATTACACATACATTGAAAATAAATATTAAGTTATCAGAAAAAATAATCGCCTTATCCACGTGTTTAACTCTCCCAAAACTGTAAACATTGTGTTCGGACACACAGAAGCATATTTTTCTTGAAACTCCTTCTAAGAAATAACAGGTATCAGCAAACCGCAACTACAAATTTTCCCCCTATTGTTTTAGAAACCAATAAAAACTGGGCATCAAATGAAGCACACATTATGACTAGTCTAAGAAGTATTGTGTGATGCGAATAGCTCTACTGTTTTTAGATGAGAGAGATTTGTGAAACAGTAAAGTTGTTAAATGTGCAAGAACTGTAATTGCTCACATGGTAGTGGGGATTGTGGCAGGTTAAATTATAATTTCTAATTTATCACGCGTGCTTTCTTATACCTCTGGAATGGTGTCTTTACATACTGTTGTTAAGTAACCAAAGTTTCATCACTTGCGTACCGTGTCGTTTTGCAAACAAGTCGCTCGTGTTGAAGTTAATTTTTTGTACCGGATGTCCGCAAAGTCTCTTTACAATTTTGAGGTTTCCTTTAAAAAATGAATGAACTCAGAGATGTGTTCAAATTATTTCTAAATAAGCAATATATGATGAAGGGTGGCTATTATTAATTTTTTACTTCTATTTACGACGGATTGCGTTCGGTTATATTCGGAATCCCATTATATATATATATATATATATACTAGCCGCCTTTGGCGACCAGCTGGTTCGCCATGAGTAATGGGTTCTAACATTTTCAATTAAATCACATATTCATTAACCTTGAAGTAACTCAGGGCATTGATTGGCCTGAAATTAATATTTTCTTTGAGATGATGGACGGAAAGTTCTAAAAGAAAGCGTTTTCCTAATAATATTCTTTAATTTTATAAATCAGTAAATTTTAATGATTGATTTAGTAGACTGATTGATGTAGCAACTTTTATTTAAAATATTAATAAAAATATTTTGTAAAATATGGGTGACAGAGCAAAGTATGAAGAAATCTAAAAATCATTATTCATAAATGCATTGTTTAACTCAAACTTCATAAAATGTAATTATTTACTTCATTTAGATCAAATTAATAGTATTAAACAATATGTATACCTATTAATAATATTTTACAAACTGGCCATTGAAAAGGAATTTGAATGCATATCCTGTATAAATTCAATCCTGTATAAATAAGGATAATTTATTCAATTAATGATTTAAATATTGCAAACGATCATAGAATCCTTTGCCTTGCATTTTTTAAAGAAAATATCACATTTTATATTTATTTTATTTTATCTAGTCACGTGCTAAAAGTTGCATTTCTTCCGATTTAATTTGCGATGATAGTTTTTTTATTTTTTTAATTTGAACTTCGGTCAAAATGATGGCAACACGGTGAAAAAAACTAATTTTTTCAATTTGACATGCTCTTGCAGATTTTATAGAAACCTTAGCTTTGCATTAATTTTTTTAGAAAATATCACATTTTATAATGAAAAAAAAATATTGAATTAATGATACAGATATTGCAAACGATAATAAAAATATCCCATTAAGTCGGATTCCAATGCATATCTTGTCTAAATTCGATCAGGTTTACCGTAAAGAAGATTTATTGAAGTAATTATTTAGATATTGCAAACGATCATACAATCCTTTGCTTTGCATTTATTTTTTTAGAAAATATCACATTTTATATTTATTTTATTTTATCCAGTCACGTGTTAAAAGTTGCATTTCTTTAGATTTATTTTGGGATGATAGTTTTTTTATTCGAACTTCCGGCATTCTTTTATTTTATCCCGTCACGTGATAAAAACATGGTTAAAATATTTCTTTAAACATTCGTTAAAAATAGAAGCTTACGTTATAAATTAAAAACACTGATACCGTTAGAAAGCTAATTTTTTAATCTTTAAATTGATATAAAAATCATGTTTGTGCAATAATATTTTCGGAAGTTATAACGGAAAAACGTTGAAATTTCGCTTAAATTTTAATTAATTCAAATTCTAATTAAAAATTCGAAAAAAGGGCTCCGAGGTGCACATTCCCGACCTCCAAGGTATACATGTACCAAATTTGGTAGCTGTAGGTCCAACGGTCTGGCCTGTAGAGCGCCAACACACACACACACACACGCACACACACACACACATTGAGCTTTATTATAAGTATATATATATATATATTGTGTGTGTGCGTGTCCTAAGATCCATAATCTCATTTAAATTCGAATTCAATCTCGCCGTGGTTAGCTAGGATTTGGCAAATTTGTGCGAATCATTCGAGTTAAAATTAAACTAAACCGCAAATATAAACATAAATGCAAGTTTGTTAATGAAAATAGATGTTTGAGCTCATTTTGAAGTGGTTTTGTTTGGATTTGTTGTATAGATGAAGTATAATTGAAATTAATTATTGATTGACAAAATTTCCCTACATTGTATTTGAATCATTTAGTTCTAATTTGGTATTGTCTTCTTAAATTTACTTTTAATATAATTTTTGTAATCAAAACTTCACTTTTGAACCTTGTTTATTAGTATCGTCTTCAAATCATTTAAAAGAGAGACAGTTAATTCTATAAGAATGACCTGTAAATAGGATCTTCTTTTTTCAGATACTGCTGTACAAACGAAAAATCCCCCTTCTCTCCCACTCTTTTGATCTTTCATCCATTGGGGTCTAAAATTGGTCAGTCTTATTTCTGTAAACTGTCTTCAGAGAACATCTGTTTCTTGACCCTTGTTAATTTGAACCCTTGCTGTTTGGAGGGAGTAGTCTGGGAATTCTTTCTAAAGTTTTCTCTTTATAATTTGGGAATTCTTTCTATTTTTCTACTTGTAATTTCAGCTCTGATATTTCGATACCTAGTAACTGAGGGCATGATTTTAACTGTTATGCTGCGATTGGATAAAGGCTTTTTTTTTGTTAAAGCTTCTGACTTCTTCCAATCATCCTGTCACCAATTTTGGCTGACCAATGTTCTGTTGGCGAAATTTGAGTTTTTATAAGCGCTTGTATGAATTTCAGAGGAGGGAAGAGGGACATTCTTTTTTTCTTTTTTTTTTTTTTTTTCGAATACACAAAAGAAGGGAGAGGTACATTTTTTCCCCCGAATACACAAAAGAAGGGAGAGGTACATTTTTTCCCCCGAATACACAAAAGAAGGGAGAGGATTTTTTTTTCTTCTGATACACAAAAGGAGGGAAAGAGACATTTTGGAGATTGACCTGAAGCACATCACAACTGAAAAAATAACAGAAAAGTTGTAGTTCAGAATTCACTGGTTTTGCCTTTATCGCCATTGACCGTGTTCCGCACCTTTGCATTTGCTGAACTTATGCAATATCTCTCTGCTTGTTTATGTAATATTATGCTTGTGGACGTATGACATTTCCGCCTGATATAGTATAGTATTTAACACCTTTTAGCCAGTTTCAGACTGCTACTGACCCTTTGTTCTTCAAGAGATTATATCCAAAGAAGCAGATAAGATATTTTTATTTCTTGTTTACCAAGAGCAGCCTTAATTAAGCGAGCCAAGATTTCGTCTCTAATGTTACTCTATATAGATTCTACTACCTAGGTATATGTAAGTGTTTATACTATTACCGTAAAGTGATATAAAGCTAATTAAATTTAAGTTCTAAAATTAATGAAAATACTTAATTTTATAAAAATTTTTATACGCGTATTGAAGTTTCAAGAATACGAGATTATGCATTGCAGGATTAATGTATTGTAATTTGCAGAAGATATACATCCTTTGTTATAATGATATAATTTTTGAGAATAAATGAAAGTTATTATAATATAATTGAAATTCACACAAATTTTATATATAAGGAAAAAAGTTAACAAAATGTTTAAATGTAACTTTTTTTTTTTTTTTTGCTTATTAAATTTTTTTTCATGTATTGGTTACCTTTTTAAATGAAACCGACTTTAAGAATTAAAGTAAAACGTTTTTATTTTTACTTAGTGTTATTGCATTTCTTTTTGAGTGTATATGTCAAGTTAAAGGTATAATGATTTAAAAAATTAGGTTTCCAATATTGATACATTTTAGTCCAGATTGTTATTATTAACATAGATGTAATTTTTAAAAAAATTAACGATTTGGTCACATTCTTTGTTTTAAATATATTATATATAAGAAACTTTTTAATAAACATAGAAAATGTACGACATAAATAAAAAAAAAAGATTTTAAGAGACACAAGTTTATTTTTAGAGGTAAATGCTAGGTTGCATTTGCTCCTCGAATCAGTTAAGAAATGTTGCGAAATTGTTTAAATTTTATAGAATAAAAAAAAGGGTTTATAAATATTTTTGTGAAGTGTATGCATAAGAATGTTTTATAAATATTTTTAGTTCGGTTGTACTTTCATGTGTGCTATTGTTTATTTTCAAATAATTCGAGAAAGATAATGTTCTCGTTCTAACCGCAATGAATAAATGTTTGCGGTTAAATTAGCTTTCTTAATAGCTATTTTGAAGAATGCCGCCATTTATTTTCGCGAATAAATTGGTAAGGTAACACTCAATTATCGAAGTCACTCTTTTCGATTTCAAATGCTGAAGTATACCTCTTCTCTTCGAGAGCTTTCAACAGAACTCAAGGTCAAAAACGCGCGTTTATGAGAAATAAAATTGAAAATCTTTTCTTCCCTAGACAGCTAAAACGACAGATTTACTATATTTTAAATATAGAATTCTGCTATGTTTTCTTATCTCTGTTGCTTCTTTTTGCACTTTTTTGGAACGTGAGGGGTTTCCGTTTGATTTTGAATGAATAAAGAAATTTTTATGATAAATTCATATTATTTGAGTTATTACTTATATTATTATTTAAAATGATAAATAGAATAAATACGTTCGCGTTCTGATGCGATGTAACCTTGTTAGAATGCTCAAAAAGATAAGCAGATTTATCAGCAAATCCTTTTTTGTGTGGAGCAAGATTTTGATCAAACATGGGCAAATAAAATGTTCGGACGCTTGCTGTTGAAATAAAACTGATAAGTCTAAATTTCGTCTACATTTCAGATACATATAAACACTTTAATCATAAAATTTCTGTGATAGGTTTCAACAAGAATGTGTACTGGATTCTTTTTATAGCCCGGAAAATATTTTCTGTTATAAAAACTCAAGAGAAAAACAATTATAACAGAATTTCATATAAGTAAAAAAAAAAAAATGTATGAGTTGGGAAATAGCCTTACCTAATAGAATTTGAAATTAAATACTTTGAATTGATTCAAATCCATTTTTCTTTAATATTATTATGAGAAATGAAGATAAATTTAGAACTGATTATTATGAATTAATTCAAATCTGTTCTTTAATATTATTGTGATGAACGAAGCTAAATTTACAATTGGGTATTTTGAATTGATTCGAATACATTTTTAAAAAAAAATGATAATGCAATGTATGAATTTATGTTTTAAATAGGTATTTTAAATTGATTCAAATCCATTTTTCTATAATACTATTGCTATAAATGAAGCTTATATATCAGTTTTTATAAATATAAGGTGTTCCAAACGTATTTTGGTTCTAGCCGTCTTTGGCAATAAGCTTATTAACCTAGAATAGGGGTAATGTTTGAGATTAGTTAAATTTCTTATGCATAACTTGCCCCATGGCTCCCTCAATAAAGTAATTTCAAGCATCCGATTGTGATAGATGTAAAGCTGTGTTGTGTTAATAATCATACACTTGTTTTTTTTACTGTACAAATTAACCTTCCATAACGAAGTCTCCCATGATATTCTTGGCGCAGTATGGCCAAATATGGCTCTTACGCCAAAAAACCCAGACAAAACCAAAACCTATGATAATCTAAAACTATTTCTCAAATTCATTATTTGAATTGATACAAATCCATTTTTTAAAAATGGATAATTCATGCATACTTTTTTATGAATGAAGCTATTCCTATTGAGTTTCTAAATAAACTGCATTCTTAATGATATTAACATTTTTAGTAAGAATGATGTATTTCTAATATCTATGCTATTGTTTTAGAATCTGCAGTGGACTAAATATGACCTTTGGGCATTGTCTGTTTATTTTAGAAAAAAAATCTTCAAAATTGTACTGAAACTATGCGATTTTTGCTGGAATTATTTTATCCTTTATGTGAATTGAATATGCTTAATATTCGACATTATACAAATTTAAGTAACAGTACCTGATTAAATTGAGAAAATTACTTGTTTTTTGTATGATTTTGGAGCAACGGAAAGACAATAAATAATACGTTATGTAAAAAATGGCTTAAAATCTTTATTTTTTAAAAGGAATTTTCAAAAATATATTTAAGGAAATTGTAACATTATAAGTCATTTGTTGGTTGTTAATATTCTAATTTGATGTAAATACCGAATTTGAAGTGATTTTTGGTTTCTTAAAAATTAGATGCAATTTTATTTTTCAAAATTCTCAAACATACCATAGATTCGACGCAGCGCGTTTTTTCTAAAGAAGTAACAAGTTCATCTTTGGTAATTGTTACATCATAATGCTATGCGACACTCCGGCTGCTTTGGTTTCTTTGAAAGTGCAATCTCATTTGTAAAGGTGACCAGAATTTAAATTCTGTCTTTAATAGATAAGATCTAAGATATCATCAATCTAATCGACGTATATTAAAAAGGTTGACCGGTTGAACAAGTTGGTACGGAAGGGAAACTTCGTCTGAACAACATTATAGGAAAATGAGCATTTAGATTGGAAAAAAAAAGTGCGAGTTACTTGAAAAATTTAATTTGTTGGCGTACTGAAAGATTGCTAGTGTTTTTAACACACATATATCTAATATATAAATTTCCTATTAAGCTAAAAAATATTTAATATATAATGACAGTTATATGCTAATAACTGTCAATATATTTCCACTTTTATTGGATGCGTTTCGAATCAAATTGTGCAATAACAACACTTTATTTAGAAATCAACTAGTATTGAAGAGAAATATTAATTTAAAATGAATAATTGTTTAAAATAATTGCTAACAGTGGAAGGTCTTATTGCAAAATATCCCATTTCGCTATAGTCATGTTTTTGTGTAGATAAAAGGGATAAAAATATCTATTGCAGGATGTAAGTTCAAAAAGTATTTTTTATTAAATATTTTATAATTAACTGTACTTAAAAATATGTCTTGAGGAATAATTTGGAGGTGCAATAAAAAGAATTTGCTATTAATTTGAAACAGGGATTATAGTTTTAAGCCGTTATTAAAGTCATAATTTACTATATTTTGGAAGGGAAACAGACATCCTTTACACATTTGGGATACCAATAAAAATACCTAAGGCATTTCTGTCAATTTAAGCACTTATTTATTAGCATGGAATTATTATGTACAACATAGACTAAAATAAATCGATTTGTTAACATTTATTTTACAATAAGTAAAATAATAGTTTATAATAGATATTATAGTATTGAAAGTCAAATGTTCTGAAATCGTGAAAATTTTATTTAATAACACAAAAAGTAGAATATCTCTTATATTGATATACTACCTTGAAAAAATATCCGTGAACCACTCAACCACTACCACGAACCACAAAACCATGAATGAATATCCTTGCCGTAAATTAAAATTTAAATAAGTAATTAAAATAGGCACGTTCTCATTCATTCTGCTTTTGCGACCACAAAAAATAAATCCTAAATTTTAAAATAAAGTCTAAAATCAAGTTGTATTTCTAATTAAATTACATAGAATATAGTTTCACATTATGTACAGTAAATATATGTACATAGGTTGAATTGCTGTATTTTATGTACAAGTTTTATAAATCATTCGAATGAAAATAATATAAAAAGTATATAAAAATCCAACATAAGAGCTTTCAATCGGAGAAAAAGTCGAAGAGATTCTGTACAATTAACCCAGATTAGTAGCATCAACTCCACCGCTCCAATTTAATCTTCGAATTCTTAATATTCTGGTAAAAGGTCATGACGTGAAACTGCATGCAATCAAATGTTAAATAGCAGGTGTAGTTATAATTGTCACCTGATTGCGGCCCTAAGTGGAGTGATTCCATTTAATTTTTAGTAGCTCAGATCATATTAATTGAGACTTAATTTTTTTCTTGTATAATTTTCAAATGAAATTTAATATAACGTCACTGCTATATCCAAATATCATATGTAAAATGCCACACACACCAAAACATGCTTACAATAATGTTGTGAACATTCATTGCATCAAAAATTTGAGAATATCTAGAATTTTTATGAACATCTACTTGGTCTGAGTTTCTAGACTACTTTATTCCAGTTTTATTCCTTAATACATTTTTTTATTAAAAAATAATAATAGTAAAGGGAAAACAACTTTTATCAAAATAAGTATTTACGTCAAATCTTTGTGTGTATTCGATACTATAAATGATTAAAAGAAATTTGATGGTTGAGCTTAAAAAATTTATCAAAATATGCATCATAAGGTGAAAATATATGTGTATGTATTATGTAGGTACAAATTATTGATGAGAATGTATTATATTTCTAATTAAATTTTTTTCATTGGAGCTTCACTAACAAATGACTTCCGGGAAAATTTTAACGTGTTGTTTTGCTACAGTCTGTTATATAACAAAAAACATTTCGACATTTTCAATACACGCTTCTCCTTAGCGAAAGCGGAATCTATTAAAAAAGTTCCAAGGTTAAATAGATGACTTTTCTCTTTCTCTTCTCTTACAAGCAAAGCATCAATTTTGTCTCTCTATTTCGTAAATATTAGTAAATTGCAAGTGACGTCAGCAAACTTCCGCACGGGTTTACTCTCTTTCAAGTCAAGCTGCTCAAATAATCACTAACTCAGTTTTGAACCTTTGAGCGGCACTATTGATACTTGAAAAAAGCAGAAGTTCCACAGAAGCTAAAAAAAAAAAGTTTCATTTCACAGTAAAATGGTAATTTTTTAAATGCTCAATTTTATTGATATTTTTTATTTATTTATACCTATTTAAATTATTTAAAACGATCATGAAAATGGAAGATTAGAATCTTTTTCCCCGTATTACGAATTACTTATTACTGAATGTATTTAAAACTACTAGATTTTCCCCCTATAGCGCTTTGAATAAAGACATTTTAGTACTAGCTACCATGTACATTTCATAAATTAATAAGTTTTTTTCCACCAATTTCGTCTTTATACCAAAACTATAAAACGAAAGTGTATAGTATTATTCAACTTTGTATAATATCTCACCATAAATATCGCATAGCATTCTGAGCCATTTGCCATTTTCAATATGCAAAATTAGTATGAAAATTATATTCGTTTAAATCATTCTTTTAAAAATTGCTGAAATGTATTTTAAACTTTATTTTCCTTCATAGTTGAAGTTTCTTCAACTTATTCTTTGATATCGGAATCTTGGCTGTATTCTTCCTCCAAAATTCGAGATTATTTAAAGAACAGAGATCACCTATGTAATCACTACACGCAAGTTTTTGTTCTGCATTCATAGTTGATTTAAATGTATATTAGTTGTTTAAATAAAAATGTTTTTAAATCTATCATTTTATTAGCAAATAAAATATTATATAACAATATTGCTGTATCGAATTGTCATATTTTTTTTCTGTAACAGCTGGTAACAATTATTGGTGCAGCATAACCAAAACATGGCTTTTACGCCAGTAAACAAAACAGACAAACCAACAACATCCGGAACCACTATCGACGGGTGGCTTTTGAAAGCAGATGTAACAATAGAAATACAGATGTAACTTACATATGCAAATGTTTGTATCAATGAAATGTTTTGGCAAATTTAGTTTAGATATTTTGCTGAAACAGTGAAGATAATTTTTTTTTAAACCGGAATATCATCCATATTTAGAATTCTAATGACCGCTAGTTCCCCCCCCCCCTCTCAATGGTATTGGCAATGAGAAGATAATTTTAAGCTCTTGAGATAACTAAAATAACTTTTAATCTTTACTAAACTCTCATAAATCTATTCAGTTATTAAGTAATGGCACTTTTTGATTCGATTTTCTTTTATTAAATACTCTGCTTATGAGTCGTGGTTGTCAGAATTTACAGAAATAAAAGACCACCAACGATTAATTGGACATGTAAAAATTTTAAAGCTGTAATATTCCCCGTTTATTATCTTTAAATGACATTATTAAGTTTTCTTACCATGTTTTCTGAGAAGAGTTTCAGAAACAATATTTTTATGTCTTGTTCTTTCTTCTAAATTGCTCGTGGTTTTGTCATCTTATTGTCTATGATCACGAACAGCCATGAAAAAAAAAACTCATTAAAATATACCACTAACTTTCGAAGGAGCAAGTTAAAAAAAAGGAGAAGTATATTTTTTCTTTTCTTTTTTTTTAACTTAATGTGGTGTGAAGTTATGGTACTTTGGTTCAATATTATCTCTAGATAAATTTTTAGAGTATAACCAGAAATAGAATCTGAATTAATAATATGAAGCTATTATTATCTGATTCAGAATTCTTTTTTTTATTAATTTATAAAATATTTGCAGAAATGCAATCTGTATGCCAACATACATTATATTTCATGCAACAAATGGGGCCAATTGAACTGACTTTATTCAAAAGACCGCGCATACCTTTTAGCATCTAACTTGTTATCTTGCGATATGTTATAACATCAGCCGTTATTTATTTTCGCAAGATATGGAGAATATTCCTAAGTCTTTTTTTTATTGGCGTGCAGTATTTAGTATGTACCATCAGAGCATGAGTTGATTACATTAGAGGAACTTTTTGTTATAGATTCCTCGTTAGTGAGTGCAAATTAATAAATTTGAACTCAAGTTTAATAATAAATAGCCATAATTATTTCTAAAGTTCTGAAGTTTTTAAAGTAATATTTATATGTTCTGTCAAAATGTCCTTATTATGACATGCTGTTTTATGCATTTTTCTTAATGCGGCTGAAAAACAATTGTTTACAAATAAGGAATTATGATCATAAGTAATTTATAAATAATGAATTCACTTCAATTTCGAACTATTAATTTAAAACATGAAGGTACCTAAATTTAAAGAACAATTTCCTAAATGTTTATAAAATATAAGAACATTGATCTTGATTACAATAACTGTTTCGTTCAGAAGTAAATCCTCTGCTTTGTATAATTGAATTACTAGTTTCCCTTCAGCATCTTTTTTGTTTTATATTCTTTGTTAAACGGAATGAAAAAAAAGGAAATTGATATTGTTCTTGTATGCATTAATAATTATTCTTTACTATAAAATTTTTTAATAATTCAATAAAATATTGTTTAAAACTTTCCCAATTAATTTCGATGATTTTTCTTTGAAATGTTGTTGCTATTTATACGAAAAATTTACGATTCCAAATATAAATATATCAATAAAGCATTAATTAATGGAAAATGAAAAAAAAATATTTACGTTAAAATTATTTACAAAATTTGAATTAAATCGGCTTTATTGCTTATTTTTACTTATTAAGATCGGAGAATCTAATATAGAAGAAATGTTTTACGACCTCAAAATTTTTTGTTTTTCCTACTTGTTATCAGAGCCATTGAAATAAATATCTCAGATACCAACTTTCCGCCGTTTTGCGCTTGCGCCAATTAGTTACGATTCCTCTAAAATATGAAAGAGATGGCAGTAGGAGGAGGAGATGCTTACTTTTTTACCACGCAGTATATAGAATTATAACAATATTGTATCTTGTACATTTGCATATACTGCAAATGTACGTATACATATTTATATACTGCATCTTGTACATATGCATAGGAAAGTTATGTTTGAATAACGAGTTTTTTTATAGCTATTTTGATTCTTTTTTTAAAAAAAATTGTAATTAATAGCTTTTTACCGGTGTAACGCCACTTTCGGCATACACCTAATCATCATCAGAATATAGAATTATAATGTTGTTACGAAATGGAAAACAAAGTACAATACAAAAACAAAATAAATATCTATAACAAATATTAATACATGCCAATCCAAGTTCTGAAAAAGTGGTAATCTTGCTGCATATCACGTCTCTGCAGAGTAAAATCGCCCATAAATGATAGGCAATATATTCTGAAATAAACAATGCATTTATATGTTCTGTTTGTACTATGTTTTATGTTATTGTTCTTATTTGTATCTTTTTTCCTATATGAAACTAATATTATATTAAATTTTATTTCGATTTATTAAGCTTTTTTACATCCGATTTCGCTTTATTAAGCTTTTTAAAATTTGATTTCGATTTATTAAGCTTTTTAAAATTTCATTTCGATTTATTAAATTTAAAGAATCTCATATAGAAGAATATAGATTTAGTTGATGTCTTTGTTGACAAACTGGTTCGTTTTGTTGGAATCAAGTTGATATCAGCTGTTGAATTTTTGAGGAAATCCTTTTAGAAAGCAAATTTCATTCGAACAAAATGATGGTATGTCAATAATTTTACGTCTGGATATTGGTAGTTAGATACAGTAATTTTCACAACTATTTCAACAGTTGTTTTATGTTTTCTTTGCATGAAAGCATGCAATAATCATGCAAATATTTAAATCTTTATTCTCGTTGTTTTTCCTTTAGCAAATTTTCTTTAATTTTTGATGATTAAAACTCAAAGAATGCTCTATTTGAAAGGGGAGAAATTAAATCAACCGAATTTATAGAAAAATCTGTCTATGATATCGCTACTTCTAATCTGCACGTTACATGTCACACTTATCTGATCGATATTTCTTATTGGTTGACTTCAAATGAAAGTTTTGTGTTTCAGCATTTTAAAACTCTTGTTCACTTTTAAATTATATATTTAAATATAGAATATCAAAAGTACAAAATTACCGATTTTAATACTTAAAACACCAGTAAAAATGAAGAGTAAAATCCTTTCACTAAGATTTGGATTAAAGGATAAATTTTCAAGGAAAAAGAAAACTTTAAGAAACTGTTTTTATTTAGAGCTTATGTTTTTTTTAATAGACTAGCCGCCTTTGGCGACGAGCTGGTTCACCTTGAGTAATGCATTCTAAAATTTTTTTTCGGTGATGTTGCCAAAATATTAAATATTTTTTTAAGAAAGCGAAAAAGGGGAAAAAATTCAATAAATGATTTAAATGTTGCAAACGATTATAGAAACCTTGGCTTTGCATTCCTTTTTTTAAAAACTATCACATTTTATAATGGAAAAAAAAATATTGAATTAATGATACAGATATTGCAAACGATTATAGAAATATGCCATTAAGTCGGGATTTCAATGCATATCCTGTCTAAATTCAATCAGGTTTACCGTAAATAAAGAAGATTTATTGAATTAATGATTTAGATATTGCAAACGATCATAGAAACCTTTGCTTTGTATTTATTTTTTTAGAAAGTATCACGTTTTATATTTTTTATTTTATCCGGTCGGCTAAAAGTTGCATTTCTTTATATTTGATTTGCGGTGATAGGTTTTTTTATTTGAACTTCCGGCATTGTTTTCTTTTATTTTATCCAGTCACGTGATAAAAAAAACATGGTTAATACATTTCTTTAAAAATTCGTTAAAATTAGAAGCTTAAGCATACATTAAAACACTGATACCATTAGAAAACTAATTTTTTAATCTTTAAATTGATGTAAAAATCATGTTTGTACAATAATATCTTCGGAAGTTATAGCGGAAAAACGTCGAAATTTCGCTTAAATTTTAATTAATTCAAATTCTAATTAAAAATTCGAAAAAAGGGCTCCGAGGTGCACATTCCCGACCTCCAAGGTATACATGTACCAAATTTGGTAGCTGTAGGTCCAACGGTCTGGCCTGTAGAGCGCCAACACACACACACACACACACACACACACACACACACACACACACACACACACACACACACACACACACACACACACACACACACACACACACACACAGGCATTGAGCTTTATTATAAGTATAGAAGATTAAGTAATAATTAAAGAGCGATTTTTTTTTCATATTTAAAAACGTTCAAAGAAATAAAATGCATCGAATAATATATAAATTTTGAAATAAAATTTATTACTTCGCAATTTTGATTTTTTTTAAAATTGTCTTTTATGTATTTTTACATAGTTAAAATTTAACAAATGAACAGACTAAACAATTTCGCCACAATTTATTTTCTGCGCTTAATCGATGTGTAAAAAAGTAATCACATTTTCATGAAGCTACTCAAGATATTTTGTTCTTGCTGTTGTGTATGAAGAAGTAATTAAACCTCTATGCAGATGTCGGCTATTGTTTTGCACACTTCAAAATTAAAAAAAAATAATCAGGAACAATTGAATAATTTTTTTTAATAATCGGAGGAATTTTTCAGAAATAATTTCGAAATTGAAAAGAGCTGACGCCTGATTTCAACACTCAATGGTTGATTTTGGACAAAATTAACTAAACCACAAAACACCGGACTGGTGTTTTCACTGCTTCAAAATAAAATAAAAATTAAGAAAAAATATATAAAATAAAGAACGATGGAATAAATTTCTTTAAATAATCATAGGAATAAAAAAATAATTTGGAAAATTAAAAACATTCACGAATTATTACACCATTTAATATTTGCTTTTGAAGAAAATCAACTATTGCGTGGAGTTATTTATGCTTTATTAATAAATTGTTTTTTATGGGAATCAACTAATTAATAAGCAATGCATAAATACACGAAATGAAGGATTCACAAATTTGAAACTCACTTTTTTCGAATAAATTGAATTCTTTGAATACTGAGTACACTTTTTTTTTTCTGTTTATTTTGTTGACATTTTTTTTTCTTATTTTAGCATCATTATCTTTATTTATTTACTCCTATATAAATAGTAAAAAAAAATTCAGATTTCTTTCATAACTTTTTTTTATAATAATCGCGTATTATAGAAGAAGCGTTAAAATATTTTTTTCGTATAAATCGTTTGTTTGAATATTAAGTTCACTTTTTACTCTTTATTTTGTTGAAATTTTATTTTTCCTTCCTTTACCATCATAAATATTGGCGCTGACATAAATACAATTAAAGAATGTCAGGTTTCTTTCTTAAGATATGTTTATTATAATTGTGTATTGACGGAGGAAGAGTTAACATTCATTTCCTTTTCGTGTAAATCGATTTCTTTGAACATTTTTTGTTCCTTCTTCATTTTGTTGAAAATTTTTTTCTTCCTTTACTATCATAATTTTTATTTACATTGATGTAATTACAAAAATGTCAGGTTTCTTTCGTAAATTAGATTTATAATCACTTATTGATAGAAAAAAGTCAATCCTTTTTTTTTTTTCCTTCGTATAAATCGTTTGTTTGAATGTTGAGTTCATTTTTTTTTCTCATTTTGTTGAAATTTTAGTTTTCTTCCTTTGCCATCATAAATATTTTTAATTATTTAAGCCGATATAAATTCATTAAATTTCAAGTATCATTCATAAGCTATGTTTATAATATTTTTTCTCCATCCTTTACCGTCGTAATCATTTTTATTTAAACCAACGTAAATACAAGAATCGCAGATTTCTTTTGTAAGTTGTGTTTATAATAATTATGTATTGACAGAATAAAAGCTTAAAATGTGATTCTTTTTTTTCGTATAAATCGTTTGTTTGAATATTGAGTTTATTATTTTCTCTTCGTTTTGTTACATTTTTTCCTCTTCTTTTACCATCATTATTATTTTTATTTATTTACATTAATATTATTACAAAAATATCAGATTTCTTTCGTAATTTATAATAATAATGAATTGAAAGAAAAGAAGTTAAAATACAGTTTTTTTTTTGTATAAATAGTTTGCTTGAATATTGAGTTTATTTTTTTTTCCTTATTTTGTTGAAATTTTATTTTTTCTTCCTTTACCATCGTAATTATTTTTATTTAATTACGCTGATATAAATATATATCAAAAATTTCAAATTTCTTTCGTAAGTTTATAATAATCATGCATTGACCGGAGAAAAATTAAAATTTAGTTTGCTTCATAAATTTATTTCCTTGATTATTGAGTTCATGCAAAAATCCCTTTTTTCCTCATTTTGTTGGCATTAAATTTTTAATTCGTTTACCATCGTCTTTATTTTCATTTAATTACATCAATATAAATGCATCACAAAAATATCAAGTTTGAGCATTTTCATAAGTCTGGTTTTTAATGACGAACTATGACTATGAGCAGAATAATTTATTGTTAATAATGATATTTATATCGAATTCCGGACTCTTTCTAGCAATTTTATGCTTTGACTCAGGCGAGTGCTACTTCATGGAAAACAATAAGGTCCACGAAAGTAATACATCTCTCCGTTGCATCCACTAAGCATTACAGAACTACATCTATATGCCTGGCCTCTCAATAAAAATGAAAATTGTAGTTTTCTCCCGTGATTTATAATCAAATGCTTTACTTCATAAATTTTCATTGTGTTTGCCGCACAATGAAACTCATACACAAATCGATGAATTTGAATTTAAAAAAAAAGAAAGAGACGACAAAGAAGAAAGGCAGGCAACCCTTGACTGTAACAGTGTCTAGTTTTAAACATCGGTTCATTTTCCAAATATTTCATTGCCTCTCATCTTATTGTTTCCGCAAATAATTTGAAAGCGTTTTGCTCTGTTAAAGCACCGGCATTAAAGGACAGTAATATTTTATTAATTATGTTTATCAATAAAGCTCTTATCAAAGAAGAAATAATAAGCAGGGGAGGAATTGAAAAGCTTTTGTTTTATTTATAAGTAGTCATAGCAGCTGTTTTTATGGTTTATGTTGAAAGCGATACAATAAAAAGAAGTTTCAAATTCAAATTTGGAGTTAGTTGAAAAAAGAAAGTTAAAACAATGGACAGCTCGAAAGTTAAAATAATGATTCGTTGTTGATTGCAGCGTATAATGCAACAAATTCAACATCATATTTTTATTGCACGATAGTCCTGTACCAGCATTCTTACACTTTGCATTACATATTATTTTATTGTACATTAATATTTAAAACCTGCGTCTGGAATTACCAATGTTTCTCGCAATATGATCATTATATAGTAAAAAAGAAATATTTGTGTTAAACAATTTCGCAGTCCCAACATTACTTATTTTCTTTCTGGGCGGCCGATTGCCTGATTTTTGTTATCCAATTTAAATGGTTTGATGAGAGTCATTAAAAAAATTAGACGACAGGAAATTCAGATTATGGAAAATTATCTATACATGGAAAATATATATTCTATTTTTTTTTAGAAAATTAAATTATAATATATATAAATTTTCTATGTCTCTAAAAAATTGAATTAGAGTCTCTTGTATTTTGAGTGTAATTAAAAATAATCTTTCGAACTCAATTGATTTAGTTTTATTGTAGAAGAAATAAATGAATTTCGTCATATCCTTTTTGATCATTTTTATGCAGCAAAAGGATCAATATTGAGCCAAATTTAATCCTTCTAAAGAAAATACTCAGGTTTCTTTTGTATATTTCTCCAAAAATTAATAGGATAAAAGACTTGTTCACTTATGTGAAAACTTATTTCCAACATTAATTATAAATTTTATCATTAATCATAAAATATAAATTTATGATACTAATCATAAATTTTATCATTAATAATAAAATATAAATTTGATACTAATCATAAATTTAGAGAAGACAGGTTTCTTATTAAATTTAAAACTTTTTTATAAAAATGGTTCAAATTTTAACATGTTATTTTGCTAAATAAAGGCCTTTATTTTAAAACTGTGGTTGTCTAATATTTCAATTTAGCTATTTACTAAGTGAATGCAATGTTTTTTAATCGAAGTATAAAAAAAGAGTATCGCTGAATTTCGAGAATTTTTCCAAACAAATTTGCAAATTGTGCTCAGTTTTTTATTGGAGGTTTATCTCTTTATGATGCTAATGAGTGATTAGTAATAACTATAGCTTTGTATATATTAAATATTGTTATACTAATTGTTATACTAATATACATAACTTTATATAAATTAGTATAACTATAACTTTGATTATACTTTTTATGTATTTACGATCAACAAAGCTTACTTGATCCATTAATAAATCTGATTTCGAAGAATTCTCTTGTAATCTTTAAAAAAATTATTTGAAACATTTGATATTCATATTGTATAACTTCAAAAAGTGATTAACTTTTCAGTTTGTAGACCTTTTGAGAAAATTTATTTAGTAATAATTGTAAACATAATGCACTTAAAGTTACGTACCATAGTTTTAAAATGATTTCTGTATTAGTTAACATCCAGTTTAATTACAATGAAAAACACATATTTTATATTTAAATATCATTAAAAATATCTTAAATTAATATTAATTCGGTAATTTTAGAGTATATTGTAATTTTTCTTACAAGAACAAAATTTCACCCATAATCTTACACATTTATACGCCTTTTTTTAAAAGTTATTAAATGATGGCAATATGCTATTTGAAAACTTTTAATTATGATCTAAAATGTAGTTGAAACAAAAGTCAATGAAGGCATTTTAAATTTTATCTAAAATTTTTTTTCATTTCTTCCAATGCTGAGACTGTAATTTACCTAAGTACAGTTTCATATAAGAGAATTATAATTAAAATTAATTCAGAATTTTGTTTCAGAAATTGATTCCATTATCCAAAACTCCAAAAAAATCCAAATTCTCTTTTGCAGAGCATTTTATATTTCTACTCTGTACTTATTTAGATTTTGTTCTGTTAGAATATCAGCAATAATGCAGCAGCAGAAAAAAAAAATTAGCAGCTGGATCAAATTGTTGAAACTTTGCAGCGGTTTTCGCTTGTATCATTGAAAGAATAGCGAACAATATTTCGAATGATAAATTAATTTAAAAACTGTTGAATGATAAATTAATATAAAATTTGTTGCAAGGAAAGAAAATAACTTGCGACAACTTATACTGGTAGATATGAATTCAAATAAATCAATAAAAAGACATACAGAATACAATTAAAGTGTTTTTTCTTTTTCCACAATGAAAAAGCAGGAACAAATACAACACTGAAAGCAAATAAAAAAAATCTGAAAAATATTGTCCTGTTTTAAACAGGATCATTCGTACAGAATACACTTCTTAAAATACGATTTCCATTAAAAAAATTAAGTGCCTGAATTCTAAGAACTATTTTGATTCTAGAGCAGAACTATTCAGCGAAAACGTGGTTTAAAAAATTCATGAGCTGCATGTTCTATAGTTAATATAATTAATAATTTTTGAATATATAATCCGAATGCAACGAACGTGCCGTATAATACTTTTCAAGGAACTTCCCCCTAAGGACGTGAACACCATGAAAGAGACTTGTTAAGTATGGATTTCAAAATATATCCTAAAAGGATAAACTGCATCTTTTTGTGTAATTTTTTGAAGTTTTTCATGGGAAGTATTTTGTGCAATGTCCAACACAAGGAGTTTATATATTTTAAGAGATACAGTCATCCAGACATTGTAGGTGAAGTTAAGTTGTAAGAATGCTACAGATGATCTTTACATCCAAAATATTTTTTGATATTTTATAGTTACTGTTTTTTCTCCATTAAATAATATAAACTGGTGGCCTTTTGATTATTAAGTCGAGCTATAAAAGAAAGAGACTTCATATATGATCTGTTTAATACGATAAGTTGCCCTTCATATCATTCATATGAGTGTCACATAATTTATATGAAATGATATTTTAAAATTTAATTTAAATTCTATTAATTTCCAAATTTTTATCTTAATTTAATCGCATAAACTTTATTTTCAAGCTTTCCGTTATTTCCTGATCCAATTCAACTTATTATTAAATTACGTTTTATCACGCGCTCTAGAAAATTGTAAATGCAGCTTTTTCCATGGTCAGATAAAAGGGATAAAAATCCTTAACTTTTAGCAAATGCTTTAAAAGATACCTAGATTTCTCTAAGACTATACGTCAAAAAATTACTATCGAAATCTAATTTGTAAAAACCTATTGAAGAAAAATTTTCGATCTCTTTTGCTCTTTTGTCGCTATGTAGACTAATGTGTTTTTTACCACTTATTTTTGCACTTATAAATTATAGCCCCCCCCCACTTCTGGATGGAATAAAAAGGTTTTAAAATTTTCGAAAACTTCTTCTATTTGGCCACGAAACTGCTAAAAATATTTAGATATATAATGCATGATAGCTGTAGAAAAGATTGGATAAAATTACCAGATAAAATCATTCTTATCGGCAAACTTCTAGAAGTTTTCTTTTAATATTTATTTTTGTCACTAATTCGTAGTTATTAGTAAAAATCTTTAAGAATAACTTTTCTTTTCTTGTTTTTTTGGACGTTAACACTTCTGGAAATCTCAAATAAGTGAAAGATTTTTAAACTGTGGCACAGTGAATTGGCTAGTGTTAAGTAAAATATTTCTTATACATTATAAATTCCTTAACACTTGTTGTATACTTCATAATTTTTTCATATCTCGTTAGATTTGAGTAGGTTCTTTTTTTTTCGCTTTCAGTTGAAATTTTCTCGACTTTTTACAAGAAAATACAAAATTCCCTCGGTTTTCATTTGCAGAAATATTTAACTTCTATTTTGTCAAATTCTCTTTAGTATTCAACTACTACTTTCCCTTTCCGCGACTTATTTTTGTATAACTGTAAAAAAACAATTACATGATCGTGATTTTAAACTTTGACTCTCGCCGGTAAAACTACTTATTTAATTGAGCCATTATTAGAGATATACGAGCCAATAAAATACCAATAAAAGCAATTTCATTCGAAGAATAAACAATAAAAAAATAATAGTAATAAACTAAACCCATTGAAATATCCTGAGCCCATCACAGCTGAAACAAAAGACCGTACAGGACTTTTAAGGATTTATTCCTTAACATCCTAAAGTACACAAACATAATATCTGCTTCTTTGAGTCCGAGCTTTATCTTTTGAGCGCATATCAAGTCGCGAGGCACCGGCGAAGTTTATGATTTTGACACACAAAGATCTTTATGGGTGGTAAATGTCATGCATGTTTCTCAAGGTTTGCAATATCTAGTCTGAGCGACAATAATAATGCGATACCAGAGCCTTGAATAACCTGTGGAATTTTCGTCTGTGGAAGTATTTCCCCGGAACAGTCAAATATCAATCCGACTGAGTTTGCTCTTTTGGAATGAATTAAACAAAGAATAATTTAAAAGCCATTGATTATATATTTTTGAAAAAGTTATTTTTAAATATTATGTTATGAAAAGGTGTTCAGTATCAGAATTTTCTCTTTTATTTGGTTATCTACAAATTTACTGTGTATTTATTAATGAAAATAGCTATTACATATGTTGGTTATCTAAATCGAGCTATTTCCACCACGTTAACGCTTCAGGGGAAATCTGAAGATCGAGGCCCTGCAACAGCATAGTTAGGGACTAAGATGAATGCAATATGCCTCCCCCCTCTTATTATAATGCAGCCCATGCGTTAAACCCTTACTGAGGAAGGACGAGCTTATATCCTTATGGAGGCAACTCAGTGAACCTATCAGGGAAACTGGAATGGTGTTAATTATACAGTAATTTTTCATCTCTGTTTCTATTTTCCCTCTATTCATTCCTATATCGGTTTTCGTTCTATTCATTTATAAATCTGTTTTCCTTCTATTCATTCCTTGGTCTCTTTTCCCTCTATACTTTCCTATGTCTGTTTTTCCTCTATACATTCTTAAGTCTGTTTTTCTCTATACATTCCTATGTCTGTTTATACATTCCTATGTCTGTTTTTCCTCTATACATTCTTAAGTCTGTTTTTCTATATACATTCCTATGTCTGTTTATACATTCCTATGTCTGTTTATACATTCCTATGTCTGTTTATACATTCCTATGTCTGTTTATACATTCCTATGTCTGTTTTTCTCTATACATTCCTATGTCTGTTT
>JAPMOQ010028746.1:1602409-1639506 GCA_026543055.1 Argiope trifasciata | reverse complement strand
GTATTTAGACTAGCATTATGGGAAAACAATTGTATTTAGACTAGCATCATGGGAAAACAATTGGATTTAGACTCGCATCATGGGAAAACAATTGATTAACAATTGTATTTAGACTAGCATCATGGGAAAACAATTGAATAACAATTGTATTTAGACTAGCATCATGGGGAAACAGTTGATTAACAATTGAATTTAGACTAGCATCATGGGGAAACAGTTGATTAACAATTGTTTTTATATTAGTAACATGGGAAAGTGTTTCCGAATTCGGATCATTTAAACATCCTTCTAATGTTCTATATTCCCCTTATTATTTAGTCTTGCATCTAATTTTCCGCATTTAAATTCTTTATGAATTTCTCCTTTATGGAATAATCCTGAATAAAAGTTGTTTTATAAGTTTGGCTAAATCTTTTAATTAAATACGATTTAAATTATCTTGCCATTCCATTTCATTTTATAACCATTTAAAAATATTTATTTAAAATAATTAGAAGACAGAGTTGATCTAAAATCAAAAGACATCAACTCATCATAGTTTCCATTATCCTCGTTATGAATAGGCAATTTACGGTCAAATCGTTTGAAAAAACATTTCATAATCACGAGCAAACAACAAGTTCAGTGATTTATTTTCTTCACAGACCTTAACATATCCTCCCCCATTTGTGCTCAGGTGATAAAATTCTTACAGAAAGATCATGGGTCTTCGCTCATGTATTGTTCCGCAGTGATAAAACATTGTAGAGATAAGACTATCTCTTATCACGGCCCTGATTTTCCGGAAAATACCGAGCAAAGTTCGAGAGTAATTGTAATCTCGTCGTGTTTCAAAGAAATTCGGACGAGACACAGTTTCACTGGTCCTTTTTTGAATACACCAAAATTGTATAAACTAATGCCCTCTCGCAGCTTTTAACATTAATATTTAAAATTTCATTTCCTTTGCATTTTTTTATTCTTTCATAATTGTATTCATTCACAAGAGGTGTAATCATCATATGGTGGGTGTTTCCTCTCAAACGTAATCAGTGAATGTCTGATGAAAATTCAAAAAACATCTCATCTTTAAATATGCAACACTACATGTCTCAATTTTAAAAATTATGTTAGAAGAAGAAGAAGAAATTAATTTTTTCAAAATCAATAATGAATAGATCTAAAAAAAATTGTTACATCAGGCATATGTTTATTCGATATTATTTTGAAAATACCGGGTGATCCAAAAGTCAGGATGAACTTTAAAAATGAATAATTCGGAAACAAATAAAAGTAAAAATATTAAGTTTGCACTAAACGGATGGAAAAGAAGTCAGGTTTTGTGTGGCAACGAAACAGAAATTGTTCTTTCGGCGACCAACGCTCTATCTGATTTCTAAAGTAGGATTTTGCAAACCAACAAATGATATAAAAAAGAGCAACTGTATCAGTTAACCCGGCTTCTTTTCCATACGCTTAGTGCAAACAGCCTCTTTTTATCATCATCATCATCTTTATTCGCTTTCGAATTATTCATTTTTAAAGTTCTTCCTGTCTTTTGGATCATCCGGTATTTAAAAATAATACCTAGTAAACGATGAAGGAAATAAAATAGAAAAGGGCTATAATCTTTAAGTAATCTAAATAAAAAAATAAATAATAATAATAATTTGCATACTCTAAATAAAAAGGTAATAAAAATAATTTGCGTACTCTAAATAAAAATAATAAAAAACAATAATTTGCCTAATCTAAATAAATATGTAATAAAAATAATTTGCGTACTCTACATAAAAATAATAAAAAACAATAATTTGCATAATCTAAATAAAAAGATAATATCATAAATTTATTACAATTGAGACTGTTTTCTCTTAAAAGATATTTAATTTTATTTCATAAACATAAAATGAAAATGGTTTTGACTGAATAAAAAGCACAAGCTTTCAGATAAAACAATTTAAAAATTATGATTTTTGTTTAAAAATGGGTTTTAACGTTTGATACTTTAAAGAGAACCTCATAATTTAAGAATGGTCTTATTAACAATTGAACTCCTATTGTGGGGGATTGGGGAAGACGGAAATCTACAAAATTTGTATAGAAATTACATAGTAAATTACTCCCAACAAGTTCTAAAGGTTTTGGAATCATCGGATTCACAGAAAAAGTTCTAAAAATGTGTTTTTAGGACTCGGGAAAAAAACTCTGATGTGTAGAGATTCGCAAAAATCTCGAGTTCGATTTTGAGCTTAAACTCGTACCTTCATCTTTCAAATGCATTATACAAAGATCAGTTATTTAACGTAATTTTAATATTATTCGTGTAACTAATAAGCAGAGTAACATTCCCTTGAAAATTTTAAGCACAGGTAGATTAATTGCATTGAGAGCATGCATCTGATTCATCTATTATGTTATAAAGTCCCCATTACGGTAGAAATAAAGCTCGTTGTTATCTGATAAGACAGACATTTTAGTATTAAGAAAATGCAGTGTAATGTCGTAATGTGCTATGTAGTAAGATAATCGTAAAGTTTTATGGCCGAATGTTTGTCTTCGCATATCATCCGTAATGGTAGTTTTAAAATGTAAAATATGCTGGAGAATATAATAGATACACAGACTTAGTTTATGTACATGTTTTGAAGAAAAAAATGGGTGAATGCTAAAAGGAAGAAAAAAAACATCGTATGGATGAAAGATACAATTAAAAGTATTTTAAGTTTTATCTTTAAGCATATAAATTTATATTTTTCATAAGATAAAAAATAATTAGTATTTTATATTTTTTTGAAAATCAACTACGTATGTATGGTATAAATAAGTTGTATTAAATGGAGAAATTAGCAGTGCTATATTTTCTAACGTGCAATTCTAATTATTCTCTTGCACTTGTTATTTAATTACTGATATTCCAAATATTCAAATCGCTGTTCCAATTCCATCAAAATAATTTGAATAAAATGCAATAATTATTCTTTTATACACTTTGCCTTCCTACTAAAATTCAAGTATTCAAATCATTGTTCCAAACCATCTAAAAAATTAAAAAATAAAATGCATTGACTAATGAATTTTTTACAGAATTTGTATTATTTAAATACAAAGTATTCATGTCATTTTTTTCAAATAAATCAAAGTAATTTGAATAAAATATAGTAATTAATATTTTTTTTCTCGAACATGCTGCTTAAATTTCCAGAATCAAATTATTCTCTATTTCAATCAAAATAATTTGAATAAAATGTAATGATTAATAATTTATCTCTTACTTGCTTTACCATTCTACTAAAATTCGAATATCCAAATCATTGTTCCATTAAATTCAAAATAATTTGATGAAATGTAGCATTTAAAGATTTTTCAGACTTTATATATTTGGAATTCTGAGTATTCAAATATTTTTTCTGAACCAGTCAAAGTGATTAAAATAAAATGTAGCTAATAATAATGTTTCTCTTGTATATGCTGCTGGAATTTTAAACAATTCAATCATTATCCCAATTCAATCAAAACAATTTGAATAACATGTAATGATTAATAATTTCCAATTTCGAGCAATCAAGTCATTGTCCCAATTCGACCAAATTAATTTGAATAAAATATAATTATTAATAATGCATAATTTGTAAGCTTTGTATTGCTACTGAAATTCGAGTATTCAAATGATGATTCTAAATCATTCAAAATAATTTAAGTAAAATGTAGCAATTAATGAAATTTTGTAGATTTTGTATGTAATTATTAATAGTTTTTCTCAGACATGCTGTTGGAATTTCGAGAAATCTGATCACTGTCCCAATTCAAATAAAAAAATTGGAATAAAATGTAATTATTAATAATTTCCACTCAGAGCAACCAAATAATTGTCTCGTTTCAACCAAAATAATTTGAATGAAATATAATGATTAATAATTTATTTCATATATGTTTTGCTTCCCTACTGAAATTCGGGTATTCAAATCATTCAAAATAAATAAAATGTAGCGATTAATGATTTTTGCAAACTTAATATTATTGGAATTCCGAGTATTCAAAGCATTTTTCTAAATTAAGTCATGTGATTTAAATAAAATGTAGCTATTAATACTTTTTTCTCTTGCACATGCTACTGGAATTTCGAGCAATCTAATCACTGTCCCAATTCATATAAAATAATTGGAATAAAATGTAATTATTAATAATTTTCAGTCAGAGCAACCAAATAATTGTCTCGTTTCAATCAAAATAATTTGAATGAAATATAATGATTAATAATTTTTTTCATATACGCTTTGCTTCCCTACTGAAATTCGGGTATTCAAATCATTCAAAATAAATAAAATGTAGCGATTAATGATTTTTGCAGACTTAGTATTATTGCAATTCCGAGTATTCAAAATATTTTTTTTAATTAAGCCATGTAATTTAAATAAAATATAGCTATTAATAATTTTTCTCTTGCACATGCTATTGAAATTTCGAGCAGTTAAATCACTGTCCCAACTCAATCAAAATAAATTGAATAAAAAGTAGTCGATACTCAACAGTGTAAATAATAATCAAAATTTATTAATATTCTGTTCGAATTCGTTACACATTACGAAATTATGTATGTATAACTATTTATAAATAAACGGAATTAGACTAGGAATAAAAGTATTAATGTGCACTTAAAATTATTCTTTTATATGCTTTGTATTAAGAATTTAATTCATTCGAATTCACATTTTGCAATACCCAATTTCACATTTTTTTTCCCAAAACAATCGAGACAATTTGAATGGAATGTATGCATTTGCCCGAATTTTCTTTCTTTGTTATAAACGCCGCCGAGATTTGTTATCTTGTCATCAGTGTTGTAAACGGTAACAAGAGATTGATAAGAAATCAATCTCTCGAAATTGTAGAAAATGAAAAGTGATCGATTCAGGCACCATTATCTCACAATTAGAAAGCAACAGTTCGATTGCTTTTGCACTCATTTCCACAAGACATCGACGTGATACCAACCGGAGAAATGACCACGTCAATACTAATACTATTGACGCGGATGACTAAGTGCTGGGAATAAAAAACATCATCTAACCCGTGAAGTTTTCTTTCAGAATGGTAGGGAAAGAAAGTCACGTGCTAGTTGAACTCGTGACTACAGGCGTCATCTTTGCTAGAGAAGCGATTCACTAATGTCATTTTTTATCTTATCAATCTCATAAATTATTCGATTAGTTGAAATTAAAAGTGGAATTGTGAAACTTTTTTGAACGAAAAAATTCGTTTAAACAACTTGTATCTATTAGTGTGCATCCATTTTCCAAGTATGTGAAATAAAAACCGATTAGCAATGCTACTTTGTTACACGTTCACCATGATTCGGACTATTTAAATCAAAAATTTTACTTGTTGATATTAAACAAATCGTTTCGTGCTACAGGGAATCATCAGGTTTGGTTTCTTTAGCTGCATTTTTATATTTTTCGACCTTCTAGACATTCCATTCCCTGGCGTTACAGTGATAAATATCGCGCTCAATGTTTCACTAAAATAATTCATACTTTTGACAAGAAAAATGTGCAAAAAAATTTCTTAAAGAAAATGTGCTTCGTATATTTTATTTATTTATTTATTTTTTGTAAATGTGTCTGGGCAAAACAACAATCTATACTTATAATAAAGCTCAATGTGTGTGTGTGCGTGTGTGTGTGTTGGCGCTCTACAGGCCAGACCGTTGGACCTACAGCTACCAAATTTATTACATGTATACCTTGGAGGTCCGGAATGTGCACCTCGGAGCCCCTTTTTTCGAATTTTTAATTAGAATTTGAATTAATTAAAATTTAAGCGAAATTTCGACGTTTTTCCGCTATAGCTTCCGAAAATATGATCGCATAAACATGATTTTTACATCAATTTAAAGATAAAAAAAATTAGCTTTCTAATGGTATCAGTTTTTTTTTTTAATTTATAGCTTAAGCTTCTATTTTTAACGAATTTTTAAAGAAACATTTTAACTATGTTTTTATCACGTGACTTGATAAAATAAAAGAATGCCGGAAGTTCAAATAAAAAAAAACTATCATCGTAAATCAAGTCTAAAGAAATGCAACTTTCAGCACGTGACTGGATAAAATAAAAGAAACATAAAATGTGATATTTTCTAAAAAAAATAAATGCAAAGTAAAGGTTTCTTTAATCGTTTGCAATATTTAAATCATTTATTCCATAAATCGTCTTTATTTACAGTAAACCTGATTGAATTTTGACAGGATATGCATTGAAATCCCGACTTAATGGCATATTTATGTAATCGTTTGCAATATCTGGGTCATTAATTTAATACTTTTTTCCCTTTCTCGCTTTCTTTAAAAAACACATTTAATATTTTGGCAACATCATCGATTTTTTTTTAATATTTTGGAAGCATAACCGATGGTTAAAACTGACTGATTTATAAAATTAAAGAATATTATTAGGAAAAGGTGTAATTTTAGAACTTTCCGTCCATCATCTTAAAGAAAATATTAACCAATGCCCGGAATTACTTCAAGGCTAATGAATATGTGATTTAATTGAAAATTTTAGAACGCTTTACACATGGCGAACCAGCTGGTCGCCAAAGGCGGCTAGTAAGACATAAAGAACACATTAATGTCACTCATTTCAGGAAAAAAATCACTTTAATAATTAAATTGATTTTTGTACCGAATTTTTCTGCAGCAGTAAAAACATTATGCTTATAATCGAGTAGAAAATTCAATATTTAATACAAAAATTAACCGAAATTTATTGATAATGGAGATTACTCCAACAGTTATAAACTCGGATAGAATAAGATATTGCAGCCAAATGCCAAATTTAATTATGTTGTCTGTCATAATCAAGTAGTAATAATTTGCTAGCTCTAGATCAAACGATGTGACCTGTAGAGTGCCAACACACATACACATTTTCCTTTATTATTTGTGTAATTTTTAAAAATATTTTTGACGAATTTAAATTATTTTACTATACGCATTTGTATGATATATTTTAGAATCAATTTCATTGTAACTTTCGAAATTACATGCAATTTCTTATGTTATAAAAAGATTCATTGTCGATGTTTTTGTGATTCGAAAACTCTTCTGTCGAGGCCTGAGGTTAAAGAAGCATTCTTTTACAACATTCTACTAACCTATTATATACTTTTTTCTCAGCCTTTTCACTTGCGTGTTGAAGGAAAGGTTGCACACAATCTACTCGTTTCTCATCGCTATTTTTATGCGAAAATTATACAGAGCTTCATATAAGGGTTTATTTTCGCTAAAGCATTGGAAAGATTATAATTAAGGGCTGTGAATATTTTGTATCAGATACAGACAAATGATACATAAGAGAATGGGTTAGTTAATTCCTTAACATGTTTTATTATCTGTTGTCCTGTTCTAACAATCAGTTACAAATTTCACAGCTACAGTATTGCTTATGCAGAACGTTCTTTTTGAATTAGTCATCAAATGATGAAATGTTTCATGTTATATTTTTAGTTCGTCTTAGATGTTGTAATTTTTCATAAAAATATACGTTATTCTAGAAGGACTGCACGCAAATTCATGCAAATTTATTTTTGCCTTTAAGCGTAGAATTGAATTAATTTTAACCTAGTCTCTACTTACTTTGCGTGGTGTAGAATACTCAAATTCTCAATTGATGGTAATTGTAAGCACTTCCAATAATTTAAAAGCGATCCATCATTTAGAAATGGTTTCATTTTCATATTTGAAAAATATTTATTCAGAAGTTAATAAATTTTATAGCTGCGTTATTTTTTCCAAAATGCCATTTTTATTTTTGCTGAATTTAATATTCGGAAGTTTGAAGATGGGAAATTTCAAATTCTTTTACATAGAAAAGACCATTAAAGGATTAATTAAAAACTTCAAAAAATAAATAAATAAGTCTACGTTCAGTATTTAAATGAGTTTTTTTTTTCATTCTGTTTTTACCCAGAGTACGTTCAAACTGTTATAAAGAGTAATGGGATGTTTAATTATATTTTTTTCTTCATATTATGACCAAAATACATTATATTATGGCCAAGATACAATTTACCTTTAACTGGTTGGATTTCAAGAGTCATTTGAAAATGAAACAAACGATTATTTTTAAACAAGAAAGAAAACATTACAAACCTATCAATAAAGAATATAATGTTAAAATCATGTCGTAAAATGTTGCTTTAGAACATTTTTTGCCTTTTATTGATTTAAATAATGATCATCTATATATAAGAAAGATGGCCGATTAATGATTTTAATGATTACTAATTGCTTTAAATATTCACTTTTAAATAATTGTTTTAATTATTCACTATTAATAATTGTTTGAATTATACACTATTAAATGCAATTCATCCCTTCAGTTAAGTCCTTGACTTAGGAATTTATTAAGATTGTTATGAATTAAAATTTATTAAGATTTATGAATTTAATTTTTACGAATTTATTGAGGTTTGCGAACTTATTTTCAGCCAAGTAATTAGACTATACATCTTATTTTAGACATTTACAGTTATATTGCTCTTATTTATTATTTCAATCTTTAACCGACTAATAAGTTTGACCTTAGAATTTATTTAACCTTATAATTTGAGGATATAACTTACTTTTGAAATTTATTATTATTATTTAAATATAATTTAATTGGATTAAATCTATGATCTACGAATTCATCAAACTGTATAATAAATATAATAATTCTTATTTGGTGTTTTATTGATATTTCAAATGTAATAATAATGCTCGAAATATTTACTATCCATGAATTTTGTCTTTTAAAATAATAATTATTTAATTACGGAATAAAAATAAGCTCTGTAATTTAACAAAAGGAAAGTTGCCTGCGTTTTCATATAAGAAAAGATCTAGTAATTTGCATATAAAAATTAACAAATTTTAAAGTGGATTATTATATGATATATAATTTTATCAAAGTTTGAGTATTAAATTATTTGTGGCCGAAAGTTTTCTTTTAAACCTCTTTAAAGAAGTTAAATATTTTTATATTCTATAACGCTAACCGAATTTAAACACTACTGAATTTAATAACATTTAATATTTAAAAAATAAAATACAAAACTTTTGTATTCAAATTCCAACGTGAGAGAATTAGTAAATCTATCCGGCAAACATTCGTTCTAGTCAATCTATTCTGTGTCACGCATTGTTATCGAAAAAGCTATAAAGAAATATAGATAAAAGCATAGAACTATAACATTGACGAAATGATACGAAAAAGGCATATCTTGCAAAAATAGCACTAAAGATTCCATTCTCCCCTATCTGTTGCCCTCATTTTATCTTTTCTAAAACAAAGAAACTTTCTTGTTTTGTTGCTTTCACAATTTCAGCTGCGCGATTTCCATTGAGTTTTATTGTTTAATGGAAATTTAAAGCAGACGATTAATTCAGTATAGCTTTTCATTCAAATGAGATGTGACTCGTTGGAAAATTTTATTTGCCTTTTGTGAATATTTGGTTACTGTAATTTATGAAGTACTGAAAAAACAATGGGGATTTTTAAGAAGTATTAAACATTTTTATTAAGAAAATATTAGCATAATACTATATTTTTATTTATTAATGTTATGAAGGTAAAGTTCTTTAATTAAGTTATAATTTAACCGTAGTATTTGCAGCGAATGCTTTTGGAAAGCTCCTTATTGTTAAAAAACAAAATTAATTTAGGAAATTTTAATTAAATTTTCCTAAATATTAAATGTTGTTGCTTAGATTTATAGTTTTACTTGTATGCTCACTTGAGGTCACCAAAAAAAAAAAATTCATGTATATAAGGCATCGGATATTTTTTTCTTTCCGAATCCCTCGGAATCTTCCGAACTTAATAGCACCTATCTCATGAGAAAGAAATTTTTTTGATGTATTGAAGTCGATTGCAAATCAGACTCTGGATAGGGAGAATGTCTTAAAAATAATTTTATGTCTGTGGTCTCAAAGTATCAAAATCCATCAATGCACTTATGCCAATCTCGTCATATGAACATGACTTACAACTTCGATTTCAGTCTCAACAAAAATTTTGTATTTTTTAAATAAATTACCCATTTTATTTTTTAAAAAAAATTATTTATTTCTGTAAATCTCGTTTTAAAAGCAAATTTACTTATCTGATGATTTAATCTCTGTTTTTGCTTTCATTTGAAATATCACAAAAAAGTATCATTTTTATTTTATTCCTTTTGATTATTGGACCATTTATTTCCCATCTCTAAGAATTTCTTTTAACAGAATGAATTATAAGATTTGGTTTTCAAATATTTTTTTATCATTCACTTTCATTGCGATTTTAAGATTATTTTTCTCCAAAAATAAAATATGCAAGTAAATTATCAAAATACTGTTTATTTTTGTGTATCAATATAAACCTTAACAAAGGAAGATGATTCATTTAATTGCACATGGCAATTCATTTAATTTCTTGACCTGCTTTCCTCATGCACTTTCTGCCTCTGTCTTTGAAAATATACACTGATGGAAAAAAATCCCAACACCAAGAAAAACTTATTGTACAGTAATGAAATTTTAGGAATACATTTGTCTAGGTAACATATTTAATTGATTAAAGTTTCAAGATCACAAATAGAGCCATTGGCGAGAAGAGCCATTTCAAATTTGAAATGGTGGTACATTAGTAACCGGTGTAACTGCCAGAATTTTGAATGCAAGCATACAAACGTGCATGCATTGTGTCGTACAGGTGTCGGATATCAGTTTGTGGGATGCAGTTCCATGCCTGTTGCACTTGGGCGGTCAATACAGGGACGGTTAATGCTGGTTGTGGATGACGCTGGAGTTGTCGTCCAATGATGTCCCATACGTGCCCGATTGGAGAAAGATCTGGTGATCTAGCAGGCCAAGGCAACATGTCGACACTCTGTAGAGCATGTTGAGTTACAACAGCGGTATGAGGACAAGCGTTATCCTGTTGGAAAACACCCCCTTAAATGCTGTTCATGAATGGCAGCACAACAGGTTGTATCACTAGACTGACGTACAAATTTGCAGTCAGGGTGCGTGGGATAACCACGAGAGTGCTCCTGCTGTCATACGAAATTGCTCCCCAAACCATAACTCCAGGAGTAGGCCTTGTGTGTCCAGGCCGCAGACAGGTCACTAGCAGGCGTTCACCTGGCCTCCTTCTAACCAACAAACGGCTATCACTGCGACCAAGGCAGAACCGGCTTTCATCAGAAAACACAACAGAACTCCACTCCGTCCTCCTATGAGCTCTAGCTTGACACCACTCACGTCGCAAACGGCAATGGTTTGGAGTCAGTGGAAAGCACTGTACAGGGCGTCTGGCTCGGAGCTGTCCTTGAAGTAACCGATTTGTAACAGTTTGTTGTGTCACTGTGGTGCCAACTGCAGCTCGAATTTCAGCTGCAGACGCAGTACGATTAGCCACAGCCATACGCCGAATACGACGATCTTTCCTCTCAGTAGTACCACGTGGCCGCCCGGAACCTGGTCTTCTTGAGGCAGTACCTTCCCTTGACCACTGCCGCCAATATTCATGCACAGTGGATACATTCCTGCCAAGTCTTTCAGCAATATCGTGGAAAGAAAACCCACCTTCTCGTAGCCCTACAACACGACCTCATTCAAACTCAGTGAGCTGTTGATAATGGCTTCTTCGTCTTCTCTGAGGCACCCTTGACTAACATTAACCCACTACGTCAAATCTCAACTATAAATAATGATCACGAACCTTACAGCGCTTATTTAAAGGAAACCTCATTTGCATGTTCATAGTGTCGCTACTAGCGCCACACTTACGCGCGTAGCTCGAAATTTGAACGTCATCTTTCAGATGTATAAACACGCCTACCAAATTTCGTTTATCTAGCACAGCTCCTTCCTAGTGCTGGGATTTTTTTTCCATCAGTGTATATTTAGAAATGCAAATTTCAAGAATTGAAAAAATGAAACAGAATAGGTGGAATATTTCCTTCATTCTCTGTTGAAAACTCTTCATTTTTTTCTGTAACATTCATCAATAATTTAACTCAACTTGTATCAAAATTTATGAAACTTAATCTTAAAATGCGTTATTTTCAATGAAACATACCAAAAATTACTAGAGAAAGACATTTAAATTTATTTATTAAATATTCGTAATACTCCAATTGCACAGGGAGAATAATATTCACATGTTGAATACAAAGACGTTTATTTTTAAATGCTAACAAAGAAAAAATGAATTTTTTGACATGTTTATACATATGCAGTTTGACTGGAACTTATATAAAATATCAATGATCAATAACATATCAGTATATTAATTATAATCCGAACAGGTTTCATCGTATGATAGACTAGATACAATAAACTCTCTATTTAAATAAATGAAGAGCAAAAAAGAGCATGAAATTTTCAGTTAGGTAATTAGCAATATTTAAAATAACATGCTACACTTGAAATTTGTACATCATAATTTAAATATGGAATATTCAATATACATATCCTATTAGTATTAAAGGGCTCCTTACAATTGCTTCCTACAAGGTGAAAAGTAACCTCAAGAATATTAGTCAGATTCTAACCTTTACATTCAGATTTAACTATATAGTCATCTGCATCAATTATTTCCAAATTTTTCGATCTAACCTTCCAGACATCGTAGCAACCACCAGCAAAACTAGGTGACAGCAATTGGTTGGTCTCAAGAAAGTGTGATGAAAAGAAATGCAAAAAAAAAAAAATATTTAAAAAAAATAAGAACTTTGTTGCGTCTTTCGTACTTTCCATGTTGCGGTTATATGGAATCAATAATAACTTTTTCTGTTTGGAGATATCTGCATTTAAAACTTGACGAATAGAATCAAATTTCATATACAAATTTTAGTAGGTATGGAGATACATGATACAGCTTCATGCTCCTGCAACTATAACATATTGGTTATTTAAACAGTGTAATGTCATAAAATTGGAGAGACATCGGAAAACGCTGTGACTATCGACTAAATTGCAGGACATCCGAGATTTATCGAATAAAATTTACAAAGGGGATTTCAACATTAGCTTAACAAAGCCGAGGCTAACTTCTCAAATGAGAAATGGCAGTGACTTTGCCAATAAACTATTAAAGAGCAACAAAACTTAGTTGAAATTATCCCTGAACCAACAATCTTTATCGATCAAACAAACAATATTTTAACTTGTTTGGTTTATTTTTTAAAAGAAATGACAATAACTTTATTTTTAAACGACAATAACTTTGTGATTTCCAAGGGAAAAACTACAACAGCAGACGATAGATAATTCAAAAGCTATACTGTGAAGGCCGACTCCAAAATAAAACTACATTAGCAGATGATAGATATTTCAAAAACTATGCCGTGAAAGCGAACTCCAAAATAAAAAAAGGGATGAATTCGTCAATTTCTTGCCTACGCAATTTGATGCTTCAACAGTTTTTTACCTTCACATTTTGAGATTCCAAAAAAACAAGAGAAAACAAGATTTTGTCTCACATGATAGCAGATAAATGAATAAATAAAAATGTAGCTCATCGGATGTTATATAATTCACTGGGTAATCAGCGATGCGGAAAGTAGAAATAATCACTCTAGACGTTGACTCACAAAAAACTTGCTTGAAATCCCATGAACCGGTCGACTTGAAATGTCTCACGGATTAAAAAAAATTGACTGGTTCAGCAATAAAAGTAAGGCCATATATAGGCTCAGGCTCGCTTGATAAAATGAGTTTATCCATTCAAGCCATTGAAAATACTAGCCAAAAAGAACGTATAAAAGCAGCCACAAAGGTGTGAATTTCCTTTTTTAAATATAAACTACATCCAACTTATTCAACATCAGTGTAAGATTTATATGCATGAAGTTTTCAGGAACAGAATGGAGATACACACTAAGTCAACGCTTAAATATAAACTTTACATTTCAGTATTTAAAAAAAAAAAAAAAAAACCAACGCTTCTTTCAGAAATTTAAATTTAAAATTCTCTTGGAATTTGTTTTGTTATTAGTGAAATATAAATTTTTGTATTGTTGAGTTAAATTTATTCTTTGTCTGGAATAAAAAAAAATTCAAAAATTTTCAAGGTACTTGTGAAAGAATGAAAGTTTATAGAAGCATGTGAATTCACACAAAATGTTCTGAAATAATATAAAAGATTTATCTTATATTCTTATAGATGTAAAACGAGATTTCTTATAGTAGAATCTCAGTCTCTGTTAGAAGAATATATATATATTTAAACAGAAGTAACACATACGTATATATAAGTGCTAAGTATTTATTTTTCATTAAAAAGCAGAACTTTATTTAAAAAGAAAAAAAATGTGTGAAAAGAAATACTTTATTTTTTGAGAAATAATATTAAATAACTATAGAAAATTTTCTTTTGAATGTTTCAATATCAGTAATAATGAGTTTTTCTAAGAATGAAAATAGATCCATATACTTTAACCAAACCTGGAATACTAATACTTCGTAATAGTAACCTTGGATACTACTTCTAAACATTACGTAGCTATAAATGTCTGCCACGTAGTCGATTCTAAAGCTCTAAAGCATTTTAAAAGTATTGTCCTGCGAGATAGTGAAATGACACTGTGAAAGTAATCATCGGTGAATGCTTATAGTTATTGCTTATAACTAATTTATAGCCTACGTTATTGCGAAAAATTTTTCTTCGAAATGCGCCAAAAAGATTTTAAGATTTGAAACTTCTAAAACCTTTTGAAAGCTCTTAAGCTTGTAGACATACTAATAGAGCTGTAGAGCAAACAATATAATATCGCTATATGCTGGTGAGATTCTCTAGTAACTGATTTTTATTATAAAATTATGTTCAACTTTCTATAACGTAAAAATATTTTTGAAATGCAATTAAAAAAAGTCTTTGAAGGAAACTTATAAATTCATTAAGCATTTTGAAAATTCCTAAATCTGAAAGGAAGTAAAATAATATTGTGAAGATAATATCTGCAAACGGCAATATAATTCAGAAAATAGTATTAAACATTCATGTATATATAATCTATACTTATAATAAAGCTCAATGTGTGTGTGTGTGTGTGTGTGTGTTGGCGCTCTGCAGGCCAGACCGTTGGACCTACAGCTACCAAATTTGATACATGTATACCTTGGAGGTCGGGAATGTGCACCTCGGAGCAATTTTTTCTAATTTTTTATTAGAATTTGAATTATTTAAAATTTAAGCGAAATTTCGTCGTTTTTCCGTTATAACTTCCGAAAATATTATTGCACAAACAATATTTTAACATCAATTTAAAGATAAAAAATTAGCTTTCTAACGGTATCAGTTTTTTAATCTATAACTTAAGCTTCTATTTTTAACGAATTTTTAAAGAAATATTTTAACCATGTTTTTAGCACGTGACTGGATAAAATAAAAGAATGCCGGAAGTTCGAATAAAAAAAAAAACTATCATCGCAAAATAAATCTAAAGCAATGCAACTGTCAGCACGTGACTAGATAAAATAAAAGAAATATAAAATGTGATATTTTCTTTAAAAAATGCAAGGCAAAGGATTCTATGATAGTTTGCAATATCTTTATCATTAATTCAATAAATCTTCTTTATTTACGATAAACCTGATTGAATTTATGTGGCATTTTATGTGGCTTGAATCCAATTATGCATTGATGAATTATGAGTTTTAGAATACAAAAGTGATGAACGAGTTTATGAGTTTTAGGTTACAAAATATTTTTATTAATATTTTAAATAAAAGTTGCTACATCAATCAGTCTTCTGAATCTATCATTAAAATTGACTGATTTATAAAATTAAGGAATATTATTAGGAAAACGCGTTCTTTTAAAACTTTCAGTCCATCATCTTAAAGAAAATATTAATTTCAGGTCAATCAATGCCCGGAATTACTTTAAGGCTAATGAATATGTGATTTAGGTGAAAATTTTAGAACGCATTACTCATGGCGAACCAGCTGGTCGCCAAAAGCGGCTAGTATACAATAGAGAGAGATGGACTTATATCACGGTAATGTTCACACAATATATCACGCTAATGCTAGACTACTAAATTGGTCTGTACCTTTTCTCTTCAAAATTACTCCTTTAATTCGGTCTTTGCAAAATACCACAACTTGAAAAATAAACAGAGATATTTTTCAGACACTTTATACTAGTTTTTGAAGTATGTTATTTGAAATTACCTCGTGTATTTCTGTATATCGATATTATTTTCACTGATATCATGATTGTATTTCTTATGCTTCAACAGTGCAAGAAATTGAGAATTTTCATTACCGACTCTTGTACAGGAATTACAGCATTTTCATGTTCATTTTCAACATCTTGCTGTTTATTTAACTGTGTAGGTATTAAGCATGATTTTTTCAGATCTACTCGACAAAATATTCTTATTAAAATATGGCAGTTGTTTTTTTTATTTTATATGAAGCATTAAATCGCTGGAAATATATTGCTGAGCAAAATTAATAACGTTTTCTAACTCAATTCTTCTCATTCAATTAAAAAGTTGACAATATTTTTGAGCCAAGAATTTTTCACATACACTCTCCCTCCGTGCCAAATTTGAAGAGAAATTTTTATGTGGTATTTTTACAGGTATGCAAAATAATCTTCCATAAAAGATTGCTTGTTTTAAAATCTTGAAAGTTTGTCACGAGTTTAAAATATTTAAATCTTTGTTTTATATTTTTCACTATAATGCTTCCTTAATTTACATAGGTGTTAAAAAACGTGTACGGTAAGCGTTTGTATACCTGTTTTTACGTCACCTTGTAAATTTTGAGTGTAAGTACATGCTTTTTTATGTATGCTGATATTTCAGCGGAAGAAAGAATGCAAGAAAATTTGCAGCTGCTCTCTGACAGTTAACCAAGGTCATTTTGATTCTTTTAGCAGGATTGTGGGCTTTATCTCCCGAAACTAAAAATTCATCTGCATTCATTATCTAACGCAACTTTGCTTGGTAATCTTTTCTCCTTTTGTAGCTTATCCTTTTATTGTAGCATATTACTTATCCTTTTATGTAGCATATTACTTATCCGTTTATGTAGCCATTTATTTATCCTTTTATGGAGCATTTTATAATCTTTTGTTGAAATAAAAAATCACAATTATAAATAAAATCTAAAGAACATTGTTCTAGTCTCTTCAATTTTTCAAAGAAACAATTTTTCTTTCCAGAACTATATTGTACTTGCTTTTAATGAAGAAATAAGACTATAGATTATGCCTGGTTAATGGAGGATACTATACAATATTTTTCAATATTTGAAAATCCATTTATATACTATGCAATATTTTAACTATATAGACATTTAGCATTTCATCAAATACATATACAATTTTGAAGAAAAATAAAAAAAAATTTATTGGCCATAAATATACGCTAACTTTTGTAATTTAAGTTGATGTGTTGATTACAGACGTGTTGATATTTATGTTAAAGAAATAAGAATGATAATGGAGAAATTAGTAAAAAGAGAAATTAGGAAAGGAGAAACTAAAAGGAGAAGTTAGTCTTTAAAGAGTCTAATCATTTTTATTAATAGCTCTCATCTAGCAAAAATGAGCTCTTAAATAAGGTAAACGACTCTCATTTAAATCTCATTTCACATCTTTATAATATGAAAAATATTGCATTGCCATAATTTTGTAATATGTAATTAATGATGGAACTAAATATTAAATATAAAATCGAATAAGTATGAAAATATTATTGACTATACTTATTTACATATATCTAAGAAATTTTCACAAAAAATAGCATCTATATCAATGGTGTCAAACTGTCTGTTAATGTTCTAGATTACTAAGAATAAATTTTTCTAATTCGTGCATAATATATATTCTACTAGATTTTTTCTATTTATAATTTATATTGTATTGTTTATTATTCTATTAGAATAGTAACTTATAATAGTTTTTCTTATAAGGAATATTCTTATTTTAAGAAAAAAATGGGTTCCTCCCTCTTTTTATTGTTTTCTTTATTTTTTATTTTTATTTTTTACCGAAAGTATCAATTTCAAACAAAATTGCAAAATCGTAAAATTCTGATTGAAACGCTTTAAATAAATTACAATTTTAATTACATTTATTATATATTTTAACTTTCAGTGAATATCCAATAATTAGTTTCTTATAATTATTTAGTTTTACTTTATAATATTCTTCTATTTGCAATTAAAAATATTAACAGATTTTTACTAAACAATTAAAACGGCACTTAATTTTTTTTTAAATTTTTGTTTTTTAGTCTCTATAACTTCATATAATCCAATGTTGCAAATTAATATTCTCAAATTAATTTCTAGAGAGTGATATTTATGGATAATCACTCTTTCACAAAATTATTATATTAATTTATGATTAAGAATTTTAAATTAATTGAAATACTCGATTGTCATTGGAAACCAACAACTGTATATGATTTTAGTATCTAGCGTATGTGAGGAAATGATCGAAAAATCTGTGATCAAATTCTATCTTTACAAGCATGAAATATGCGAAGTTAAAAAAAAGGTCTAATAAAAACATTATTTTTTTTTCTTATAAAGAATTCTAAGCAGATAGAAAAAGATTCTGTTAAGTGCGAGAATAGAGAAAATTTAAATACAGAAAATTAACTTCGCTTTCTAGTATAGGAGTATTTGCCATGATAAAATTATGAATATTGTTTGCATGCAATGTGAATACTAGAAATATAACGGTATACCTTAAAAGTGGCATTGTCCTCAGAATCTTAAAGATTTTATTCGAAACAGAAATAAGATTGGTAGAACAACACTGCATAAGAAAAACAGGTTGATTTATGAAAAGCTTCGCATCTCTAAGGTTTAACCGTCTTTATAACGAACATAAATTTTGGTTAAGTTCACTCTACATGCGCTTGTAGATGAATATAAAGTTCACATGCCTCTAGCACTTTTTGTATCTCTTTTAACACCTTTAATGTTTATGAACCAAGAAGCTTTAAATCAATACACCTCAGAATATAAAATTGCAGTTAATCAGGGACTTTATTCTATCACTGGAGGAATTGTAAGGTCAGTCATTTTTTGTTACCTTTTTCCATTGTTTTGGAAAAGGCAGAACCGTATGCTAATGTTCTCGCATTTTTCCTACCATTCGTGACTCGATACGAATATCTAAAAGGAAGAAGAATATATACGTTCAAAATGCTATTGCATAAAGATGAGATGGGTATTTGTAGGATTATTTTTATCATATTTAACTTCAGATTTGAATTTTTGTAATGCATTTAATTTCCTTCTTTACGTGTAGCAAGTAGTAATTTTTGAAATATTGCTTCGATTGAATGGCACGGCAACATAATTCAAATGAATCAAGCAAATGCAGATATTTATTTTTCATATTAACTTAGATAATTTATCGCATTTAACTTAAATAATTTATCGTATTTAACTGAGATAATTTATAGTATTTAACTTAGATAAATTATCGCATTTAATTTCAGGTTTGAATTTTTGTAATGTGTATTATTTACTATATGCATAGAACGAAATTAAAATGGTTGAAATAATGCTTCGAATGAATTGCGCAACAACGCAGTTCAAATGAGTCAAGCTAACACATGTATTTGTTTTCCATATTAAATCAGATAATTTGTTGTATTTGAATTTTTGTAATGTATGTTATTTACTATATGTATAGACGGAAATTAAAATGATTGAAATAATGCTCCGAATGAATTGCGCAACAAAGTATTTCAAAAGAATCAAGCAAATACATATTTGTTTTCCATATTAAATTAGATAATTTGTTGTATTTAACTACAGATTTGAATTTTTATAATGCATTTAATTTCCTTGTTAGCATGTAATAAATAATACTTTTTGAAATATTGTTTCGAATGAATTGCACAGCAACATATTTCAAATGAATCAAACAAATGCATATATTTCTTTCCAATATTAAAATAGATAATACTGAATATTTCAAAGTACCGTAAAATAAACTTCAATGTGGAGGCATTATGCCTATAAATAACTGGACTGAAAATTTAATACGATAATTGCAGTCAAAGGGGCTCCCAATTTCTGAAGAATTGGGATCCAATTTTTAGAAACTGAAACTATAGCAACCTATTTCATCCTCTGCATACTTTCGGAGAAGAATTGTTCACGTTCTTTCTGAAGGAGGTTTTGTGCAAGGTTATTTGCCAGTAGTAAGGTCGCTCTAAGCATTATTGGCGTCACTGCTTCACATCAGTGTTACGCTACGGAATAAATAGATGGTTTGAAAGCTCTTTTAATAACAGAAATTATATTTTTTCAGGTTATTCAATGAATTTTTTTGGTAAAATTTTGTTAAAGAATCGCATTCTAAAATAATAAAATACGGAATATTTATTTAAAAATTCTGATAAAACCGTGAATTATTTATCTGATTTATCTATGCAAGAAATGATGAAATCACTGTCTATCGCCTCTAAAATTTTAATTAGTGATGGATTTTACACTTAAAAAAAATGGATGATTATTAACCCATTTATGCCTACTGTTCCATTTTTGGAACAGTAGAATGTTTATTTTTAAAAAATTTGGAAATTTTTTAAATGTAAAAAAATTGGAAATGTAGAAATTCCAATTCCTTAGGCATAAATGGGTTAAAGACAAGAATGCTGCGAGTGATTTTACTTGAGATTAATAAAATACACATTTGTTTAAATAAGTATTTCAAGTAGTTCTTCTAACTAAAGCGAAATCAACTATTTTTGAGAACCTTCTTTATTACTAATTTATATTTTTGAATAAATGCGAATCAAAATAGCTTATTTTCATATATTTGCTTTCATTGCACAATTTTCAATTAAACACATATTGCGTTCAATTCATAAATATTATAATTTGTATATGCATCAATATTAACTTTTAGACCCATGAAATAATATTTACGTTATATATAATTGATAGAAAAAAAAATGATTATTTTGTATTTAAACGGAATAACTTTTAACAGAACTTGTATATCTTTCCTTAAGACAAAATTAAAATAATATTTTAGAAAGTTGGCAGCGTGAAGCATTCTATTTTTTTCTTTTACTTTTGCTTCTTTTGGATATATATATATATATATATTGCAGGCCGTGTAAAGTGTTGAACTATATAAGCCGAATGCAAGCCCATATACTTGAATATATTTATTTTCTGCATTTAATAAACTTTACATTAATTTTACAACTTGAACATCAAAATATTCGATCTTCCTCTTGATCGTACAAAATTTTTCTACCACAATTCATTTCATCAAACTAGAGGACATAGGGCAGTTGCAATGAAGGAAATTTAGAGGAATGAATTTGTAGCGAAAGCTTTATAAGTCAGATAGCAACCTCAAGACTGAGTGATCCTTTTTTGTCTTATGGTCATGTTATCTGGCTACAAATCCTAAGGTTACGAGTTCGATCTTCGTCAATCTCTACATTGGTGGCAAGATGATGTAAAATATGTAATCTTCTTGTGCAACTGTTGAGGTGCCCTCTGCCCGAATGAAAAATGAATATAAAGGCAATAAATAATCAGCCAATAAACAAAATAATAAGACCATAAATAATCAGGCAATTAATAAAATAATACGACAATAAATAATCAAGCAATTAATAAAATAATACGACTATAAATAATCAGGCAATTAATAAAATAATACGACTATAAATAATCAGCCAATTAATAAAATAATACAACCATAAATAATCAGCCAATAAATAAATAGGCGATTGATAAAAATAAATAAATAAAGCGATAAATAATCAGCCAATAAATGAATTAAGCTGATAAATAACCAGCCAATAAAAATGGGTAAGGCGCATTAAAATTAACAGCTAATACAACACCACAAAACAACAACAAAAAAATATCGTTCGTCTAACCTCCGACTCACTTTAGGAGGAGTATTGTAGTAGGAGCTTTATAAGCCAGATAAGAACCCCAAGACAGAACGAACACTTTTGTCTTGTGGTCATTCTATCTGGCTACTAACCTTAAGGTTGCGAGGTCTATCCTCACCATCTCCAATAGCAACATTGGGGAATTTTCCTTAACTATTTAAAATATGATAGTTCACAGTTCATTTAATAAAACAGAGGACACAATTTCCATGAAATGAAGGAAATTCAGAGGAATGAATTTTTTCTTAGCTATTTCAAGTATTATGGTTCACAATTCATTTCATCGAACCACAAGACACAAGTTCGTTACAATGAAGAAAATTTTAAAGGATGAGTTTTCAATAACTCTTTCACTTATGGGGAATTATTTATTCAACCACTTATATCAGAGACCAATAATTAATTTCTAATTGATGCTTCTATTAATTATTTAAATCATTTAATGAAGACAGTATATATTTAATGCTTCAAAAAGTACTTTCTTCATTAAATGATTTAGAAATTGTATAAAGCATTAAATTCTTTGCTGATGCTTTAGGAAATAAGCCAGCATGCTGGAAAGAATGAATGCTAGCTAGTTAAAAAATGTGACAGATTAACATTTAAATGAATTTTACATTCATCTTCACAAAGTTGATATCTGACAATATAAAATATCTGGAAATAGCTTTTAAAGTATTGGTTCTACATGAATCACTTTTTGTCGATTTTCTACATTTCTTCCGTTCTCTTAAAAAGAGTTTTATTTGATTATGAGAAATATTTCCTAAAACTCTGTAGACATCTTTTGAAATTTTCTATTGAAATGATGGTTGGATATTTTTTATTGTAGTTTTGGATATTTTTCAGTTTTCTAATTTTTTTTAATGAAACAATGTTTTTTCTGTAATAGACTAAGACTCAAAGTATCGCATTCAAATCCTGAAAATTCAAAAGCATGTTTTCGAATGCTACGAGACATCAGTCGTGAGGAAAACACTCTTGTCTAATTTAACACTAGCCTAGTTTTTTCTTCCATTTTTTGTGAGAACACTAAGCAATTTACAAGAATATTCGTCCTCGCTCAAAGACCAGAAACAAATTCCAGCACTTCCAAGGTTGAAGGCATCTATCCTTCTGCATTTGAGAATTCAAATTTTCCTTGCATTAGGATTTTTTAGAAATGAATAAAAGGTTTTTGTTTTCCGATTTTATTGAATACATCAAACATCCGGTATCAGCACAGTCAGGTGTTGTATTAACTTTAAAAAATGACTCATTTCGAAGTGTTATAGTTCTAGGAATTTTTTTATTTTTAGTTTGTGAATCAAATGGAAACTCGGTCTTTTTTATCAATAAAGCAATCTTCAGGGTACTGAATCAAACGAGAAATATTCATAATGAAGTTTAACCTCCCGCCTTTTAATTTGGAATGCTAGACAAAAGAAATTTTAAAAATAGCTTAGGAGAAAGCTATTGCTCTTAAAGCTTATAGTTTGAGTTGCTTCTGTTCATGTAATGCAACATAGTTGCGATACGTTTAGCAAATGTGTTGTAAAAAAATGAGGTCTACTATCCCAAATTTAATGTTATCATGCGAGAACATTATTATTTTTAAGTCATTATCTACCTTAATTAATTTAACTCATTATATATATATATATATATATAAATATATAATTATTTTATAAATAAATATAAATATATATAATATAAAACGATAGTATCTTTATAATATAATATAATATAAACAATAATTTTTTTAAACTTTCATTTTTAATTTTTCTCTCTGGTAAACACAGTTTCGGAACTCAACCGATTTTGAAATTCAAAAAAAAAAAAAAAAAACATTTTGGTAACTATCGAAGCAAGCATTATCTGATAGTCTCGTGATTGTTTTAAACCCTTTAAACCGGTTAATGATTTAAATTATCTAAGATAATTCGTAAGAATTCAGAGAATGTATAATTTGGAAATTAACTTGTAACTTTAGTTGGCAATAAACTGCCAAATTTATGCATTATTTTCTAATAACCTTATTTTAATTAGTTGAAATTATCCCTGAACCAACGATCTTTATTGATTAAACAAACAATATTTTAACTTATTTGGTTTATTTTTAAAAACCGTCAGTAACATTATTTTCAAACAGCAATAACACCGTGATTTCCAAGGGAAAAAACAACAACAGCAGACGATAAATAATGGAAAAACTTTGCTATGAAAGCCGAGTCTAAAATAAAACTACATTAGCAGACGACAGATATTTCAAAAGCTATACTGTGAAAGCCGACTCCAAAATAAATAAAAAGGATAAATCGGCAATTTCTTGTCTATGCATTTTGAGGCTTCACCAATCTTTTGCCTTCACATTTTGAGGCTCTAAAAATTTCAAGCGAAAACAACATCATGTCTCACATGATAATAAACCTCGGCCCCAAACAAAATATAAATGTAATCCAAAATATCATATTTTTATTCATTAACAGTTCCTGTTAGAAAGCAAGCAAACAAAAAAAAGAGTAAATGGAATTCTCAAGAAGAAATAAATTAATTGAAATCGATGTAAAGTAAACAGAAAAAAAATTTCAGGAATTATTTTGCTTAAAAATAAAAGTAAATAAATTTATTTACTTGGAATTCATAGGCAACAAAAAGCACTTTCGTAATGTAGATAAATGAGAATACAATAACAGAGTATTAATTGGTTATTTTTACAGTTTCTTACGGAAGGAAGGAATTTAATTTTTTAATTCAAAACCGCTTGAAATAGCGGAGATTTTCGAAATCAGTTCTAAAACTACGTAATACAAGGGAAAATGTATGCCATGGAGTTTCTGAGTCCTTCCTGGTTTTATGGACAAAAAAAAATGAACTTTTAAGGGACAACAATTTATAATTAATTACAATGTTACAAAATTTTTGTAATGTGTGGTTTGATGAAAATATTCAGTCGACATAAATTTTTGCAAATTGTAGAGATATGCATAAGCATTAAAGATTTCGTCGCAATCTAAACAAAATTGACTTGCAGTTGGAACCCTGAGTACAACCAGCTAATTACAGCTTAAAAATCATAAGAAATTTTTTAATGTATTTAATATCCTTGCAGTTCTGAGATATGGTCTTTAGCATTGTGTACAACCTGTTATGGAAGGCGTAGAATCTTGGAATCAGTACAAAAAATATATGTGGTTTGGATGAAAAATTCTCCATCACTTTAAGAGCCATCGGTACAACAAGGTAAAAATTATCACGAAATCTTTCTTTTGATGTTAAGAATGAAATCATTTTTGCATTTTATTTTTAAAAACCAATATATTTCCAATCTTGTTTTTCTCATATCAAGGCATTTCTTCAAAACGTTTAGTACATTAATATGGTACAAATTGCATCACAGATTTAAAACAACCGATTAATACATAACATTTTACTATGCATCCTAACACCTATGCGTAGATTTGGATTATTCCACCCATTTATTTGAAGGTAGGTTAGAACTAGACTAGCATAACATATAATCTGAACATGCTAATTCCGTTTTATACCACACTTATAATTAAATTTTCAGGCCCTAATGACATTTTAAGAAATGATGTCCTTTCAGATTCCATCCAGAAGTTCTAATTAACAGCTTAGTGGAAATTCCTCCGCTGAATTTGTCGTGTGATGTTAATTACAGACACAATAATGTAAGATTTTTTTCTGAAATGCAAATCTACAGATTTTTGTTTGTGCATTTGGTTAGATAAAGGCAATTTTTATTTCAAGAATTAAAATACCTAAAGTCATTAATTTATATTATTGTTTATAGTACACTTCATAAAATTTTTATTCACCGAATAAGTTATAATAATTATTATGAATTATTCAACTGTAACGGGTGAAAAAAACAGCAAATATATAAACATACAAGGGGTGTTCAGTTGAAAAGGTACGGAACGTCGTAATAACTTGAGCATATTTGCCTATGCCGCTATGGGAGACCGTAGCGAGACATTTAGTTATGTGAATGGAGTCTCCGGCGTAGATCAGAGCATCCGCTTGCATCCGCATACGCTCTTATAAAAAGCGCCTACCAATTGATATTCGGAGCACAGAAGAACCGTCAGCTCCTATGTGTACTGTGAAACACTGCGAAGGTACATCGAAAGCAAAAGACCAGGGCTGCTTAAGGAGGGTGTGGTTATGCTCTATGATAACATGTATCCACACGTCTCCATGGTCACACACACGGAACTGACCAAGTTCAAGTGGAAGCAGCTCGACCATCCGCCTTACAGCCCGGATATGTCGTCCTGCGATTTTCATGTAAAAAAGCATTTGAAAAAAGCATTTGTAAGGGGAGTGCTTCAACTTAGACGGCTGACTCAAGGACACTGTGAAGGATTGAGTCTCGTCTAGGCTACGGGAATTCTGGGAACAAGGAATCCTTCAGCTCGTTTATCATTGGGATCGTTGTGTTCAGGCTTAAGGTGTATACTTTGAATAAAGTCTTCATTTATACCCAAGTATCGTTTCGTACATTTTCATTTGAATAACCCTTGTATATATGGTGAAGATATATAAAGATAGATAGATAGATGTAAACATAATTTTGCTCATGAATAACGAAAAAAGAGAAACTTTTGAAATTTAACTTCAATTTCTTTTACAGTGGAGGTATATTATCGATAAGGGAGATGCAAAAATATATTGGGATTTAAGTGATGAAATTTTGGTGATATTTTTGAAAAGATGTTTAGGCGTTAATGATTTTTATCTCTTTGTTCATGGGAATGATGGAGTCAGCCATTTTATCTACCACATGTCAGAAATAATTGATTCAAAACGTGAGAATTCAATCAGAAATTGAGAGAAAATTTTAAAAGGAAATTAATATGTGATAATTTAAGATAAATATTAGAAAATTAATAAGAATTTAAATTAAGAGATATTGCACATATATATATCTCAAAAGATTCACCAATAATTAAATCTTTTTAGATATTTTACAGCTTAGAGATGCAACTGATTTCTTTTCCCCCTATAGTTACAATTTCTTATGGACATATGATAATTTATATTTCAGAATTATATTTAAACCGATATCAAATTTAATGTAAATAAATTTAGATGTTTACTATGTCTTTTAATTTCTGGATATATTTAATCGGACATTTCATTACGTGGTTGATTTGATTCGGGATAAAATGTGTGCAGTAATTAAATTTTTATTCAAATGTTTATAATATTTTTTAAATCTTCTTAGTAAGACAATTCATGTGAATTTCTGCAATTTAAGTCAAATTCATGCTTGACTAAAACGAAAAATAATCTTGATAATATTTACTGTTTTTTTCTGTTCAATTTTATGTTCAAGTCACTCTGTTTAGTGTTTTTTTAATAGTTAACGGCAAGAGCCTAAATCACGAACCCCAACTACAAAACATTTATTTTGTTTGTTTTTCAGGATTTAGTTTAGACATTACTACAGTGCATTGCTGCTATTATTTTTGTATTTTACAATTTTTTCTTTGTTGTTTTTATCAACGGAATACCACCAACAAATAATTGTAGATTATATCCAAATTAATCAATTGGATGGGATCAACAGGATTAATCAAATGGATAAATTAATCAATTGGACCCAACATCAATTTGGTGGGTGAATCAGTAGGGCGCCAAAAACTGTTAATTCGTAACATGCAAATAATTTTTAGTTCAAAACGATACTCTATATATAATTTTAATTTAATTGCGAATTCAGTCTTAGCATGGAAGCGGTGGTGGCCTGGTAGTAAGGTCTCGGCTTCGGAACTGGAGGTTTTAAGGATCGAGACCCGCTTCCACCGAAAAGCAGTGATGTAATCTGGTCTGGTGCACGTTAAATCCGTCGGGACCAACCTGCCGGTGTGGTATGGAATTTTTGAAAGGGAAGTAGAAAGTGTGGCACGGAATTTTGGAAAGGGAAGTAGAAAGTGTGGCATGGAATTTTGGAAAGGGAAGTAGAAAGTGTGGTATGGGATTTTGGAAAGGGAAGTAGAAAGTGTGGTATGGGATTTTGGAAAGGGAAGTAGAAAGTGTGGTATGGAATTTTGGAAAGGGAAGTAGAAAGTGTGGTATGGAATTTTGGAAAATGTCGTCCTTGTCATTTGACAGCTTCAAAATTACGAGGTCCGTCTTAAAATAGCTCTAGCGTTCCTTTAAATATGAAGTTTATGTATATATATAAATTAACGTCAATCTTAGCTCTTAAAGTCCACCCATGTATAAAAAATAATGCATGGATGGATTATGTGGATTTAAAATTAAAAATTTCAGATGCGTTTTACTGCTTTAGTATTTCTCCTGTGTGTCCTTTTGTGCACGCACGTCTTTTAAACTTTGACATTAAACCTCAGCAACCCTGAAAATTAAAACGTTCCTGAGATTTTTCTTGCTAGCCGCCTCGCCAAACAAAACTAATCTATTGAAACTAATCTCGCCAAAACTGAAACTAATCTGCCGAATGTCAAAAGTATTATTTTAGGAAAAATCCTTTGAACCTTTTTTTGGAGCTTCATTTGAAAGAACAGATTCTTAAAGATTCAGAAGAATGTTATTTTTTACTGTCTGGGGAATAAGAAGATTAGTTAGAAGTAATTAAATACTGCTTCCGCTTAAATAAAATATTTTTCAAGAGACGCTGTTAAATATATCTTTTAGGAAAACTAATTTTGAAGCTAGTTTTCAGCAAGTGCAAGTTTAACAGCTTCAGGAATTTTTAGAGATAATTTAACAAAATTGTTTTAATATTGCTTAGGTTATTTAAAGTGCGTTGGATTATATTTAAGTTGTGTGCTTAATTTGATATATTTATAGCACTTTAGAATAAAAATCTTTATTAATTCCAATGCAACTTAATACATTTTTAATATTCGAAGTTTTCTCTTTAAATTTAACTCAGTAATTAATTCCTAAACTAGAAGTAGTCATAAACTTAAAATGAAGTAATGAATTAATTCTTATGTTGTGGGAATCAATTAATTTACTTTAGAAAGCATTATAATTTCTTAATTTTTGTATAATTTCCCGGTTTAATTAATATGTAAACTTTTCATCTAAACGTTATTAACAGCTTAAACTAAAACAATCGTTTCTACAACCAAAACTGATCGAGTTATGAAGCTTTAAACTTAAAAGTTTTCTATAATTTTCGACCATTTCAACAGCCGCATAAAAGAAATGGCATTTTTCTTTGATATGGTCATTGAAATGTTTTAAATAGAATAATGTTACGAATATATAATATTCTTCCCTGTGCAGTTAGATCCATGATAAGGAAAATAGTTTTACAAATAGTTCTATCGGATACTAAATGGATATCGGTTGAATGATCCTAGGGCCTTAGCGACAAATTTGGCGTCTTTGAAGATAAAAACAAAATTTCCTGAAACTGCTGGAATTTCGGAATTATATCGAGAAGGAACGTCTATACGATATCCTTCTAGAAATTTCCTTTATCTTGTTACAGAAACTGTAAAAAAATCTAGCAACAGAGATGAGACCAGTCATTTTTGTTAAAGATATATATTATTTAACGGTTAGTGATTCAGCCATTTAACATTAGAGTAATTGCTGTGGAATTGGAGGCAAATAAGTCTCCAATGATTGGGACCGACACAAAGAAAGTTTAAATAGAACACAATTTATTAAGAGGAAATAAAATAAAACATATGATGAACTATTTTTCAGATATGATGAAACATTTGAACAAAGACGATCATTACAGGACCTGAAATCCCCATCGATCAACATTTAAAACATAATGATACGCATTTATATCATGACTTCATTCTTATATTTGCATATTGGATTAAATAACTACCTGATATGATACCGATAAACAACTACATGTTTAATATCAAGTGAAGGGATTTACTTTAAATAAAGACATGCAATAGCAGGTTCAAAATACATTGTATCATTTTAGAATAAAGTACGAGAGACAAAAGACATTGGAATTTAGAATCTTAATGTCGAAATTTTCCTAACAATTTTAGGGGAATTCAAGAGAGTAGTCGGCAATAGTAGTAGAATCTTTAAAAAAAGTTCTGTTTGGGTGCTTTGAGCTGTAGCAATCGTTTAATAGCGATATTCTGCTTGTGGGTTACTTTTTTTTCTACACGTGTTGTTTTATGAACACTTTGTCTGTGTTTTGGCTACCTGAGTTTCGGGTAAAATGAAGCACCGTTATTGTTCAATGAGTCTGTTGGACTTCTCAACATACACCAGCTACGTCAAATATTGATTTATATGTATATATTAGGTTGTTCGGAAAGTAATTTCGTTTTTTCCTGACAAAGGATTTAATTGCATTTTTTGCACCCAATTTCATACTTAAACCGCAAAATCATTTTATGTTTTAAGAGCTGATATAGCAAGGCTTGAGTGTGAAAAAGTGCAGCTGATTCTTCGCAGTAGTTTTTGGATGGTGCCCTTTTAAATATGGAGAGCAATAAACAGCATTTTCGTCATTTTTTTTCTTTTTTGCTATAAAAGGTAAAAATGCTGTTCAAGCCAGAAATAAATTAGCCAATATGTGTGGAGAAGATGTGTTAACAGTACATCAGTACCAGAACTGATTTGCAAAATTTTTCCTTCAAATGAGGAGGCCAAAAACCACCTCGATCAGTTTTTTTTACAGCAAAGACCAAAACTTTTATGAGCGTGTAATCATGTTACTACCAAAAATATGGCAAAAGGTATTAGACCAGAATGGCAATTTTATAATTTAATAAATAGTTTATTCATTAAACGAAAATTTCTTTTCATTTTGACAAAAAAATACGAAATGACTTTCCGAACAACCCAATATTTTGATCGTAGTCGTATTTAACGAAATGTTGTTGCCTAAAATGTTAGTGTATCAATGATATTTTACTAAATATGACTAATAGGATCAGTTTACCGACTAAACATTTTGATTCCTCATTTTTTTTCATCAGTACATTTATTTATTCAAATCTTGATCCTATTGAGCATGATCCTTACGTTGTTTAGAGTCACATTTCAATGTGAAGCATTCTAATTGTTTAGAAATAACTATTGAGACGCATTTGGAGTAGACACCCTTTATAATGAAAATTTGATTTAATGACGTAATCATTCAGTTAAAAGAGTTTTAACCATTTTTCAATTCATTGTTTGCTATATTAATTAGGCTAGTTAGAAATTCAATGGTCATTTATGTGTTATTAATATAATATTGGGAGAAAAGAGTTTGTAATTGAAAAATATTACATATTTGAAAAATGTTGACAGTAGTTAGATGATACTTCAAATATAACTGATACGCAAAATTAATTTCATTTCAATCAAAAGAAAACATTTTCTAATAAAAAGCATTTTATTGATCAATATATCTTTTACAAGAGGCTTACTTAATAGTGTGTTTGATAATCTAATATTCGCTAACAGTAATTTTAGCACATTTCAGAGTTATTGTAAGGTATGGCACAGTTATGTATATAGAATATCTATAAAAAAAACTTGAACTTAAATATTGCACCTAGATATATACTTCCAATTAAAAATGTTCATTAAATAAGGTGTGTAGTCGTATGCAAAAACTTTGATTTCTGTGGGGGTTGATATAAAAAAAGAGAAAATTAAATATTTATACTTTCATTATAATGTCAATTGATAAAAGGTCTATCTTACTTTCATCTATGTAATACAAAGTTTCAAGCTTTTTTTTACAAAATTGTAAAGAAATAAGCCAAATTTATTGATTTAACTAATTTTAATTAGATTAGATTCTATATTTAAATATTGTTTATTTATTTCTCTATAAATATTACATTAAAGCTACGAATTAAAGCCTGGTAATCTTAATTAAGGTATACTTTATTTTGTAAAAAAAATAATTTGTTACCTAATGTATTAAAATAATCTGCTTAAGTGTTTGAGCACTGACATGAAATGGATAAAAATATACACAAAAATGTTTTTCTCTTCGAATTAGACATAAAGTCTTGATTATGATTTTTAAAAATTGCCCCATTCCTTCTATTTAACCCACTCTTCGAATATTCTCATTTTCAGCTATCGCCCAGAAGAAAAATTTCATGTAGACGCATATTGTGGCGAATAAAATTGAAACAAATGTGAAAAGATCTCCCCCCCCCCCCTCACAAAGTAGAGGAAAATTGGGCTGAAAAATCCCATCCGTATATATTCGAGAAGTAAGTAACCAACCATCATATACAAGGAAAAGTGCATTTCCTTAAAGTATGATAGTTGCTCAGATTATGACACTTGTACCGCCATAGCATTCCCTTCTTGAATGAATAGAATAGAATTGGCACTTAAATTTTATGCAGATGGAAATATGTAGAAAATCAATTTTCAAATCAAAGAATAAAATTGGCACTTAAATTTTATGGGGATGGAAATATGTAGAAAATCAATTTCCAAATCAAAGTGAAAAAATCTGATTACATAAAAAAATGCAAAGTAGGATTAAGTAAAAGTCCTTTTAAGATTTCAAAACAATTAATTTAAAGAAAATTTTTAAGTAGTTTTGAATCCTCCGAAATTCCAAAATTTTGTTAATAAAAATCAATTAAATCTTTTGATAAAACCTTTGTGTATTCTTTCATATTGCAAATAACTCTTTGGGTTCTTTTAATACACTGGGCAACAAAACAAATTCAAAAAATAAATTATCAATACTGTTTTCAGATTCCAAAGTAAATAATTCTTAAATACCATCTGGAAAACATTTTTGTAAATAAAAATATCATAATATCCTCAAATTCTCGCAAGGCACGATTTCGTACAATCACAAATTTGAAAGCGGTTACGCATGCGTAAAAAAAAGTCTTCAGATATTTTAATAAAACAATCCATGACAAGAACTTTCGGTGTTTTTCAGTAAGCATTTGCATATTTTATGAACTAAGATTAAGTACGGTTGCAAAAAAAAAAAGGTCATTTTAATTACGAATATCGGGAAATCTTCCATCTCCGATACAGCTGCCAGTTCTTCTGCAAACGATTCTGAAATGGTTTTCAACTCTAATTCGACGTCACCGAAGCGAGAAGATTCTCAGAATTCCGACCAGAATCGAGTTTCAGCTGCTCGCGTAAATCGAAAAGGAAAATGTGCTAGAACACGAGTGTTCTAAAAGGAGACAATCCTGCTTCATCTTTTTATACTTCCTATATCAAAAGAAATGATGACTACCTGTAGTATTCTTCCAGATTCGTGGAATTCGCGCGTGAGTTTAATATTTCTGTCTTCCTTGGCTATTGTTCTTGAAGTGCCATAGAAGATTCATATTTGCAAACTAATGACATGTTTTTCTTTATTCTTGGAGCTGTTGTGCTGTTATGGTTATCTTCTCATTTTTAAACAGCGGCAGATAAAAAAAATAGTCTTTTTACTGGTCTTTTATTTTATATTTTCCAGTGTCTGTTCGTTGTTTTTAAGCTTTAAATGTAGATATCATTACCATTGTGTTAATTTTTGAAAGGACAAATATATCAATTTATATCCAATGCTGTGTTATAATGTAACAAACTTCTTCATATTGTTTTGGATGTGAAAACCATATGTTTTGCCTTGTTCTCAATTTCAACCAGGTTTATTTTTTATTTTACATTTTTATGACTATTTATTTTGATTACTGTGACGCTTTATTCCTTTACATAGAGAAATTTAGTGTTGGGCATTTATTATTGCTTTAAATCAAAACACTGAAGAGCTTTTTCATGATTATTACAAATTTGCTACTAGTTTTAAACCAAAATCTTAAAATTCTTTTGAGTGCATTTAATCAAACTGTTTTCAATTTTGGACAATTTTTGTCACGTCATTTGGGAGTTTAACAAATACGAGTGGGAAGGTAAAGACTTGGTGTATGTGATAAAAGGAAAAGATATTTGTTGTGTAATCTAGTAAAGTGTTCACTGATAGGTTGGAGAACAGTTGACATAAAATGTTTGTGAATGTCTGACGTAACAATTTACATTTAATACCACACCTCCGTTTCTAGAGCTCATGGGGGCCCTTTCCGGTTTGGTATAGATGTAGGTGGACTTTATTAACAAAAAAAAGTACACAACAATGAATTTGAAAGGTACAGACAAATGACAAAATGCATGAAAATACAAAATAAGTAATGATAAATGCTAGAATGAACAACATCTTTAGTACCAGAAACTGGATGAATGAGCATAATAATATACAGTATAAATGCAAAAAAGGGTTAGACAGTTACTTGAGAGGGGGGATAAAAAACAAGTTCTGGATAAAGTACGAGCTGTATTAAATGGCGTCCTAAAAAAATAATAGAGTTACTCTAATTGAAGCTGCTCTCTTTGATTAGTTAGGAATCTAATCATGTTTATGATTCTACTTTTGGAAGAAGGATTAAGGACTCTTTTGTACCACAGACTTTGTAGCGATAATGAGGTTTTTCTGAGGTGCCACGAGAGAGTAAAAGGGTAAGATGTCGCAAAGTGAATGGGATCGCCGACTTCTCCACAAGAGCAGTAGGCATCATCTGATAAATGGAAACGGTGAAGAAAAGACGGGAATGGACCATGTCCTGTAACCTGTCCAAAGTAACAATAAGAATGTTGAAGAATACTACCGCTCTATTTCAGTGATGTGTGAATTTTGGCTTTAAAGGCTATCTTCTATCAGAGCAATCTTCGACCTGTGTAAAGGTGCACATATGAACTGGTGATAGAAATGCTACAGTCTGGTGTTGCTGAACTCGGAGAAGTTTTTACAAACGGTGCTGAAAATACTTGTACACCATTTCATTGGCAGAAAACCGGTGCGAAAAACAGAAACTCGCATTCATTTTACGGAAGATTCGCACTGTATTAAGACTCGAAAATATCATTATTCAAGATTTCTGGCCATCACCAAAGATAATCCAAAATATTCATTATCAAATTATCCCTGGTCTGAAAACTGTGAGAAAAAAATTGAGGTTAGAATAATCCCAAATTCCTATTATTCCGCTTTTCAAGACATATTTACAGAAATGAAAGAGGAGAGTAGAAAAACAGATCGAAGAAATGTCTGGGTAGTTAGCATTTCTTTCACCTTGAAACTTTTTTTACTTTTATATGCATTAATAGTTGAAAGTTGGTTGCTTCTGGGAAATGGCTTATCTGTAGATTCTTTTACTCCTTGCAATCCGCACTTATTTTACCTCGTGATTATGATTAATTGATTATACGTAGATGATTAAATTATTTTTATATCAGGAACTGATCGCCTACTGTCGATGCATTTTCTTCAAATCTCCATTTCATCATCAATGGTGGCATCTTTTTACCAGGTGGGCGTAAAAATGCTCCTTCTCAAATAAGATAAATGTTTCAATAATGCTGGTAAATATGTTAAAAAATAATATGTGCTTGTTTTATTGCATAATGAAGCATAGTGTTTCAATTTGCAATAAAAGAACAACTATTTCTAATGATCATTTACTTTTTCAATTGCTTTATAGAATTTAGTTTTAATTCCATTTAACTAAACCACATTTTATTCCATTTAGATAACCCACATATTTAGAGATTGATACATAGAAAAACTTGTTGCTGCTTGTCAACTAGAGTGTCGGAGTCTTTGCCTATAATTCAATAGAGAAACTAAAGTAAGCAATGAGCTTTGAAAACATCTAGGACAATAGCTGAATTCTCTTACATACTTCCAGTGCGTCACTAACCACATCATCCAAGGTTCATTTTCAAAATTTCCCGTGCGTGGGAAAGTGATAAGTAATTCCTTTCCTATCTTATAGGTTGGCAGTAATACCTTACACTGTGAAACAGTTTTTAAACAGTTTCTAAAGAAGGCTTTTTCAAAATGTGTTTTGAGATAAGATTTAGAGCAAAATATCATATTTCACTTTGGTGATTCTCAATGCATTCTGAACATAACCTTTATATGATTTTGATACGCCTGTTTTGTTATGAACGTTGGTGACTCACTTCAAAATAAAAGGGATGTAATATTTTAAAAAGTGAAGTTCTAAAATATATCAATTCAGAAGCATAACAGTAACAAAAGTCAAATCCCAAATGAATAATGCACGGATTCATGAAAAGGATAGCAACTTTATCCATAAAACTAATCTCTACGTATGATGCATTTTGAACTTGGATATCAATATAAAAGTAATGTAATTGAAATATCATGCAATTATTTTTTTCAAAAAGTTGGTAAATCATTCTTAAAAGCTTTAAATGTTGACATCTATTGAATGAAAAGTTTTTCAAGAAGTTGGTGAATCATCCTAATAAGGCTTAAATTTCGACAGCTGCTGAGTGAAAAGATTTTCAAAAAGTTAGTGAGTCATCATTAAAACGTTCCAATTTTGACAAATGCCGTTGCTTTATTTATACATTTTTAGAAAGTACATCATATGTTTCAGTTGTCATTCTTAGTTTAGACTATTTATACTATATTAGAGTAAAAAGTTCAAACTGATATCAGTCCTTTGTAGTAATTTCATGATGGCTTCTTATCACATTCATCATTTGATTTTAATCATTCAGTTCTGGATTATTTTGTTAAAATATTATGCCAGAAACAGGTACAATTTAGTAAAACCACAATTTATTGCAATAAAGATAGATTACAATCAGAGTTAAATAAAATAATCTTGTACTATACACATTATAAAAGATAAAGAATCTTTTTAACTCATTGAATTGATTTAATCTATGACTCATATAAACTTAAGTACGATCTTTTTCTACTTAAAACATAATCAGAATGTTTATATCCAATTGTAGGCATGTGCGTTAATGACTAGAAGCTGTAGAATGTTCGTAGCAAATTATAAACATGATTTAGTAGAAGCTGTAGAATAATTTCCTAATAACTGGTTCCTGATGTTAAACAAAACTAGACAAGAACATGGTTATTACATGCGATAAAAGCTAAGATCCTTTTTTTTTGTAAGATTTGTAAAAGGAATTACAAGAAAGCAAAATAGTTTATTGATAAATCTAAAGTACAAGCCATGAAATAACTTTCCATTTCAAATAATTTGCAGCTAAATTTATTGAACGGAGTGAAATCAAATTGCATATGCAAATTGTGAAAGTCATAGGAATGAGATTGTTAAAAATGCCGATCTAATATCTTTTCTCGTGCACGATGTCTGCAAAGTCTGTCTAAAAAACAGTTTTAGAATTATATCTGTCC
>JAPMOQ010028746.1:1482693-1592957 GCA_026543055.1 Argiope trifasciata | reverse complement strand
TGTGTGTGTGTGTGTGTGTGTGTGTGTGTGTGTGTGTGTGCTTATTAGAAAATTAAGTTAAACCGATAATATACTTTTAGATAATTAAAAGTCACATTTAAGCTCCGAGTTTTTTAAAACGTCCTTCCGCTGGTGGAGAGGAAGTGCCAGCTGAGGTGTCGTCCTAGTCATCTGACCGTGGTTCAAAATGACGAGGTCCGTCCCAAAATAGCCCTAATGTTGCTTCAAAAACGGGACGTTAATACATAACTAACTAACCCAGTCTCTAAATTCGAATATATGTTCACGTTATAGTAAATTCTAGTTCCTTGATTCTAAATGCCTAAAGGAACAGTGGACTTCTGAAATAAATAAAAATGGACAAAATTGCTCAATTTTTTTTATCGTTTCATCACCAATCTATACGCTTATATTCAACTAAAATAGTGTTATAATTTATATTGTTCAATAAAATAAATAACTGAAGGTTTAAGAGGGAAAAAGTACATCTTATTGACTTTTCTCAAAGTGATATAGTTGTATTTAAATATCTTTGGGATGGTCCATGTGTCTTAATTTTTTAAGAAATTAAATGAAATCAGAAATAAAGATTTCGATCAAACATTAAAAAAAATGGGGTATTCATTTTATGTTTAGAGCTTTTGGCTCTTTAAAAGTCAGTTTTAGTTTAGAAAAACATAAAATTCCTATAAAAATTCAGTAAATGTGCATAAAAATATTTCTAACAAATTAGCATTTAATTGGAGTTACAATACTATACAGAATTTTCCTACTAATAAATTTACATTGGGTAGTGAGAAAAGCATAACAGAAAAAAAAATCAAAAACTAAAATGCCAGGAATGTTTTGAAATGTTTTAAAATTATGTATGTAAACATATAAGATATTTATATATATAAATTACATACAATGAAATGATTCATTTCATTTAAAAATGTTTTTAAACAAATTTGACGTGTTTATATTTTAATACATATGCATAAGAAATTTTATAACCATGACTGAATAGTTCCCAAAAGTGTCAGAGAGTTCACTGTCTCCTTAACACGTCGTGAAATACAACACGTTTTCCCATAGAGAGTAAATGATAAAGCAAGTTTCATCTGTAAAGGTACGTTTAATTAGTCCTCTATATTTCCATGCTTTGGAAAATAGTAAATTCATCTTGTAGATAGATCTTGGAATTAGCTCGATAAAGAATAGCATTATTATAGTTGTTTCCAAGAAACAGTTTTTGTATAAAAAGGATGTAAAAATACTATCAATAATTCTCTTCAAATACTTTTGATTTCGCTTTCTTGTTTACTGATGAATCTGATTTATTGTTTAAAGTAGCCATCTAGGGTTGGACAAAAGACTTTTAAGACAAAAACGAATATTTTAAGTTTTATATGACGTTTTTTATTAATATAAGGATAAGATGATGAATAAAAGTGAAATTAATTAAATATACATGTATTTTTTAAAGAAAAAGCATGTTTTGGTGTCAATTTTAACATTTATTTACGAAATCTTGTTTATTGTTTAAAGTATCCGTCCAAGTTCGGAATATATTTTTTAAAACAAAAACAAATATTTAATTTTTATATATTTTTTATTAATATAAAAATAAAATGATAAATAAAAGTGAAATTAATTGAATACACATGTAGCTTTTGAAGAAAATGCATGTTTTGGTGTCAATTTTAACATTTATTTACGAAATCTTGTTTATTGTTTAAAGTATCCGTCCAAGTTCGGAATATATTTTTTAAAACAAAAACGAATATTTAATTTTTATATGATATTTTTTATTAATATAAAAATAAAATGATAAATAAAAGTGAAATTAATTGAATACACATGTAGCTTTTAAAGAAAAAGCATGTTTGGGTGTAAAATTTAGCATTTATTTACAAAAACTAAAATTGTTTTAAATTTGTAAAAAATTACAATTTTTCATTTTTCGTTGTAACACGTCTTTGAATAAAAATATTTATCATCTAAGAATTGTATTCAAAAATAAAATTTCTGTGTCTAGTATATGAAATTATCCATGAAATTTCGGAATTTTTTTCAGTAATATTCATATTATTACTATATTCAGTAATATTTATATTACTATATTACTATTCCATAGCTCATTACATACTGCATAGCAATAACGATCACTAATTATACATTTCATTGTTTTTTTATTATTTTTTAAGATATGGCGACATTTGTTCTTCAGAAAATGCATTTAAAGCTTTTAAATACATATAAATAAGCATCACCTGACAATAGTTTGCTGTAATTTGGCTTTTAATTGACATAGAGATAAAATAAAGATGTCAATGTAAATAGAAACGGGCCTATTTTTTAGAGATGCAAAAAATGCGATTTTTTAAAATTTGAATTCATGTTTTTAGCCTAGTCGAATACTGAAATATCAAGTTTACAAATCAGAGGAGAAACTCTTTCGTGTGTAATTTTCCCTTTATCTCTGACATTGATCCGTTTTTTTTTAATAATTATCGCTTTATATAGTCATAATATGACGTCATTATATTGAAATATTGATATCAGTATTTTACAAAAATCTCATTGATTGAATTAATTTTATTTGTTACATTTCAAATCAGCAACCAAAACTTTGAAAAAAATCTTATTTCTTCGTTGTAACACCAAGTATATAAACATAAATTTGAGCCTAAAAATAACTTTTTAAAATCAATACTAGACAACATCAAGCGACTCTTTCTGTCTGGTTGGAGTGTTTCAATTTATACGCTTTATTTGTTTTAGGTTTGTAAAGAATAACTCCGTAACTGATTTGTCACTCATTTCTTAATATAATAGAATTTTGAAATTGTATACATATTTGTGTTCTCGATGACAATTAAATGTTTAATTTTGTTAAATATGTTTTCGAATTCGGGCCTCATCTCGTATTGAATATAACAAAAAAAATAATTTCAAAATATTTAAAATAATGAAATATAACAGAATTTTGATTATAAATTATAATTTTATAATGAAAAAGTAGAAAATAATGAATTTATTATTGATTTCTACACTTTAATACAGAAATAAAATCGTGTTTATCAATATCTGTTTTTATTCAATTTATTATTCTCGCAATAACTGATTGATGTGTTGAAGATCCCATCTGTTCGTAATAAAAAATAACTAACACCATTTATTTTGTCTTCTCTGCTTATCTTTGTAAAATTCTATACTATTTTTTAGTTTAGATAACAATGGATAAAACCATTGATGATGTATAACGAAGTTATATGAAAAGATAACGAATTAAAGAATCCTGGATACATTTACATTTCAATATACGAATAAAATCGTATTTTCAAAACTTGTTTTTATTCAATTTATTTATTCTTACAATAACTGATTGTGAAACTCGTTTACTGAAGATGACATCTGTTCGAAATATGATATAACAACCACAAGTTATTTTGACTTTGTGGTTTATCAGTTTGAAACTCTATATTATCGAAATATAAAAATAACACACACGAGTTATTTTGTCTTCTCTGCTTATCTGTCTCAAATTCCATACCATTTTTTAATTTAGGTAATAATGGATAAAATTATCGATAATATATAACCAAATTATATGGAAAGATAATGAATTAAAGATGGCCGATGAATTAAAGAATCCTGGATACATTTACATTTCTATACACGAATAAAATCGTACTTTCAAAATCTGTTTTATTATTCAGTTTATTTATTCTCACTATAACAGATCGATAAATTGATATAAGGAAGATAACATCTACTCGAAATATAAAATAACAAATACAAGTTATTTTGTCTTCGCTGTTTACGCATTTCAAATTCTATTCAATTTTTAAAATTTCGATTATAATGTTTAACGGATCCCATAGAAAGATAATGAATTAAAAATGTCCGATGAATTAAAGGATCCAGGATATACATTTGTAAATTCAACTTCATTTAATACATGAAAAGTTATACATAAATTTTAATGATTTTGAAAGAGGTTTGAGACCAGGCATTATAATTATCTATCAGCCACTTCCTAGTGGGGCCAATATAACAAACATTCATCTTGATTTTATAATTACAAAATCTTGTTTCGAAATCTGTTTTATTCAGTTCATCAATTTATTATTATGAAAATGAATAAATTTATATATTAAAGATCACATCTGCTCGTAATATAAAATAACAAATATGAATTATTTGGTCTTCGTTGCTTATCTGTTAGAAATTCTATACTATTTTTTAGTTTAGGTAATAACGGATATATATATATATATATAATATATATATATAATAACTATTGATAATGTATAACCAAATCATATAGAATTAATGAATTATAGATGAATAATGAATTATAGATGCCCGATGAATTTAAGAATTCTAAATAAATATTTCTGAATTCAATTCCACTTAATCCATAAAAAATAAGACAAGAGTTTTAATGATTTTGACGAAGATTTAAAATCCTGCATTGCAATTGTGTATCAGCCAATTCCTTGAGAAGCCGATATAACAAACATTTATCAGAAACGAAATGACTTAAAATTATTAAAAAAATATTCTACTTATTTTACAGAAAAATTCAGTGTCTGCAGTAGATATAATAATGTATGAAGTATTGCTGGTAAACAAAAAGAGAAAAAAAGTAGCTTTCGAATTTTCAGTTTTGCAATGTAAAACATAATTTATTTTTTCCATTAAATTCCATCTAGTTTTTAACAGAAACGAAGAAATTTCCTAAAATTTTATCTTTTATACTACGTTTCTGTTTCATATATAAGGAAATACTCAACTAAAACGTTGATCAAAACATTCGAACTGCCGTTGCACAATTTCTTATTTTTCCCATTAGAAATGCATTTAACTAAAAGGGAATGTTTCTCGAAGTAGGATCGATGGTTCCCGAACAGAAAATCGATAGGGACAGTCGAAGGGGGAAAAAATCCACTTGTATCCCCATACTAAAAGACAAAATTGCATTGGCGTTTCCACTTTCAGCAAATAATACTTCAAACAATTTTCGTATGAGCTTTTTTAATCTATATAATAGCATCTAATACAAAAAAATTACCTGTGTTTACTATCTTTCGTATTACACACATTTTTCATTAAATCATTTAAAAAAATGTGTTTACATGGTCAGCGTTTTATGGAATGATGAGTTTAAACTAAGTAAGAGCTGAGATTTGAGATAAAACCTCGCTTGAGTATACAGTACCTAGTAGAAACAAGTGATAAGAATTGGATCAATAACTGCAAACTGTTGCTAGTTCGGATTTCCTGACTCTAGAATGAGTCATCCGTTCAGCCTGTTTTCGAGCTGACTGATTATGTGATGTATTTTCATTGAAGTTTGGACAATGAGAAAGCCATTGATTATTTCTCTTTTGTTTTCTTCGCAATTAATCATTTTCTGCGCAATCAAGAAACATTATTATTATTATTATTTCATTGTAGTTTATTTTGCTTTGCATACGACATCTAAAGGACTTGCTTAATTATTCGAAATATATTCTTCTGATGTGATTCTCCAGATGTACTTTTCAGCGGCTAAATACGTTACTAAAAAGTATATCTTAAAGCATATTTACTATTAATTGGGACTAATATTATTAATTATTACTAATGACCTTTAAAATGATAAAAAGTTTTACAATCGTATGGTAATAATTGTCAGTGAAAATTTCGGCTTCGAAGTTGAAAAACTGCAAATTGGTGACTAAATTCTGAAAAAAAAAAATCACTAGCTATGTAGGATTAATGTTCTTACATAGTGTTCTAGGATTTGATGATCTTTAAAATGATTCTAACTTTTACAATCGTATAGTAATAATTGCTAGCGGCAATTTCGGCTTCTAGGTTGAAGAACTGCAAATTGGTGACTGAATTCCTAAAATAAACTTCACCAGCAATGTAGGATTAGTGTTCTTGGATTAATGATCTTAAAAATGATTCAAACTTTTACAATCGTATAGTAATTACTGGTGGAAATCTTGGCTTCGTAATTGAAGAACTGCAAATTGGCGACTTAATTTAAAAAATTGGCGATTTAATTTCAAAAATACACTTCACCAGCTATATAGGATTTGTGTTCTATGATTAATGATCTTCATGATGAAACAAACTTTTACAATCGTATAGTAATAATCACTGGTAGAAATCTCGACTTCCAGGTCAAAAATTGCAAATTGCTGATGGAAAAACAACAAAAATTCATCAGTTCTATAAGTTAAGTGTACATTATATTCGTATCCATGAGTTAAATATTCACACGTGGATTTCTAGTTATTCATTCATTATACTTTCGAGCTGGCTAATTACACTGAAGTGACAAAAGTTATGGGATGACTGTTAATATCGTGTCGTTCCTCCTTTTGCCCGGCGAAGTGCAACAACTCGACGTGTCATGGAGTCCACAAGTCGTTGGAAGTCCTCTGCAGGAATATTGAGCCATGCTGTCTGTATAGACGTCCATAATTGTGAAAGTGTGGATGGTGCAGGAGTTTGGGCACGAACGGACCTTTCGATGATGTCCCATAAATGCTCGATGGGATTCATATCGGCCGATCTAGGTGGCCAGATCATGCGCTGGAATTGTCCGGAATGTTCTTCAAACCAATCGCGAACAGTTCTGGCCCGGTGACATGGCGCATTGTCATCCATAAAAATCCCATCGTTGTGTGGGTACGTGAAGTCCATGAATGGCTGCAAGTGATCTGCAAGCAGCTGAACATAACCATTTCCAGTCAATGATCGGTTCAGTTGCACCAGAGGACCGAGTCCATGCCATGTAAAAACAGCCCACACCATTAAGCAGCCACCACCAGCTTGAACAGTGCCTTGCTGACAGTTTGGGTCCATGGCTTCGTGGGGTCTGCGCCACACTCGAACTCTACCATCAGCTCGTAACAACTGAAATCGTGACTCATCTGACCACGCCACGGTTTTCCACTGGTCTAGGGACCAGTCGATATGCTCACGAGCCCAGGAGAATCACTGCAGGCGATGTCGTGCTGTCAGTAAAGGCACTCGAGTCGGTCTTCTGCTGCCATAGCCCAAGGAAGACAAATTTCTCCGCACAGTCCTATCGGACACGTCCCTCGTACGTCCCACATTGATTCCTGCAGTTATTTGACGAAGTGTTGCGTGTCTATTAACATTGACCATTCTACACAGACGTCGGCGGTCTCGGTCGTTAAGTGCAGGTGGTCGCCCACTGCGCTGTCCATGATGGGATGTGATGCCTGAAATTTCATACTCTCGGCACACTCTTGATACTGTGGATCTCGGAATGTTGAATTCACTAACGATATCCGCAATGGAATGACCCATGCGTCTAGCTCCAACTAACATTCCACGTTCAAAGTCTGTTAATTCTCGTCGTGCCGCCATAAATCACGAAAAACCTGTTCACATGAATAACTTGAACACAAATGAAAGCTCTGGAAAACGAACTGCGTATTTATACTTTCTCGCTGCGATACTACTGCCATCTGTATATTTGCATATTGCTATCCCATGACTTTTGTCACTTCAGTGTATATACACAGGGAGAGTATGAACTAATTGTAGGAATTGTATAAAATGTAATTTAAAATACTTAGGTATTTAAATTGAAAACAAATTGAGCCGTCTTCATTTATCATAACTCTTTTTTAGAAAATATTTTAAAATTTAACCTTTAATTTTAACAAGTTAGTTAATCCTTTGGTTAAACATTTATTTTAAAAGATTTTTGTGTTTTGAACCGATTTATTTTGCTCAAGCAGTGAATAATGTATTATTGTATCATATCTTTGTTAATTTGAATGATGCTTTAAACTCGTCATTAATAAAGTAGATAAAATAAATACTTGAGTTTCAGCAGTCATATGTCTTCAAGAAGTTAAATTAAACCGCAGCCTTTACAAGACCTTTATTAAAAATTAGTATTCGGCTGTGTTCTAGGCATCCTTATTATATATTGCTACCGGGATGCCCACGGGTAGCAAATTAAGCAGCTCCAAAGAATCCATGGTATCCATTAATTAAAGACGCATAATCTGTAGAAATCCGCCCATAAATATCTGTCTCCTTGTTTTGAATTCTTACCTTCCTCATAGCGACTCAAAACTTATCCGAAAATGCATGATTAGTATTAACGGAAAAGTAAATATTCCATAATAGATTAATATTCTTTATTGATCCAGACCACTGGTAAATACCTTGGTTAATATGAGTGTATTATTTGGCAAGAGGAAAGATTATAACACTTGATGAAGAAATGGAAAATTGTTATTATGAGGTATACGCGGATGGCAATTCCGGATTTGCGGAGAGCACTTTTAAGAAATCAAGTATCTTTCAGAACTTACTTCTATCATTTGACTCCGTATAAACTCAGTTTTTTTCAAGCAGAGCATTGCAATGAGTAATAACTCTGCAAATAATTTTCCTACGAGTAAGGTCTTGGTCAAGGAGCAAAAATGAAATTCTGCTCTGATAGACTGTATCGTTGTGGGCAAATTAAAACTTTCATACAAAAGGCAGTCGGAGAATCTCATGTTGGTGGTAAAACTCAAAAATCCATTATCTACTTAGGCTTGGTGTACGTTATATCTGATCCCATGAATTAAACATCTGCGCACTGATATGAAAATCAGGAGAATGGAGGTTCGATTTTACGTCATGTTATTATCAAGTTTCAAAATAATACCTTTGGCAATTATTGAAACTTCGAAATGGATCAACCTTAAAATAAAATGTATAAATAAATGTCTGTTATATTAGATTGATTTTCCATTGAAACTTATTACCAGATTTTCATATCCTTAAGATTTATTGTTTTCAACTATTGTGTATATGGGATCTTCAAATAATTTTCAATGATCCGAATAACGATAATTTTATTAATTGATATATGTTGAATGTATGTTAACGTGTATTCGCCTTCTTATGTCATAGGTCATGTGCATAAAAAAGTGCAAGCCAGTACTCCGAGGAATGTGCTTGTCATATTCAGACACATCCTATCTTGTTATTCGGTTAACTGAACCTACCTAAGTTAGCTAAGTTGCTGTGGAATGGTAGATAATTTGGTAAATAGAGAAGAAGGATAATATAAAGAAACTGAGAAAAATGTAGATAATTGCTATAAACTTACTTATGGAATTTTTATGCTTCTTAAAACCTCTCCTCTGTTAACCTCTTTGTTCACTTTAACTACCTCGTAGGCCACTTTAGTGTTGGCTAATGACTACGATTGCATGTCTACATCATTTTCCGTCCGTTTGCGAATTATGTTTTTATGAAATACAAGATTCTTTGACGGTTATAGTGGGACAGATTATATTTCAGACAGTTTTTCGTTATGTTATTGATTTTCCTCTTACTTTCCCTTCCCCTTATCTTTCAAGAGCAAGAATAGATTTCCGGTTCTGGGTCTTTTTAGTTTCACGTCCTTTCTTTGCAGTGGGGGAATGACCGAGATCCCCCTTAAGCCAGCTGGGAGCTCTCAAGACTTCGCGCAATTCAATTGATATTCCATTCTTGAGTATTTGCTTTGCACTCTGTCTCTTAAAAAAGATCCTTTCTATTCATTTAAAGTTCATTTTTCTTGGCCTTAGTGATTCCTCATCGTATTAAATATCTATCTAGCCTTCTTTTTCCGGATCAAAGCCAGCGATTTTCTGCTCTGCAAAAGAATTAAATTATTGAGAATACATATATTGGAAGTGGTACTTTTTAGTTGTGGAACATGACTTTTTAAAATTGTTTCGACTCCAAGAAGGGTAGAAAATAACTGACAAAGAATTCAATAATCTTATTATCCATTATAAATAGAGGAAAGTAATTGAGGAAGTTATTATCATTTTAAAATTTTATAAATAAATTAGAATATTCAATAAAAAATTGTTTATCTTAACTGGTACTTATTTCCCTTTTGATTTTTCTTACTAATAAAAAATATTAAAAAGTATCGAGACTTATTTTACTGTTAAGGATCTATTTTATATACACATACATAGTGCCACTATCCAAATAATATCCTTGCACTACAATGTAAAATGCACTGCACTTGGATTTCCGCAATGAGCCTCTCGACGCTTTCTATTCATGTTCTTCCGCTGTTGAAGCGATTCTGCAACTCGAAATATACGGTAACATCGCGATAATCTTGCTGTATTTAAATGCAATGTCTCTGTAACAGATTTTCAGAAAGATGCAATGGCTTATGCAGCGTCTTCCAATAATGTTCTCGCATTCTTGAAATGAGCACTGTATGACATATGGTAGCATCACCGTAACCTTGTTTCTTGAAATTCAACATCTCTAGACAACGTCTTTGGTAGTTTCATATTTTCTTATTGTTCAAGCCTGCTGCTCTTGTTAGGGTCATAGAAGTAACAATGCATGTTGTCACAAAAGCAAGAGCTGTTGAAAATTGTATGAAAAATGTACTAATGCACCCCGTTCAATATATATTGGCACTCTGGCTCTTGAAAGCTGGTAAGAGACTTTGCAATATAATTTTATCAATTAGTTTTTACTTTTACATATTTTTATATAAGACGTATTTTATATTTTAACCATATGTGTGGCCCAATATGGTCAGCTATGACCCTTGTGCTACTGAATTACATAATCCAATCCTTAAAAACTCGTATTCCCTGTGAATTTATAAGTAACACTTGTTCTACTATCTGTTAGCGTCTAGCAAAATTGGTTTCAACACTTTTTCGATGTCATTTTAGGTATGCAAATTAATAATCGCGATAAAAATTGTTTATTGATGGCGTCGTGATAAAAAAATCACTGTCGAAATAAAGCTAGAAGGGAAAAAATATTGTTAGAATCTTTGCTATCTATGAAATGCGCTAAAAATCTTGATGATATTTTAAATTAGACTTGATGGACAATTATATCCTTTGTAGATTTCCGCGTATATTCATGGTTGTCACGATTTTTCAAGTGTAGGGACAAAGGCATTATTCTCTTTTCCATGTTTGAAAAATGCATACAATTCCAGTGAAAAAATGAGAGTGTAGAAAAGATGAAATTAAATCTTACATCTGATCGTAAGGTGGCAGAAAATTATTCCACTTTTAAATTATTTTACCTTTATACCCTTATGTTATACACAAGTAGAATTTAAGCTTATAAGTAGACCTTTAAGCTTATAAGCTAAAATTAAATCGTGTAGACGTCATCTTTTGATGAAAGCAAGATGTGCAAAGTGGCATGAAAATTAAAACTATATTAACCTACTTTCGTTGACAAGTAAAAAAGTAGCAATCTGGAACTTGAACATTATTGGCCAATTTTCATGTAAAGAGACATGGTTTTAAACAGAAAATTACATACATTCAATTTCTGTTTAGTGGAGATACTCTGGATAAAAGAATGTAAAGAAATACGAAAGAGTGAGAACTTGATAGATTATTCTAAGTAAACATTGCTTTTCTATTGCTCAAGATATTACTTTTGAAAATAAAAGGTGAGAAAGAAAAGCAGAAATGCTGTTTCACTTCCAACAATAAAAAAAGAACACTCCCTTTGCTACTCAAAGCTGACTGCAATAAAAATATTTTTCAGATTAATTCAAACAAAACTACTTGTAATTTCAACAGGGAATCTTAACATAGCCAGCAATATTTTACGTTTCAGTTTAAAGAAATACATAATAAAGCAAACCTTTATAATTAGCAAAAATATGTGAGAATTCTATCTCCCTACCAAAGTAATACAGATAAACTTTCCTTTTTCTTCAAAGTTATAACAGAGAAATTAGTAACGAAAATGTAAAGCTATTTGCAACGGCCAGATGTTTGTGAAATAAAGATGCTGTAATAAAAAAATTGGTTCAATCAAACATGAAGTTCTATATGGATAAACACCAGGTGAATCATTACATGAGACTTAAAGCAACAAGAGTATGTTACATAGTAATTTTATAGTGCTGTTGAGCTCTAGCGCTTGAGAAAGATCCTGAAAGTAATATAAAATTATAGAGAGATCTATTTGTAAAAGATGTTATGGTCCTTTTTTTATTTCTTTCGTCGTCTGCTTATCTAAATTGTGATTTCCTTTCCAAATGTAATGATTTAAAGAAAATTTCGGTTTTAATAAGACAAGATGAAAAGCAAAATAACCAAAGAACATTCTTTTAGTTAGCTGCGATTGGAAAAAAAATGTCAGTAATAATCATTGAAAATGAAATGCCAGTCTTATTTTTTTTAAAGAAAATTTATTATCTTACTAGAAATAGATGTTTAACTATAATGGTTTTACAACCAAATAATTATTGCAAATGCAATATTGGTATCATCTTCAAACATTAGTAGGCCTTCGGAATAGTCATCATCAAGGGGTTTATATTGTCTGGATTTGATGATGTTTGATACATATTGTTGGGATTTGTTCTTGTTGGAAACTGTTCGAACTGTATTAACTGTACGAATGAAGTTGATATTATTGAAGCTGAATATATATAAACTGTACTAATGAAGCTGATATTATTGAAGCTGAATGTATATTAACTGTATGAATGAAGCTGATAAAACAACGTTTGCAACATCATTCCACCAACAGAAATAAAAAGAAGTTTGATTTGATTTTTCAGAATCTATAAAAGAAAAAAAAATTCTAAATTTCGACACTTCAAAGCACCACTCCCTATTTCAAAATATTTGTTTCAGCTTATGCGATTTGTTTATTTTTCAAAGGAAATCACTGGAAACAATAGATTATTCTTGACTATCTCGTTTTCTTTATCAATCAAATGGTTTAGTTGGAACTATACTTGGTGAGAAAATTAGACATTAAAGTTCGAATTTGTTGTTCTATTTTTACTCTGGAGCATGCATTGATTTGACCTTTAGGTTTTCTCATTGATAAGTTATATCGCCTTTTCTACACCAAAATAACAAAGCTGCAAGCTTACTGCTGATAATTCGTATGGTTTTGTCGTGGCACTAACAACATCACTCAAACCTGCAAATTATCAAACAAACACCAGTGCAAACCATCAGTGACAAATTCATCATGGCTGACGAATGTTCTTCAAACTGATTTACAACGCATCACTAATCTATAGCAATTTTTTCTCCCATGCATCTCATTTACATCTTGAATCTTGCTACATTGTACGCTATTTACATAAACAAAAAAAATTATAAAAATGTTTTTTCGTGGTCAAATACGCACCTTGTAAATACATCAAATGTTCAAGGTTGGCTCTGGCAATTTAAAGAAATATTCTTGAAAATTAGCGCAAATGTCTAAAATGAGCAAAAAACATGAGTTAAAGTTTGCAAAAGAGCATTTGTAACACCGTATCATCAAAATAGATTGAAGAAATTTTATTTATTTTTTTAAAATCCATAAAAAAGGTAATTATAAATTGCAAGATCTTGTACAACAGCTAATTTCAAACTCCTCAGTTCAGCTCATATGATCTACCATGTTTTACAGTCAGTCACTGCACAAAATAATCAATACACTGACGAGAACATTTCTCGTAGATTTCCCACTGTTTTTATCAGTCAAAGACTTTTGAGCTAATCATATGAATGAATTAGAAACTAAAGTTTATATTTGATGTTCTATTTCTACTGAAGAACAAATATTAGTTTGACCTTTAAGTTTTCTCAGTGATAAAATATTTTGACACGTCTACACCATATCTTTGAAGCAGAGGTGAAATGCAGCAAACGATTCATGCTTCCTGTACTGGTATTCATGATATAATTTAAGCTTGGAAGTTACAATTCAGGAGCCAGTGCAAAACATCAGTGACATATTTATCATTGCAGACAAATGTTATTTAGATTGCTCTGCTACACAATACGAATTTATAACAAATTAATAAGTTTATTCTCTCCTTCATAGCCTTCAGATTTCGAGTCTTTGTTCATTTATTAAAGTTAGATTGGAAGTTAAATGCATATAGTGGAATAGCATCTTAATCACATGCGAAATGGACAACTACTTTTTAATAAATAAATATTAAGGATTATGTTTTTAAAGTTCGCATATCCCAAGGGGGGGCACCTTGTAGGTGAGGATAAGAAGCTTCCAGTAGGATGGTTGGTTCTCGCCAACCAGGAAGGTACACGAAAATGTGGTGGTCTGGCTCCTCCCCCCGCTGGCGAACGTTCTTTCTTAGGGAAGGGTTGTACTGTGACTGGTGATGGCCCTTTGGAATCAACCACAATTCCTTCCATTGTTGCTGTTTTGAAAATTTGGTCAAGTTTTTCCGTGTGCCTTCTAGCGGGCCGGAGTAGTCAGTTTGGGATTTTATAGTTCGCATATTAAGTAAAGATGAGCTATTTGCAAAACACAGTTCATGTAAATAACATAGAAATCGATGGTATTTTGTTTATATTCTTTGTCTAATAGATATGTCCATGAAAGTGATAAGATTTACTCCAAAATTTATTTATTTTTAATTTTAAGAATAAATTGTAACAGAATCCTCGAAGGTACATATGAATTTAAAGAAAAATATTAAAATAGACAACAAACCTGTTAAATAATCACTAATATAATAAAAGACATTCTTCTTTTACAATAATCCATATTTCTTCAAAATAATGATAGGTGGACTCAGCTGAAAATATAACAAGTGATATTATGCAAATAATTACCATAATTATTTTTAAAAAGAATATTTTAGAATGAACGGCAAGAGATATCGTAAATATTCTGGAAGTAATTTGAATAACTGAATAATGAATGAATGAATGGCTATAATAAAGAATGTCACTTCTTTTTTGTAATAATATAACAAATTATTTGGCAATCATGTCTTTCAACATGATTTAAACTTTCTATATTCAGTATCATTTATTCCTTAATAAGAGTCTGTGTGTCTTTATTATTGAGAAAAACCTTTAATAATTGATAATTGTGAACAAAAACATGGAACACTGACATATAATTTTGTTTTAAAAAACTGCAGATCTGAATCGAAATGTGAATGAATATCTAAAACTTCAAAAATATTTTGAGTGATAACTGAAAAAGACAGCTGCAAACATGGAATACAGTTTCATTATTCAAAACTATAACTCAAACATAACGAAAATTCTTATTTTTAATAACTTATCACATAAATATAGTGCATTCTTTTAATATCCCAACAGAATAGTGATAATTGAAAAATATTTCATACGTAACTAATTAAAATATTTTTATACCGTGTACATTATCTAAGTACTCGGTAAGCAAACTCGTACTTTAGCTCTTAACCATGCTAACTATGAACAGATCTTCTTTTTCGCGACAATATTGACATAGTTTTTTAAAAATAGTATTATTATTTTAAATATAAAATGAGAAATTGAAAATTAATTTTTAGCCTTTAATGAGATTCCTCAGAGGTCTGAAAGGCCGTTTACAAACCTAAAACCTACACCAAACATCTAGAAATGTGTAATTTATGTAATAGAAGATGTGGTATGGAACGTAATAGAGAATAGATCTGCAATGGACCCATTATCAGTGAATTCATTAAAAGAAAAGATACGGAATATAAAATAAACATTAGAGTTATAGGGAAATACAAATTTAAAACAGTACAAAGCACATTCACATAGATAATAACATGCAAAGCATATATCACTTCAATAGAGAATTCTTCTGAACACTTACTTTAAGTACTCGCAATGTATGTTGCTGATATTGGGCCCTATTTGGTATTATTGTTATCTGGCATGCTGGTTAAGAATTCTAATGATGCTACACACGCAATGGATTGTTGTGTAATTGTAAATTTGTATTTCACTAAATTTGAGCTGTTACCTTTTATAGGTTATCATTTATTTTTAATTAATTTACTAATATTTAGCCCTTTGGGCGTTCCTATCAAACTCCATGTTTTAATGCAAAAATTACGTTTTTGTATACATAACCCTTCCCTTAAAGTTTATAAACGGCTTTTTGAAGCACTTAACGTGATTATTTTATACACAAATAAATATAAAAGATTACAAACTCCATATACATATGAATATATCTCGCTTCACAGCTTCTTTTTAGAGAAGTACGTATTTAGCGTGACAAAAAAATCAAAAGTTTCTAGATTGCGCTAGAAGTTCAGAAAACGTAATCAGAATTCTGTTTATCAAAAATCTGTCAATAAGTCTCTTTTATGCTTATTAACAAGGATCCTTGTTTATTGATAATAAGTGTGTCCGAATGATAATTTATAACGAAATCCACGTGCATCTATGGTGCAGATTCTGTTTAAGATCAGTAGTACTTCGTTTTTGCAAGTCAACTTCTTCGCTTATCAATTGATAAAATGAATAAAATATTAAATCAATATCAGTTAAGAAATAATTTTTAAATCAGTAAAAATATTACAATTTTTTTGTTGAATATTATTAAAGTAGTTTTTCTTTAAACTAAAATTAGAAACGGCATACGATAAGCTATTCGATCATTCTGATTTGTTTATAAACAGATATTTCATTACGCTTTTTGTTTTTGTTATAAAGCAGCATCAATGTGAAGAGATGAAAATTACTCATGCAAGTTCGTGACAGATGTTTTTGCGATTGAACCGCTACGTGCTGGAACTGATTTCATATCTTTTTCAAATAAAAGCTAGCAAAAAAATTTCTCAATAAAAAATATTTTTAAGAATTTTTGAAAATCATTTATCTCTTATTTAGCTGCATAGAATAAAATCTTCTATAGATATCGGCTCTGAATAACTTAAAAATCTAAAATAGAACAATCTACTCTGTAGTTGTTTTTTTACTGTCATAAATTTAGCCAATTATTACGTGCAATTGTTTTCTGTGCTGTTTTTAAAGCAGTGTTCAGTGTTTCACATCCACATCTGAGATGTGGAATAATGAAGTTAACAAGGCCAAAATCGATTAAACCGTTGGGCATCTATTTACTTCATTAATTTTTTGTGAATGGTTTCTTTTTAATTAATCAGAAGTTCACTTTGTTTTTTTATCCCTTTTCTTTGTTAAAGCCATTAAAGGGAAAATTATTCTTGCTTCAATGGACGGCTTAAAATAAAATCTGTTCTTCCCTAGTTTAGTAAAATGAAAATGAAACAAAAAGAAGACTAAATCGCATTCAAGCAATCTTTATCAATAGACATAGATTAATAGTGGAAGAGTATCAGTAAGTCTTGCAATATCGAAAAACAACAGGAAGCTCTAATTTGAACGTGGTTCTTATTACAGGACAACGTAATATGGTAGGTTAGGTTGCACCGACGATGTGCAGAATAGCAATTTATTATCTAATAATTAAGCAGTACGTGTGATCCCCCGAAACTTTCTCGCATATTCTCTAATAAATTTATCATGTCAGAAAACAACTTACATGGTATTGACGTATAATAGTTAAGAAATACAAAATTTTGGTGTGAATTTAGCATTTCTACTGAATTTGTCGTGTCATACTTGGCCAGTTTTTTGGCAATTAGTCCCTGGCATCGGTGAATAGTATCGGAAAATCGAATTTGAGTTGGAGACATGTTTTTCTCAACCGATTGAAACAAAAATGTATCGTAAAACTGCGTTTGAAATCACAAAATCCAATACCAAATTTGATATACTTAAATCAATGTGTTTTTGAATTATTGCATTCACTTGTTTCTCAAAGTACAAACCAACAGTCAATACGTAGTTGGATTCGGATCAAAATTTAAAAGGTGTCTACATTATGGATATTAAATCTGTGAACCAAATTCTATCTATCTAACTCTTTTCGGTTTGCAATTATCGTGTTAACTTATATTCGAACAGCCAGACAGATGGACTTCCTCTGAATAGGTGTTACTCAAATTTTGACAGAAAGCGTCGAATTTGCTGTGAAGACCATGTACCAGTTTTCAATCGTCTATCTCAAAGGGTTTGAGTTTTCTTTTTCTCTGATAGACAGACAGAGAGTCGGACATTTTCCAAAAATGTTATTCTTACTCAGAGCGGTCCAACTCTCTGAGCGGTTCCAACTCAGAGCGGTTTAAAACGTAGAGAAGCATCAAAATCTCTCGAGCTCAAATTTTTTGACGATTACTATACTTTCTCTACGCTACGCATACTAGAAAGTTAAAAAAATTATAATTAATATTTTTTGTCCTTATATATTTAATTTAGAGCTTTTTTTTTTTTTTTTTGCTTTTGATTAAAATAATCTAGATGATCTGTTTGCTTTGATTCCATTTTTCATATTTTAATCTAGTAATATAGTCTCATTAATTACATGACTTAGTAGGATTCAGGGTATTTGGAATCGAAATAACTTTTTCCCCCCAACTATCTGATATAAGCATTCCCCGTTTTTGATGAATAACGGAGACTACTGTTAAAATGCATAATAGCATTACATAAGAAAAACGGTAATGAAAACGAGGCGATCAACACAATAGATTACTAAATTATCTGAAAATACAATAGACTTACCAGATTACAGTTTATGATAAAGAATATTATCGATAAGTAACAATTGAAGTATTTCTTAGTTGTCAGTAAGAGATAAACAGAATTGATGCATAAATAATTTGTCTATTGACTATTTTTTTGAAATGAGCCCGTTAGGGTTGTTAATGCTTATCAAAGATAATGTGGCATTTATGTCTAATACATTTGATTTTGAAATGATATAAATATTATAATGGCAAAAATTAGAAATTTGCAAATTCAAAACACATCAAAATAAAAAATGTAATAATTTACAGATTAAAAAAAGGGGTAATGAACAGATATAGAAAAAAGGATTAAATAGTTTCTTTCTCAACAGTATTTATTTTTTTAATAATTCGCAAATGTACAGGGTATCTCAAAAATTAACACAATATTTGAATTTGTTACCATTCCTGCAGTAAAATGTAGCAATATTAAGTAAAAAAAAAGAACTTTAGAAAACAGATAGTTTTGGATGAATAAAAATGGAGAATTACTCGATAGAAAAACGTGTTTTCCTTGTTGAGCAATAATGTAAATATAATAAAAGTTGGGTGACCAAAGTTCGAAAATTTGAGAATTTGCCCCCTAGATCGCCTGATTTAATATCACTGAATTTCTTTTTATGAGGTTATTTGAAGTCAAAGGTCTATGCCAACAAGTACGCGGATATTGAAGGAGGAAATTCAACGATGCATCAATTAAGTTTAGCCACATTTATGCAAAACAGTCATGGAACAAATCAACTAAAGGGTGCGTATGTGCCAGCAAAGCCATGGAATCTATTGGCCCTATGTGTTTTTCTACACATACAATTGTCCTGTGTACTTAAAAACACAATAAAAATATAATAATTTTAGGAAAACGGTGTTTTTTATTTAATTCAAATCTTGCGTTAACACTTTGTTCTATAGTGTAACGCTCCGTTTTTACTAACCCTAAACAATCAGCTGTCAAATGGGTTTTCTCGTAGGGTTACCAACACTATTAGAAAAACTTCGTTTTTGCTTTAATTTTGGGACACCCGTTATTTTTATATATTCTCAGTAGACTATTTTATTATGTATTTTTCATATATATATCTCGGAGATTAGAAATATATTTTTCGTAGAGTTGCAGAATTATTTGTAGCCGAAAGCAGTTGCCAGTTGCTTTAGATTAAGGCATCATATAAATTCATTTGATTTCGTTTTAGAAACAAGTCGAAATTCTTTTATACAAAACGAAAAAGTTTGAATGGTTTCTTAGCTTGGACAAATAAGCAAATACTTATTCTTTAGTATAAAAGATGCATAGAACTAAATTAAAATGCTTAATAAATTATTTCTATAACAAGGCATGAAAATTTTAATAGAAATCGAATAATTTTGATTAAATCAATGATAGTCAGTGAACTAAATGAAATCATTTACGTGTGATACAATTCTGCGAACTACTTCACAAATACAAAATGCTTCATTTCCAGGAAATATATATCCTCTAAAACGTCCTATATAAGAAAATAGGAAACTACGATCCTCTAAAAAACTATTCGATCCATTGCAGATTTTAAAATAATGGTAGAGAAATTTTTTAGCAATAAAACATATTACATTAACAACAAATAAACTTTCAAAATTGATGTTAGTTAATTTTTTTATTTTAAATACTTTTTATAATATTATTTGAATCCTAATTGTGTTTTATAATAAATTACACTGGTCAACCAAGTGTTTATTTCTTGTGTCGTCGGGCCCACTTCTTAAAAATTCCTCTTGGCAAGTTGGAAGACAAAGGTAGATTACTTTACATTTTAATTTACTTTTTGGCAACGGAAATGAAAGAATTTAGAAACAGTTAAAATTGGGAACTGAAAATCGCTTTCCATCCTCTATAACTTCTAAAATATTGAAGTTATCGAAAAACTTTAATACAGAAGTTGTTCTTAATGAAGTGCTAATTTGGTTGATTGGATTTATTTATTTATCTTTAATATTAAAAAAGTTACAGCGAAGTGAAAATTTCAACCCCATCACCACCATTTCTAACCTCTTTGAGCTAGATAGCCTATTTATGAACTCGTCCGAGATTTTTGCATTTTCAACAACATATTCCAAGCCGGTTAAAATCCAAACATATATATAAATTTTTGAGGGAAGGCTGGTTTGGAGGTTCTAGGAGCCATGATCGATGAAGAACTGAAAAATTTTACTCGAAGTCTTGTCACGCTAACCATTGCAATAGGTAGTCTTTCTATAGGAATTTACCTAAAAAATTGGCCTAATTTGGACCCAGAAAAAATATCTATACAGCAAATTTACTGCTATGAATAACAGTGCAGAATAGAAACAATTTTTTGAAAAAAGAATAAATAGAATGTCTATGGATTAGAATAATTTATTCCGTAACAAATTCCAATGATTGGTTTGTATCCGAGACAATTTTACAAGCAAACAGTTATTCTCTACCTGTAACAAAATTAGAGTTACTTTTCTATAAATTAGAATGATTGATTCTTTTGCAAATTCCAATGACTGATTTGTAACCATCAGAAGCAATTTTACAAGCAAACAATTATTCTCCACCTGTAGCGAAATACGAGTTACTTTTCGGCCATAAAGACTCCCGCTTTAATACAAACTGTTTAGAAGTTCGAGGAAAAGTTAAGCTATTATGTTAAGAATTTTCGGTAGAATGAATGATTCTGATACAAATTCCACTGATTGATTTGTATCCATCTGAGGCATTTTTACAAGCAAACAATTACTCTCCACCTGTAACGGAATGCGAATTACTTTTAGGCCATAAAGACTCCCGCTTTAATACAAATGTCTGGAGTTCGAAGAAAAGTAAGCTATGATGTGAAGAATTTTCGGTAGAATGATTGATTCTTTTACAAATTCCACTGATTGATTTGTATCCATCTGAAGCAATTTTACAAGCAAACAATTACTCTCGACCTGTAACGGAATGCGAGTTACTTTTCGGCCATAAAGGCTCAAGCTTTAATACAAACTGTCTCGAGTTCGAGGGAATAAAGTTAAGCTATTATGTGAAGAATTTTCGGTAGAATTTCTGTCTGTGTTTCGCTGCTTACATCAGTGTATGGCTCCTCATAAATTCCACTTTCCATTGTTGAAAGGACAATGCTCGCAATCTTCATACTCCTCAAGTGCCTTTACCAGTGTCACAATTTCCAAGATGCTGGCAAATTAACGCCGACTTTTTTCAATTGTTTCGCGCTTAATTTATTGCACATCGTTCTTTCCCTGTTTTCTTTTTTATCATCTCGGCTCGTCTGTTGCACGTTGGGAAGAAAATAAAAGGAAAGTAGGAAGGAACGAATGTGAGGAAATAACAGCTCTTTTCATGTGCAGCATCTAACTCTTAGAAACATTTGTCGTGAAATGTGATAACTTATTGAAGGAATAAAAACTCTTAATTTTATACTCATTTTATGGTTGGGACATTTGAACCCTTGCTGGGGTTCTTCAAAGTCATTCTAAAATAAAGAGAGCATTAAAATCTCGAATAATCCACAAACAAGAGGTATTAAATGATAAAGAAGACACTTTTATGCATCTACTGTTTTTATTCGAGTGTCAAAACGAGATATTTTCCACTTTTATTGTTTAATTTTCGAGAATAAATGTATTCTTGTTTTATTTAAAGTTGAAAAATTGCGTTTAACAGAAGATTTTAAAAAAATGAGACCGTATTTGTATGGGATAAAATCAGAAATCTTAAATTTTCTTCAGTAGGAATTGAAAATAGTAACTATGAATGAATTACCCTAAATTTTACAGGTTAGCAAATGCCAATCAAATTTGTTTTCTAAAATTAAGATTGCAATCTATTACTAATGTTGGTTTGCAGCTTAAATAATATAATATAAAAATTGAAATTGGTTTTAATTCCTTAAAGGGAGTAATGTGATATTTTTAATCTGAAACAATACATTAACAAGTGCATGTACTTGTTTACTCCATATTATTGAGTCGTTTTGATTATAGTTCATGAATTATCTTAAAATCAACTTCGAAAATTGTCCAATAGTAGTCTGCCAATATTGAAGGAAAGTATCTTTCCAGATAACTTTTCTCTATTTTTATAATTTTCCCTTTTGATTGGAGCAGTACGGCCAAATATGGCTCTTGCGCCAGTAAACCATACCCCAACAACTATTTTTATAACGTCCAGGTGGAAATGTTCAGGCTCATAGGTTAACTTGGACACAATTTTCAAGGAAAAGCTAAAATGATATTGCCGGAAATACATTTTTAGAGATGCAGAACAATTAATTTTTCTGTTTGTAGATAAAATGCAGATAAAAATGTATCATTCATTTCTTATGGCCTTTGACTTAAAGTTTCCTAAGAAATTAATGAACACATGCGTGAACACATGCATTTCGGTTTCTTTTTTTCTTGCTGAAAAATAATACTGAAATAAGCATCCTTATAGAACTTACGGATTTCGATGCAGATTATTCTACCCTAAGTCTTGAACAGGCCTTGGAGTCTAACAAGGTTATTCAGCTCTTCTGGAGATAGGATGTGTGGTCTCTAATTACATCGTCATTATATTCATCAATAGATGTAGAAGACTGCAAAGCATGACACGAAACTCATTTCTGATCTTCTACTGGATCAATGAAAAATTATTTGGAATTTCTGGATTAGGAAATTCCTAATCTTGGGGAATCGGTCAATGATATATTTGGGTCAACTTTATTCCCTCATGATTCCTCCACGGCGAGGTTCGACGATGCAGAAATAGCAATCATTTCTGTGATTACTTTGTTTCTTCCAAATCAGAGAAATGGAAAATAGCATTACCATACTTTTTTTATTCTTTTTTCGTACCACAGCTAGATGGAATGTTTTATTGAGTGAGAATTATTGCAGGAAGGGCCCAAGACTGTTATAGATCTCCAAGTCTGCTTCCGAAGAAAGAGTGATATGGTTTCCACTAAAATTTATAATTTTGGACTTCAGATGCCAATTCTCCAAATATTTATCATCTGATTAATGTACATACGAAGAATAGCAATTCTAAAAATATAATGTAATGACGAGTAAAATGCAAAATCAATTATTTTCTTCTAAAAACATCATTTACAACAAGTTTGTTTCAACGATCTAAGGTAAGAGAACGTGCCAACAGCCAGATTATTGAGTAAATATCTCTAATAATTAAATTTTACTCAATGGTATTGATAAAGTTATTTTAATTAATATCCAGAAACTTATTTTTAATTCTTACTTTTTTCCGATTTTAGATATGTTTGCTTGTTTCACACATATTCAATATATGAGATATTCTTAATGCATATCCTTTTATAAAACTTGCCATATAATTTATAAATTATTAAACTTTGTAAACTTTATAAATTTACATAATCCCATATTTTCTTAAATATTTTAAGGAAATTTATGAAGTCGATACTTCCGAACATCTTAAAAAGAACAAATCATCAATTTTTACTATCTTTTTTGTGCCCGAAAATTAGTATGGAGCGATTGATTTAATATGAGAGAAAATTTGTTCGATGAACATTGCTATTTATTGGATGCTCTGAGAGCATATCACATTTATTATATGAAATAATATGATCTCACACCCAGTAAAAAACGGCATCTGTAGCTTTTATGAAGAGCTAATAAAATCTAATTATAGTGCAAAAAATGCTACTTTTTGCCATATATATAATAAATTTCAGCTCATTCTAAAAAGCCGAAGAATCATATAACCATACCCCATCAGACTTAAATGAACAATGAATAACAAAGTCTGCATTTACATCGAATTCCTCCACGAATTATTATAATAAAACCAGAAATAATGATGCGTTCATACAAAAGCACAGTAGTTAATGTAGTAGTTAAGTACCTACTGTAGTAGTTAATCTTCTGGTATAGTTATTCTCTTGTATATATATCTAGCAAATCATGGAAATGGTACAACTTTTTTCAACCTTATCTTTTAGTGTTATTTGAGTCTTTTTAAGTATGCAGACTAAGTTTGTTCCATCCTTACCTTTTATTGCTGTATGAACGCATTGAAGAATGCAGATCAACAGTATAAGACATTTTAAATGAAAAATGGGATTTATTTTTCATAAATCTAAAAATTAGTTTGAATATTCTAAATTGCTTTTTGCAGTATGTCAGCATATTAAGAACCGCCATACGAAAAGGGAGAATTAGGTGACATGATCCTCAAATAATTTTTGAAAATATGAGACAGTTAATAATTTTCTTGCGCCATCTCTATTTGACCTTTGGTCATATGGCTTATCGGAAGGAACTTCCATTTCAAATTGAAAAGTCATCGTGATGTTGAATAATTTGGGTGTTCCATGGAAAAATTTCGATTTCCCATTCTTATACAGGCTTGAACTTTACAATTGATATATTTCTGGATCTTTAGCATACTGCGTACTTCAATTTGATAAAGGTGGTATGCAATATTTGAATTCTAAGTGATTTACTTTTAAGATTACATTGAAAGAATTAAAATTGGACGGTTGGGGATTTAAGTCTTATCTGTTTAGAAAAACTTGATTTTACCAAGAACAAGTAATGCATTTTTAAAAAAAATTCAAGTCAATTCCTACTTAGATCAACAAAGAAAATTTTTATTTTAGTTACTTTTTATCAAATGATAAAAATTAATATAAATAAGCAAAGGTTTTCAAAATTTATCAAGAAGTCATTAATTTTCGCAAGAATTGAACTCGCATTCTTCACCTTCATGTGAAAAGTACTGAAATCCTTGCATTTTACCTACAAAGCTGCTATCTGTTGATTTCAATTTTCATTACTAACTGCTAAAACTTTATTTAAAGTATTGAAAATTAGTCTAATTAATGAATTACTATTTGAAAAAAGTGATAATGTTTCAAATTGATAATGTTAGTCTAAAAACAATTAATATAAAAACAAATTTTAATTCAATTCCTACTTGCGTCAACAAGGAAAAAAATTATTTTACTTACTTTTATTAAATAATTAGCAAAAAAATTATTAAGTATAAAAAAATTATTGATTTTCGTAAGAACTGAAATCGCATTTTTCACCTTCAAGTGAAAAATAATCAAGTCCTTGCATTTCACTGATTGAGCTACTGCCTGTTGATTTCAATTTTCATTGCAAACTGCTAAAACTTTATTTAAAGTATTAAAAATTAGTCTAATTAATGAATTACTATTCGAAAAAAGTGTATTAACATCAAGTGTCATCCATTGCAAGTTTAAAAAAATGTATTTGAACTTGAGTGGATTAATAAAAAGTATTTTATTAAGGATTGAAAATTTGAACAAGATATATAAATAAATATATATATAGAGAGAGAGAACTAATAGTAGGAATTGAAAAAGCTTCATAAAACAAAAGCTGATACATACACTTTTTATAGTATGCTTCAACTTCGATGGCCGTAGCTTCTTGTAGTACAGTATATGAGTGAGATCAATTTTCTGGTAAGATGGGTTTATTGCCATTTGGCAACCCAAAAAATCATTTTATGGTTGCATTTAAAACCCTTTGACTTGATTGTTGGCGTAATTACTAATGTGCTAATAGTTTAATCTCAGTTATGAATAATTATTTTCTAATTATCTTGCCTATTCAATGAACAAAAGTTCTGCTTATTTAATCTCTTTAATTTCTATTTATTCAGATAATCAATCAAGGGTCAAGTTTCCTAGCCTAAAGTCAAATCGGTTTTGCATAGTATTTAAAGAAAGAATTAGCTTTAGGTGATTTCATGCAATAGTATATTTACTTTTTTCTTAAAGATGATCAATGTAACTGAGTATATTACTCATTTTTAAATAGTTTATGTTTTATTACTTGGTAATAACTAAATATCTGAGAAAAATTAGAAAAAAAATTCAAAGGAGGTAAAAAAAATATGTAGTGTCCCTTAAATGAATCTAATAAAGAGATTTTAAAAATTTGAAGGTAAATCCAATATTTTTTTAATATTCAACTTTAGAAGAAAGCTGCTAAGTTAGTTTAAACAAAAGTATGAATTTTCATTTATAAGAACGATTTGGAATATTTTTCTAAAAATAATGTATAGGTGCATAATTTTAAATTTCCAAGTATCTGATTGTTAATTATGAAAAGAATTAGAAATCTTTTCTTAGTTAATCAATTAATTAACTAATAATTTCAGTTTACAGAATAATTTTAAAAAGGTCTAAACATTCATAGTAAAACCTTGACTACTATTATCAATTGTTTTTTAAAATATTTTTAAACTTTTCAAATGCCAAAATCATGTATATTTGTTGAAAATAATACTATGATATATTTATTTTTTATACACTAATTTTCGATATTTTTCTAGCATACAGACCTATAACGTACAAGAACCTTGATGGAATCGGTGGTTTCTTGAATATATATATATATTCAGAAATGTGTGTCAAAGAAATAATATCTGTGCCCATATTATGAAAGCAGATAAGAATACCACATGTATTTTTATTTGTTGTAGAAAACTATCTTTAATTATTAAATATTTCGAAATCTTTTTTAATTAATCCCTTTCTTAGCTTATTAATATCTCATTTGATGCAAATTCGAAGATAATATGTAATGCCAAAAGATTCACTATTAACAACGCTTTGTTATTTACAACGCCATCTATTATTTATAATGTGAACTAATGAAATGTTGAAAAAAAATACCGACTTAAAAATGATACATGGCATTTCAGTCTTCATCATGACTATAGTTACTGTCACAACTGAAAGTAATATTAAATATTTTTTTTTGATAAATCGTGTCAGAATTTATTTGATAACAATTTTCATTATAAAATTAATTAATTAATTATTATCTATTAATATTATGACATTCCTAATATTATTAAAATCGACATAATTAAGAAAGATTTCGACTTATTATTTCTGATTAAAAAAAGTTAGCAAATTAAGATCAGTAATATTTATATAAACATTTATATTTAAGTTAGCTTTAAAAAAAATGCCATACAAGTTCGATTTGATATATTAAATAATCTCAAATGATTCTTATGAAAATATTTTAGAAAAGTGCCAGCAGAAATGTTTTATCTATCTTTCAACACAATTATATTTATAATTGAAGCTCTTGAAAGGGCATCTATTTACTTGCTTGGAAATATTTTTGAAAAATGTGAAGTGTTTCATATTTAAAAAATATTGGATATTTATTTTAAAATTTTTCGTATTTAGTAGAATCTATTAAAATATTAAATCAAGAAATGAAATATATATTCTAAACATCTCTTCATTGCTTTTAACATCCATAAATGTTTCCGCTTTTAATTTCCATAAAAAAAAAAAAAGTGAAAAACACGATTGCAATTAAAGTCTGTTTAGCATCATTGCGCTTATTTCTCATTTAATCAATATTTCGATTATTGTGTCCATCTTAAATAGTGTATGATTAATTTTCTTCTATTTCTATCTATATTATCTCAAATAACATAGATGATTGTTATTGTCGGAAAGATTACATAGCAATTCTTCATAAAGCTTCCACAATCGTTAAAAATTATAAAGAAAACAGCAAGCCCTTGAAAAACATTTTAACAAGGGAATTAGATATTTATAAGGAGAAGAAAGAGAGAAAGTTGCACAGAAAAATCAACAAACAGCTCTACTAAGCTTTCCAGCGTTTTAGTATTAAAATGTTATTTTTATTTGTTGTAGATGGTCTATTTTGAATCCTTTTGCTTATAGTTGTGTTTTGTTTCTGAAAGTCTAACGTGATTTATTCATCTACCTTTCATTAAATAATTGTTGCAGTAAATTTAATAAATCTGACAGTGAATTTCAGATGCATTATATCCCTTAGTCATAAGAAATGAAAAAAAAATTCTAGGCATTTGATACCTGGAAAGGAATTATACATCTAAGATTAAGTTGTCTATGCTAACATCCTTTGTTATTGACAATTAAAAACACAACTATTTAAATTAAGATCGAATTCTCTTCATTATTTGCTTCTAAGCAATATTTATTTCAAATTTGGATGAGATGAAACTAAACCATTCAAAGATGCATCAACTCGATACAGACCCACACTAATCCATCCACACTCAATGTATTCTAAAAAAATTTTTAATAAATTAATAGAAGATTTTCGAATGGAAAGTGTATTCGTATACGATAATAAAAAAGCAAAACAATTGAAAGGTTAAATTACACGAAATGAAGCAACTTGTTTACACTAAGATACGACCCTAATTACTTTTTAAGAGAAATTTATACTTTCAAATACCTCGAAATATAACAGAAAAAAATTATAATATCTTAAATAAAAAGAGAAAAATACTATAATTTATCGATACATTATTTCTTTTGTCAAATATGTGTACAGGTCAAAATAACCAATAGGAAAATATAAAAATAACAGCTTGAAAAGGTCAAATGATCAGTACGAAAATATTTTCTTCTCGTAAAGAGTACACATTTGATGCTCAGCCGTTTAAAAAATTACCTTAAAAAAACAATTGTTCTTTTTTTTTATTATTTATAATCATTTTATTTAATATTTAAAAGTCATGTAAATCAAACACAGACTCTGTATTACAGAGAAAAAGAAAGAAAAAAAAATAAAGAACAGGCAGCAACCGATAGAAACAAAACAAGCCTTTATTACATGGAGATAATAAAAAAGCTATACATTTTTGATGGTTTTCATAAAAATATCTGTGTTGTTTCTCGACCGTAGGAGATAAATATAAATCACACTTTAACAAAGGGGGGGGGGGTCTTCGTGCGACTTTCTGCAATTTTCATGAGAAGGATTTCAAATAAATCTAGAAACATACATAAAACCGTTTATATTCACTGGCTAGAACTAGATAAATTCTGTATTTATTTCTCATTCAGACAGCAATAATATTAAAATAATTTTGTAATTTAAGAGTTGACATCAATATTTCGGTAAATATAATCTTCAAACTTCACGAAACTAAGTTTATTCGCAATGACCAGAAATATTCATTTCATATTCAATTCACAAATTGAAAAAAAATAGTTTAAAGTAGTAATGATGACGAAGAATTTTTCTTATTGCTTAAAATTTACCTAATTTTTAAAACTACAACGTTTGTATAACACGATGCAGATGTTTGTATAACAAGAAGCAAAAACGCATGCAGAAATTGAGTCTTCAAAATTATATTCTTTTAGATTTGCAGTGAAATTACAGAATAAAATCATTTAACAGATTCCAAAATCTTTGTATAATAATAATAAAGCTTAAGGTATATTCCATATTGCCAGATGTAGTTATTCTTAAATTGGGAATCTAAATGTATTTCAAAATTAAATATCCTTTCTTAATTAGTCTGAAAAGGGAAACTAATTTGTTGAACGATTAACTCATCAAAAAAGGATAGAGCTATCATACCTAATCAAAAACGTTATTATCCTACAAAAGAAAACCATTATTTACAGAGATTCTAATAAAAATATCTACTTTTTGAAGATTATTGCCAGTTTTTAAATACATTAAATAATAAGAAAGTTAGAAATGATTTTATTTTAAATTCCAAATCAGCAGAGTGAATAGAAATCGATACGATAATGTTTTTGAATCGATATATATTACAAACAAATGTCGTCGGATTTTGCCTCCAGATGCTTCAAGTATTCCTTAATTGCTACAGAATTAAGTAAAACTAGACATCTAGTCAAAATTAAATATGCGTTTTTAAAAATTTTAAATTATTTTATTTGCAATCACACATAATGAATCGAATCAAATTAAAACAAAAAATCAAATGCGATAAAATTCATCATATCCCACCTTTCTATTAGACTATTTTTCTGCATTATAATTAAAAACTTGTTAAGTCACAATAAACAAGACTTGCAATGTGCATACGTACATTTAAAATATTCGGCTAAAAATATTTTCAGATTGCTACAGGAACAAAGATGTTTTACTCACAGTTCTTCAATTATGCAACTCTCATCTACTACAAAATTAGTGTATAAGCACATTGTTTTAAAATTGCTACAAGAACAAAGACGTTTCTCACACAGTTCTTCAATCATGCAGCACTCATCTACTACAAAATTAATGTATAAGTATGTTGTTTTAACTACACTAAATCGATTAAGGATCACTGCACAGATAATACTTAACAAAGTTCTCATAAAAGCTCATATTCTGGATATCAGTTTATACTATAATTGTGTGGTTTATGAAAACTAGTAGCCACATTAGCCCATATAAATGCATGTTTCAGAAAAATGGCTGTAATTAAGACACTCGATCCTAATAATAAAAACCATCATTCGTAAAGAAAAAAGAACTTGCTGCCTTTGGCGATCAGTTCGTTCGTCCAGTTTATCGACTTTTTAGGTTGTTAAATAATTAATTTGATGACTGAAAATATGAATTCAATGAGTATACTACAAATTAAAAAGTAGATATATTACGAAATATAAGCGGAAGTAAAAATCTTATTACTGAGTTGATGACTGGTAAAAATACGTAATTGAAAGCTTTGATCTATAGTTTTAATTCCTCCACAGCACTTAAAAACCTTTTTTTAGATAATATATCAAATTGAATTAAAACTATTTTTTCTTTTAAAGAGGAATTTGTGCAGAAACGAAATTGGTATTATTAAAGACATTTTTTACAGTCTTGAGATAACACAACGATCATTTTTTGTAAGTAATCGTTTTAGAAAATATCTGTATCCATAATGAAATCATAACAATAAGGTGAAACATAAAATTAATGTTCTGTCGCCAAAACTGAAATATGTTGAGGCTATTTGTCCTGATTCTTTTTGGAATCTCTTAAAGCAATTTATTACCATTTCTGATATCCATCCAGAATAACAGCTTTTAGGCGAGTTTTTGGACAAGGGGCACGATTTTGATAGGTTTGTCGAGAAACCATTAATTGATCTGAAACCTTACCACGATTAATTATCTTGAGATGGTTAGGCCTATTTTTGAGCTCGATTAAACTTTTGTTTAATCGAGTTTGAATTATTTCTTTATCTCATTTATATTTTCTTTCCTCTGACCTGACTGTACTTTTTGGTGAGGTGGCGAAATATCTCCAATATATTTCTAAAAATGTTTTGCAATTCCATTAATAGTTAAACAAAGCGTTGGACTTAATGCACCTGTAAAAATATTATATGAATGAGGGGCAGTCTAAAATTCGTGTGATGGTTTGTTGACATTTGAATGTATCCATTCTGCTGAAGTAATAAGCAAGATTTCTGGGCCACATACGTTTGCATTTATGTAGATGAGATGAAAAACATGGAGCTATCTCCGTTTGAAAAACTAAAATAAGCTACATTACTTTGTGAATTTCCACATTATACAATCAAAAACTACGTAGACTAATGTTTATTAATTTGACTCAAATGTATTAATATTGGATTTTTTTCAACCTAAATATACCATAGAAATGAAAACTGCAATTAGTTATTTAACAAAATTCATATTAATCAAGAGTGATTAACAAGATGGAAATATTCCACCAAAATAAAATTCCTATCAAAATTCTGAATAACTGTATAAAAGTACATTCTTAATACACAAAGAATAACATAAATATTACTTTGCATTTTATAAAATGTAATGAAGTATTAAAGTCTCTCAGTAAATTATCATGCATGCCATATGCGTGAGTACTATTTTTTTTAAAAAAAGAACAAATACATTTAATGGTAGAATGATTTATTAAAAACTTTCAATTTTATACATAATTACAAAAACTTATGAAATGCGAATTACATTGTAAATAACAAACCTTATGTGTATTTAATTTATACATATGTAATTATATACAAACTAAAACATACAAATGCTGATTTTTTTAAAAGCATCAATATTTACAATAATGAGGCAAATGATGAAATTTATGAATAAATAAATAAAACATATAATTTCTAATAACATATGAAACCATTCAATATTTTTTAAAGAAATTCTAATCATGTTGAGCCATTACACAATGATTATACCTCCACTACAAACGATGTATCTGGAAATGCAAAGATAGAATAGATTCAATTGAAAGCATATTAGTAATACATGGACGTTTAATAAATAAATGTCTCAAAGATTCGATTTAGCGAAATTTCGAGGAATTTTTACAATGTTTGGAAAAATTCCTTATGCTTTGAAAGTTACATCAAAATTAGCATGCCATCCACCAATATGTTGCTCTTGCTTTATGAAGCAAGATATTCGTGTCAAATTGACACACTCGCTCCATCCACAAACATTTCACATTAGACGAAAATGCGACTACATGCAACAAATTTCATGCTCATTTTACTATTATTCATATTTAAATCGAATGTCTTGATTTTAATTCTGATCGTGTGAGTGTTTAACTCGCTTCCCTTAACATTATAAGAGCAAAGTTAATTTACCATGAAATATATTTGGGTAAAAATTACCACCCAAATACTTTTAAATTCTTAAAAATGATTGGCTCTCTATCTTGCACTGAGTACTTTTTTGCTGTTCGTATTTAATATTTCTACATTACATGAGATTTTTGAATTTGAATGAATCATATAATTTAATATAGTCATAAAATTTAATTTAATATAATTTAAAATGCTAAAGTCACCTTTATATTCATTGTCATAGTTTATGAGGTTTTATCTTGATACCCTTGCTTTTATATTATAATAAATGTGTGTGTTTGATAAATATATTCTACTTTTACTCTTTGACAATTGCAGTACGGCCAAATGTGGTTCTTGCAAGAGTAAACCATACACAACCATTCAACAAGATATTTGAAGAAATTGCTTTACATGTCTTGTAACAGAATTTCAAACTACATGATGAACCAACTGAAACAGTACTGCACCACAGCAGTACACTGTCAACCCAGTGGCACAACAAACTGACAGCTGAAATGTTATCCTAGGCCATTTTGCCGACGTAACTTTCTGCCTACAAAGTAGAAACATTTTTTTTTGTATATTGGATATGTATTTCTAATCGAATAACAATAAAATTTATGTAAACAATAAAATAAATTTCAGAATTTTGAAAAATAAATCAATAAATATGAGAAATATACATATTTTACTTATTTTAATTTTTTGTATTTTGACAAACTGTCAAAATAGACCTGCACAGTCAAATTGAAATTATTTGAATAAAACATTTAAATAAAACATAAGTTTGAATAAAACATTTTCCCTCTTCGTTAGAGCATCAAAATTAGGTCCATTCAGAGCTGCTCAACAGCAAAATTGACAGCAAAGACTGAATACATTCAACACCATGCTAAGAGAAATTAAACTATTAAGTGGATGATGGTTACACAGTATGAGCTCTCTTTTGCAAATTTTCAGGAAATCATATTAATATGAAAGCAACGAACAAAGTTTCTTTTCAGCAATGTGTTTAAAAGCTAATTCCAATATTATGGCTAGTTTATAAACTGCATTAGTAAATTAGTTTACAATTTACAATGCAGCAAACAAGGTAACATGCGAAATAAAAATTAATTAATAAAATTTCATCATTTGACTCAGTGTTTTTTAAATTAAGACTGCAAAGTAAAGCCAATAAGTTTCACATATTGCAATTAATAAAACAATCAAAATATTGTGAAAGATAAAATTAACATTATGATCATTAATAAACATGACATTTAGCAAATTTAATTTTTCTAGACTAAAACACTATGTTTATAAAATTATAATGCTGATGAGATATTGTACAGATTCTTTTTATCAATTAATTTCGAATATGATTAAGACACAAAATAAAATTTATTCATCCATAAAAATACGATATTTCGATGAATTCCAGATTTAATTCATAAAATAAACTTGATGGAACAATTAAAAGTAAGACAATCCAACCACTTTTTTTTTACTAGATTCAACATCAAGCATTAACATTTTCTCCTAATCAAGAAAGAAATGAAGTCCTCCCCCCCCTTATATTTGGTTGCAGGCAAACGCAAGTCTTATTTTTTAATAAATAAGTTTTGCTTGGTTTCATTTGAGAAATATTTCCCCAATTTCACAATTTTTCCAATAGACATAGATAAAAATTTTAAAATTAAAAACAGATGAATATGATTTTATACACATTTTATGACAATATTACATTTATATATCTTATCACAAAGTTAATATTTCTACATGCTTTCATTTCAACTAATGACACAGTGTACATTTGAAAGAGAAAAATTGTGCAAATCTACAATACAGAAGCCATATACATAAAATATTTTCCATAAACAGCAAATGACAAATAAGCAGTTGTTTCACAGTGGTATTTGCTTTGTGTGATGCTTGAAAACAATTTAAAGTCATGTGATAAGATCTAGAGGCATATTATAACATAGATGCATGAATATTTTTATAAAGTATTATATTCAATTCTCTTAGAGAAGCAAATGAACAGAATATTAACAGAACATACATATGAAATTAATTAATGTCTTTTAATTAGGCTAAGTGAATGTTATATATAGCGAGGGGATAAACAAAGAATCAATTCGTAAATTTAAAAAAAAACCAGTTTAATGCAGTTTGTTTTTGTATAGCATTGTTTCTCATAAGAAATTTGAAAAGGGACAAATTGGCACAGTTTTTGTATAGTTATTAGGCATTGTAATTTATGAAACTACATAACACACACGAGTTCCAATAGTTATCAAATCAAAAACAATTATATTGAAAAGAACAACTTTAAATATGAAATGAATTCTATGTTTCTGAATAGTTAAAAAATTAAAAGTGTAAAATTATTACTACAAGAAAAACTTCGGATACCTTAATGGCAAGTACCGAAGGTAGGATAAAAATAGAAGAAAAAAACTATTCAAATTAAGAGAGGTAAAACAAAGATTCATAACAGAGGCATAATATTCAAATTAAGAGACATAGAGTGGAATAACTAATATCACACATACAAAAGAAAACTTTTCTAAATTGAACAATAAGAGTAAACTATCACCCTACAAATACAATACATTAAAAGCCTTCAAAATATTTTCTGTTAATCAAAATTAATGCATTTTTTATTTAAACTAATAATAATTGCTTTGTGTACAGTTTCTGAAAATAATGCTAATTGAATGAATTAATAACTTTAAATAAGTAATTGAAATTTTTGTTATTCCAATTCCAGCTATACCAATTAACCCATTTATGCCTAAGGTTAAAAATTTGGAATTTTTGCATAAAATTTCTCTATGTTAGGTAAAAAGTATAATAAAAACAACTTTTGTGTGAGGGGTGTTCCAAAAATGGAACAGTAGGCATTAATGGGTTAAATGAGGAAGAAATTAAATCTCAAACATGGCTTATAATCCAAAGAAAAAAAATTTTTTAACAGGACAATGTAATAAAAGAAGTAAATCCATTTATTTCAGATTTGAAAAACAAAGTTTTCCCAAGATAACAGGAGAAAACATGACTTCTAAAAATGGCAGTAATCCTAGTAAGACACAAAACAACAACAAAAAATGCCATAAAATGAACTCGAGAGAATAAATTAAAACATGAAATTGTGAAAGCAAAGTAGCAGATAAAGAAAATAGACAGTTTAATTAATTTTGTATGATGAGACATTAATCATATAAGTATTTATTAATCTCTTAATAAATACTTATATAATTTCAGATCTACTAAGTTTTAAATTAAATATAAGAATTATGACTTCACTACATTACAAATAATGGAATATATGAACAGAATATTTTGAATTCATGAAGATTAACTACATGCGCTCCTCTCCAGGAGGCATAAGTTCCTCTCCAGGTGGGATAAGCTCCTCACTTGGTGGCATAAGCTCCTCTTCAGGAGACATAATTTCTCCAGGTGACAGAATCTCTCCAGGTGACAAAGGTTCCTCTCCAGGTGGCATAAGCTCCTCTAGAGGTGGCATAAGTTCCTCTCCAGGAGGCATAGGCTCGCCTTGTGATTCATCATCTTCAGAATTTTTCTCTGAATTTGAATCTGACTCATCTTTTTGACCCATTTCAATTCTGAAACCTTCAAGAACTGCTCGCACTTCTTTGGTAACATGACTTTTCTGGTGATCAGTGAAAGACCGCACAAAGTGACACAGCGGGTCACGTAAATCAGGGCAAGAATCGAGAGCTTCTTGTAATTGTGGACCAGGTAATTGTAAAAGTACTTGAAATGATTGTGGTTTAGTACGTTGGCAGCATTTAATGAAACCTTCCCATATTCTCCTTTCATTCCAAACTTGCTTTAAAATAAGACGTTGCAAAATATTAGTCACAAAACCTAATAGATGAGGATGATTTGTAAGAGACTGTATAACTGTCCTCATAAACAGTATAGGAAGAGGATTTATCTCCATTAGCTCTTGCAGAACCATGGCAAGAACAACTTGAGTGTATACTTGCTTTTCTTCTAAACACAATGAAGTAGCTTTAATTACTATTTTCAAATTGCATTTCTCTGGTTCAATTTTATGCAGAGCAACCAAAAGTTCAGATGGTGTAACAGGACTAGGGGAACTACTTCCCAAAAGGCGATGAAAAACTTCCTTCACAACAGTTGGATTCAATTTTATCAGTTCAGGTAATGCTGCTATAACTTCCGCTTTTGTAAGTCCATTAATGATTGGAATGAGAAAACGCACATCAGGTACTCGTTTCCGATATAAGTCACGAACACGAGAAACAAGTTCAGCAGAAGGAGGAGCTTTATCAGTTAGAATATGAATTATTCTTGTTACTATTGTCTCTGCCCCTTTTGGACATTTCTCAACGAAACGGAGAAGCTCTGGAGATTCCATACTCATTCCTTTAAATGGAGTTTCCAAAGCTCGAAGAATCGTTCGTTTAATATCAGCTGAAGTCTCTACATAAACAGTTCCTAGATCATGAATTAACTTATGATTCATCGGGAGTAGAGCTAAATATAACTGTAAACATAACTTAGTTAATTCTTCAGACCATAAACGAGGGGGTTGGGTAAAATATGTGAATTGTGAGGCTGATGGATTCTCACTAAGCAAAAACCGTAAACTTCTTAATGCATAAGCTTCAATGAATGATCTCATACTCCCACTTTCGTAGACTTCAACAGCTGCAGATACAGCTTTGGAGCGAATATGAACTTTTTCATGAAGAGTGAGGTCACATATTACTCCCAAAAACAACAATTTCTTTGTTGGTCTTCTAATAGTCATGTTTTTAGCTAGCTGAATCCCAATTTCTGTAACTGCTTCATCAGTACATATTTTTTTAAGACATTCCGCCATACCTGCAGTAATAAAAGGAGGTTCGATAAAAAATCGACTAAACGCGAGTCGATTTGGATCGTCAATTTTCAATATTCCACCAACAAGTTTATCTATTGTCTCTTCATAAAACTCGACAGGTCTTTCCGTAGAGCTTTCAAATCCTTTATAAGAAGAATACTCTTGATAAATCCAACTGAAAGCTAATTCTAAGCGACTACGAGGGTTTTCTAAAATATGATTCTTCAAATCCGTAGCGAAATCACCTCTAAACTGAGTAGCTAAAGAAGTCAGAATTTTTGTTCGCATATTTGCTGCGCCTCTCTTTGCAATGGCTTTTTCAGCATTTAAAATTCGATTGAAAGCTGTGCGACTTAACCTGTCAGATTCTTCATCTGTAAGTGCTTTAGCCACAGATGTAAAGTCCAACTTTTTTGAATATTTATTACTTTTGGTAGGAGGTCCACCGCTAGGCATCAAAACAAGTCCCTGCTTCTTAGGCCTGGGATCTACAGTCTGGCCAACAACTGTTTGAATTTGTTTAGATGTGAATTCATCATCGTCATCACTCAAATCCAATTGTGTATTATGAGCTTGCATTTTCATTTCTTCTACACCTTTGCCAAGGCCAGCAATAGTCAGCTGTGTAGCTAAAAGGCGTGATAAATGCTTTACTTGCGGTTCAGTACCAGCAGCAGCAATAGGAGTATAGGTTGACCGAAAGTGAGTAGGAATATGAGGAGTCAGACTTAGCATACTTACAAGAACCAAATCAGCAACATTAATGGGAGTAAGTTTTGGAACTAAATCTTGAGCAGTTATATCAATTGCTGTATCTTGAGCTTTGCTTTTAATAGATCCAGACCTACATGAAGAACCACATGCTTTTGTGAATTCATCGTCAATTTTGCATTTTTTAACCCAATCTCGATCAAAATCTCTCGAAAAAGCACGTTTTTTAGTACTTTCGACAGCAGGAAAACATTTACTGATTTGTTGTGGTGATGCCCCCAAATCAGATAACATAATTGAAATACGAGAGTGAAATTCTACAGCTCCAGGATGTTTCACTAGAATAAATAACTGCAATTTTAAACTTTTGCGCACACTACTTACTTGTGACTGACTTAAAGTAGGTGGTAAATTTGCATGCAACGATTCAAAAGCTTGCAAAACTTTTGGGAAAAATTCAAATCTTTTTCTTGTAATGGTAGTTAAAACTTGCATACAAGTCATTAAGTTAAAACTTGAAACATGCGAAGCGCAATGAAGATCTACAATACGTTGGAAAATGATCTTTGCTTCTTCTTCCATTTTACGAGGTCTAAAAATGTTAAGTATGACAGGGATACTATCTAACGATAATTCATCTTGGGAATATTGATCTTTGAAAGTTTGAATGATAACTATGCGTTCCATGAATTTCACAACCAAAGCACGAATTCCTTCATTATCAGATTCAAGCAAAGTAAATATAGTACGCTTCAACTGAGTCATACATGCCCATGTTGCTTCCATAATTTCGTCAACATTTTTGACTGAACACAACCATTTAATGGTAAGGATGTATAATTTAGCTGTTGTTTGAATAACTTTTTTCTTAACAATTACCGTGGGATCATCCAGCAAAATTCTCAAGTTCCCCACTATTTTAGGAAGAATTAGAATATCAAATTTACAAGCATCTTCAATGAAATTCAGAACAAATATGCGGATTTCAGGACTTTTATCATGCTGAAAACTAACTACCTCATCTAAAAAATTATCAAGAAGTTTGGGTTCTTTTTGAATAATTAATTTTTGTACATACTGCAAAGTTTTTAATTTATTATGTACATCTGCATCTAACAATGCCTTTCTTAAAAGTTTGGCAATTCTTTCGGTAGTCACTGTTTCTTCCACTATCTCTTCCTCAAAAAATTGAGCAGCTGTACTAAGGCGAATATCTATGACTTTTTTCCTAGGTTTATGACTAGTATCTTCACCTGAAAAATAGAATTTAGAGATTTTTAATTTTTAACCAGAATATACTGATTAACTTTATCGTAAACATTATATAACAATGCTAAATAACTTCCATTTCAACCACATGCCATAAAAAAACATCGATAACAATCATGTTTAACTTCATTCATACGCTTTCTTTATAATTCAAGCGATTGTCAATAAGTAACATGGACTTCTCACATTTTAAATCACTAAAAGAGATTTAGAAATGTCATTAGAAACAGATTGCTTTACAGCCTTAATTCAATCATTTCTGATATCTGACAAGAATACAAAATATATTTTAATCGTCTCTAAATTATATCTAATAAAAATTATGGAATTTAAACCGAATGACACCAACAGTTTGGCAGCATAATGCTGTTTAAACAAAAATAGGAATTTTAAGACATGAAAAGATGACTTTCTTCAAACTGCAAATAAACTGTGAAATTATGTTAACATTTTATAATCAACGGGGTTAAGTAAGCTAACAGCAGTTTGCTTAATCTTCTTCGCCATAAAGTGCCCATTCAGTTACAAAATATGCAAAGTCAACTTTCAAACTGAAAATATAGATAATAAGTATTTTTTTTAATCTACATCTCTGAGCTTCTAAAATCTGATGGCCAAAACATAATTAAACAATGTATCAAATACTGTGCTACTTGTGTTAAGAAATGTCAAAAAGATTTAGGAATTTTAAGCATTATCTATGGAAAACCTTTTCAATATATATTAATGCATTACAAAATGTTTTGTAGGATAATAATATACTTAATATATATATCAGTATTAATACGAGGAAACTCATAAAAATTACGAGTATAAAGAAGTAATTCTAAATGGTTCATTAACCTATTCATGTCAATAATACATCTAAGAACTGAATACCAATTTCATAAGACAATTGACATGTAGATTACATTACTAAGAGGTGTAAATATAATCACAAAGAATTATCCTTAGCCTTGCCTGGATGAACTGAATAACGGAGCAGTTGCGATACAAAACTGCTATCTTTTTACCTGCGAGTTTATGAAATAGAATGCTAGATTTTGTCATGCAGATAGGAAAAACCGTCGATTCCCCTAAGGAATGAAATAATAGGATGGACACTTTTAAAACCTTTCATTGTTTAAGTCTTACAAGAGACAGATATCCATAGTTGGAAGCATTTCTCTAAACTCCATACACCTGAACAAGATATAAAGGAAATTTTTCATTGCAATTAAGAAACTATACTTTTTAATAGCTGTATTACCACGGAGAAATATTTAAAACCAGGAGATGAAAGAATAGAATTAAATTGCCGTGAAAAATAGTCTCTATATGAGATTAAGACCAATTTTGAAAGTAATATAAATTTTAATTAAAAACATCATCAAATAGCATATATGGCAGGTGAAACAGAAGTCTGCAACAAAGAAATCAATGCATAAGCATCTATTTTGAACACTTAAATGACAAAATGATTTATCAAAAAAGAAAAAGATGCAATTTTTCCTAATATACAGATGCTATTTAGATATATTCTATGCTTATTTTCCATTCAAAAACAAGCCATTTATTTAAAAATTCCAGCTAAAAAATTATTATTTATAATACGCAAAAACTTGGACAAAATTATTTGAAATTAATAAATAAATGTATTCCAAAAGAAAAATAAATTGCTTATTCAAGAATGTATCATTGAGGCAAGATAATAGTTTCATGACCAGTGAAAAATATTTCTTTAGATTTCCAGTTGATTGTTCATAAATATTTGATTGACTTGCCTATGAAAAATTATAGCATCAGAATACTGCATATCTAAATAGCATTCATAATAAAAACAGGGCAATAAAGTAAAAATTGAGAATTAAACAATTTACAGAATTAGTAAAGTAGCAGTTATATTTTTCCAAGAAAAAAAAAATGCTTAAAAACATCCCTCATCTAACCACTTGCACAACGAAAGGCTAAAAAAGAAAGATATTATTCAGATACAAGACATCTTTCAAATATTGCAACGATCAAAAAAAAAAAAGCTAAATAAAATATTTCAAAAACGATTTTAAAACTACAATGATTTCAAAAGGCCTCTTCCTATAGCCTATTCCCTCTCCATCTAATTTAATGGCGTTATGTAAATAAATATGGTAGAACTTTGTACACTTCATAACCTTTACATTTTTCTATTACGATTTTAATTACTAAAATAAAATTTTACAAAAAATATTAGGAATTTTATTGAACTAAATCCCTCATTATATTATTTGATTTATAATAATGCAAGGTTTATGTTTTTCTTTTATTATTGTGGTTGTAACATTGTTTATAAATGCACAATCATGGATACAAATGCTTATGAAATGTTAAAATTGATGTACTTTTCCTTATACAATTAAACTTTATATAATCAACAAAAACTGAATTTTAATATAATACTGCATACAAATTTTCTACACATTGCCTTTATAAATAATGAATGTGTCTTTTTGTATCATAGAAAGGCAACCCTGATTAACATATTAGTTTGCAAAATTTTTGTTTTAGTAAATATCAAGTTGAAATTTATTCTGGGAATAACTGCAGGGCATTTTTTATTTACATTTTTTCATTGTTTCTAGGATATAAGTAACAACTATCAGCTATTTATCTAATGGCAATGAAATTCATAAAGGTAAGTTTGAAGACATATGCATTTGTATTAAATTCTGCCAAACTTTACTTTTTCCATTTTTTAAAAAAAAATTCATACAGCAAAACCATCAAAATTCAACTACTTTTAACTATAAAAAAACATTAGCATGGTAAAATTCTTTGCTATATGATTACAGCTTTAACACTTATGCTGACAGTAATAACATTTTACCTAAAAATAACAAAACTAGACCTTCCTTAGCCTTAAATTTTGAAGCAATCATTAACTAAATCCTTCAACACAAAATTATGTTGAAAATATTTTATGAATTAAATGAAATCATGCTTTAAATACACATATTCATTTGACAGGCAACTATATTTAAGCATAAAAGAAAAAGTTAAAACATTTTTAGGTTTTATAAACCTTTTCAGGTAGGTCAGCATAATTGCCGTTTGAATTTCCCTAACATTTCCAGTCTCTTTTATTTTTTTTTTAAATAATAATAATTTCCTTTACATTTTTCGGATGTTCCTAATATCTTCAGAACGATGTCGCTCTTTATAAATTCCATAATATCTTCTTTATTTGAAAATTTGTTCTACTCTTTTAATTAAAATGAATGAAAATAAAATTTAATTATCGGGGGGGAAAAGCATCATTTTCATTAATCGAAAATTTCAGATATGCTTCAGTTAAGTAAAACCCAAGAAAGTGCATACCCATATTGATCTACTTTTAGCCAACCACTCATATCTCAAAACTGTATCAAATTTATTCACTCGAAGTCTGCAGTACAAAAATATATGCATATTGGCGGAGTACTTAATGATGAAATGATTTGTTTCCTTCCAGTGGGGCGAGGGAGGTCGCGGTGGCCTGGTGGTAAGGTCTCGTCTTCGCAACCGGAGTGTTGCTGGTTCTAAGCCCTATTCCACCAAAGAACCGCCGTGTAAGTGGGTCTGGTGCACCTTAAATCCGTCGGGGTCAAATGCCCTCTCACTGACTAGTTGGGAAGTTTGGAGGGGGGTGCCAGCTTACTGTCAGGAGAAAACCCTTAGTAACCCTAAAAGTAGGGGTCAATCAGCTTGAAGATGAGATATTGGGGGTGAAGGAAAGGGCTGTATTTCTTTTGGCGCCAGAAGAACCGATTAGAATTATTTATTTTGTCCGATTATATTTTGAATTATATATTCAGTGAAGAATTTAATTTTGAATTATATATTCAGGTTGTAATAGATGCCTGCTAAATAATTTTGAATAATATTTTAATTTATTAAAATACTTTGGAAACATCCATTCTTCAATAATTTGTGGATATTACTTTATAAGTAACATATCTGTAAGAAGTGCTATGCAGGAATGAGCAACCAATTTTAGGATGTATGAGTTATTCCGAAGATTCCGATAAATACTTCGTTCGCTCTTAAAAGAATATGAAAGGAACAAATATCTTTAATTTTGCCTATTTATTGATTTATTTATATTTTAATTTTTTGCTGAATTTCATGTTTTTACTTTTTATTTAAATAAAACAGTAACAGATTTATTATGAATTATACAGTTCCAAATTAACTTTTTTTGTTTTTCATTCTAAGTTTATTATTTGAAACTATCGTTTTCATCTTATTCAAAACTAATAAATTCTAGTGAAACTCGGGGGGGGGGGGGATTTAGTCTTAAAACCCAAGCTTTCCACTCTTAAAAACACATGAATCTTGAAGAAAATAAGCTATTTTGTAATTATCCAATGGTTTTTATTTAATTGACGGCAGCCTTATGCGCTAAAAAAATCAATACAAAAGCAATTGAAGAAAGATCGCTGAAGGCTTTCTTATGTAAGACATTATTTAAAAGCTATAACAAGAAATTTATAACAAGAAATTTCTCAGTTTATCTACGATTGAATTTTATTCGTCACATAAATACATCTGTATAAACACAAGCGAAAAGAATTTGTCACCTAATGAAGCGCGCTTAGTTAGCCCAATGTTGTGGTCTGCTTTAATGCCTACTTCCCTCCTTACTTAGACTCGTCTACTTAAGGCAACCATGTTCAGGGTTTTTCTTGTGACGGTAGGACAGTAGGTGTGTTCTCATCATCTGACTATAGTTAAAAGTTACGAGGTCCGTCGCAAAATAGCCCGTTGCTTCAAAACGGGACGTTGATATAACTAAACTAAATAAACCAATGAGGGGATCTCCCAATATTCATACTGTTTATCAACACTCCAATCAGAACCGGATAATAATTTTACTAACGAAAAAATATTTATTTACAAATATAAAATGAAATCTCTGCATCTAAATAAAAAAAAAATATTTCAATGAAATCAAAATTGCAATGACTTTTTGCTCACAAATTATAATTTTAAAAAATTCGTTGGCTCCATGTTTAAACCAGTAAAATAACAGAAAAACGAAAAATGTGTCCCTGTCATTTTTTTTTTCTTTATTGTATAAATTTTTTTTAGATATATAAATTTCACAAAAGTTAGAATGAATTATGGCAACATAAATTTTTGTGACAGTTTCATGCACAACAAGCCGTAAAAGAAAAGTCTGCCTTTCTCTTTTAAAAAATTACAACAAACATGTGCGCATATAGTGTATCAAACAAATTAATTTCTCATGTTTAACATTTTTTTTATATCATTAATCCGTGTTCATTATGTTTGAAAATAAAAAAACAAAAAAATGTTTTACTGAAATAATAGCAATAATGTCTGATACTTCATAAAGCAACAAAAAGATTTCCGAGGAAATGGGAAAAATAATTATTGTAAAATATTTATTTATTTAAAATACAGTGTTTTGTAATTATAATGGATCAATATTTTATAACTAGTTTTGAATATTAATACCCAAAATACATACTTCGCTCTCATACACGTGGTATGATCAATTAGACATACAAGGGAAGAAAGGGGAGATAGTCCATATATATCTTTTTGAATAAAAGAAATCCATTAAAGTTTAAAATCATAACAGAAACAGGAGCAGAGCTTTAGTTAGGCTGCTTGTTTCTGCAAGTTATCAGCATAATTAGCGAAAATAGCATGCATAGCTATTTTCGCTAATTATGCTGATAACTTGCAGTTTTGGAAAAAAAGGGAAGGTGGGGACAAAAGCTTTCGGCAAAAATATTGTATATTTACACATATATGCAATAAATTGGATATGGTTATTAATCTTTCTCTTGCATAATCTGTTTTAGACTAGCAGTAAAAGTTTGATTTTCTTTAGTTGCCAATGATGTTTCATTCTACATATGAAATATTACCAGCGAATTCGATAAAAATTAGCGATTTATAAATGAATTTCCATAATATATAATAAAGTTCCCTTGATTTAACCCAACCTTCCGGAATTCCTGGTCGGCTGGTAACCCTGCCTTTCCACTATATGCTAATATCTTGACTTAGGGAAATTAAAACGCAAAATTCAGAAATCGAAGCAAATTTTAAAAAAATTCAATTTAAAGGTGAGAGAGAAACAGGGCTAGAAGCTGATACTGTTATGCAGCTGTTAATCCTTTCATGCAATTACATCTGGTAGTTAATGGTGATGATATCTAGGGATTATTATCTAGGATTTATAGTTATTACCACTGCCACTTTTGTAGTAACAATACTACACTGTAATACTCCGATGCTGCACGATAAGTTATGCAAGCATTTGTTTATCAGCAGAAACAAGTGCGATTGGATCCTCTTTGTAAAAAGCTGGATTACTGAGAAGGCGTTCACCTGGCCTCCTTCTAACCAACAAAAGGGCTATCACTGCGACCAAGGCAGAACCGGCTTTCATCAGAAAACACAACAGATCTCCACTCCGTCCTCCAATGAGCTCTAGTTTGACACCACTCACGTCGCAAACGGCAATAGTTTGGAGTCAGTGGAATGCACTGTACAGGGCGTCTGGCTCGGAGCTGTCCTTGAAGTAACCGATTTGTAACAGTTCGTTGTGTCACTGTGGTGCCAACTGCAGCTCGAATATCAGCTGCAGTTCAACTGCGATTAGCCACAGCCATACGCCGAACACGACGGTTTTCCCTCTCAGTAGTACCACGTGGCCGCCCGGAACCTGGTCTTCTTGAGGCAGTACCTTCCCTTGACCAATGCCGCCAATACTCATGCACAGTGGATACATTCCTGTCAAGTCTTTCAGCAATATCGCGGAAAGAAAACCCACCTTCTCGTAGCCCTACAACACGACCTCGTTCAAACTCAGTGAGCTGTTGATAATGGCTTCTTCGTCTTCTCAGAGGCATCCTTGACTAACGTTAACCCACTACGTCAAATCTCAACTGTAAATAACGATCACGAACCTTACAGCGCTTATTTAAAGCAAACCTCATTTGCATGTTCATAGTGTCGCTACTAGCGCCACACTTACGCGCGTAGCTCGAAATTTGAATCGACGTCATCTTTCAGATGTATAAACACGCTTACCAAATTTCGGTTATCTAGCACAGCTCCTTCCTAGTGCTGGGATTTTTTTTTTTTTGAATCCAGTGTATTTAAGAACAATTAACAACGAAATAATTCTATTTTAGAAGTTATTTTATTTATTTGTTTATTTAAATATTTTTTGTATGAATATATATGAAAACTATATTCTTTATTATATACTTTTCTACTGAACTATTGCTTTCTTGGTACTTTCCCCCAATAAACTAAAATTGCATGCGGAGTTAGACACTGATTTGAGAACTTTCTATAGGACCGATTAATGCGTCTTTTCGGGGTATTAGAGAATTAGATTATTACAAAAGTAGCAAGTACAAATAACTATCTCTAAAAAAAGAGAGAAGCACTTAAAATGGATTATATATTAATAATTATTAATAAATGTATGATATGAATTTTATCAACTTTTCAGTAAGCAAATATTTAGAAAACTTGGAAGCAAATTTAAATAAATGAAAATTCCAAAAAAATGAGAAAATAATATTTTCAACTAACTTTCTGCTCTTTTCTTCAAAAAATATTGCAGCTCCAACGCATAATCTGAAGTTGTTCTGGATCGAGACGTTGAAGGTTTAGATCTTCTTTCATCTTCTGGCATTGAAGGCTGATTTCTTTCATCTTCAGATGTCGAAGATAGACATTTTCTTTCATCCTTAGATGTAGATGGCTGAAATCTTCTTTCATCCTTAGATGCCAAAAGCTGAAATCTTCTTTCATCCTTTGATGCCAAAAGCTGAAATCTTCTTTCATCCTTTGATGTCGAAGGCTGAAACCTTCTTTCATCCTTAGATGGCGAAGACTGAAATCTCCTTTCGTCCTGAGATGGCGAAGACTGAAATCTCCTTTCGTCCTGAGATGGCGAAGACTGAAATCTCCTTTCATCCTGAGATGGCGAAGACTGAAATCTCCTTTCGTCCTTAGATGGCGGAGACTTATATCTCCTTTCGTCGTCCTTAGATGGCGAAGACTTATATCTTCTTTCATCTTCATATGTTGAAGGCTTATACCTCCTTTCATCCTCAGATGTTGAAGGCTTATATCTCCTTTCATCCTCAGATGTTAAAGGCTTATATCTTCTTTCATCCTCAGATGTTAAAGGCTTATATCTTCTTTCATCCTCAGATGTTAAAGGCTTATATCTTCTTTCATCCTCAGATGTTGAAGGCTTATATCTTCTTTCATCCTCAGATGTTGAAGGCTTATATCTTCTTTCATCCTCAGCTGTTGAAGGCTTGTATCTTCTTTCATCCTCAGATGTTGAAAGCTGATATCTTCTTTCATCTGGAGATGTTAAAGATTGATATCGTCTTTCATGTTGATTCTTCCAAGCAGATGAAGAAGGATGTCCAGACATTTTTAATCTATGAGAAAGATGTAAACATTTAATATTATGAGATTTTATTTCTTGTTCAGATAAATGTATAAAAGTTCAATCTTGAAATGTATTCTTTCACTAAACTTAAAAGCAAAATATGACGAATATGTAATTAAAGATTAATATATAATCAGATACGTATGCATATAGGTTAGAATTGCTAATTCATATGATTTGCCTATGCAAAGAACAGAACTATTCAATATTATATAAAAGTAAACTTTAAGAGACATGCACCCCCCCCCCCCATTAATACTTATTATTTATTAATAAATTTCCTTTTCTTATTAAAATGTTATGCAGTTGAGATGTCTCTCAAAGAATCTATATAAATAAAAATGTATGTTTATCGGCATGTCTCTTATTGACTGCCTAACCACTCATCTGATCCCGTTAATATTTCGTGTCTATTATGCGTAAATGCTGCATAACTCGTTTTCTGAGGTAATAATTTTATTAGAAAATATGCGAGAATTAGGGGAACCAATTCTATAGGTTTGAAATTTTAATTAAACATGCTATAAAATTCTAGCGGTTTTTTTTTTTTTTGGAGTATCTTCTGGAAATATTAAAATACAAAAAACTTGTACCATTTTAATTTTAAATAAATTATTTATTGAACTACATCAACGATTTTATTGCATACATATGTTTTCTTTGTTTAATTAATTTTAAAAGAAAATATTTTAATCAAAATTTCTAACATTAATCTTAAGAATTCTGAACAAGTATTAAACGAATCCCGAAAAATACGAGGGGAAAAAAAAAAGTTTATTCTCTTACAATTCTCAAAAAACACCAAGCATTATAATTCTAAAAGAATATATAAATCTATTATATAAAATGGATTTTTGTTTGTTCGTAATTTATACGCTGCTGTTCTATTCTACCGATTTCTTTGCAATTGGTCAACTCATTGCTTGCGCCATCGAGAAGGTTTCAGACATAGTACAATTATCATATTTGTTATATAAAAATGAATTTTTGTTTGTTCGTATCCTATGCATTGCTATATTGCCCATACATTTCCCCGAAGGTTATATTTTAAAATTGATAATTGACAAAAATCAAACAGCAAAAGACACATCCCATTCGGAATTAATCTCACATATCTATACTTATAATAAACCTCAGTGTGTGTGTGTGTGTGTGTGTGTGTGTTGGCGCTCTACAGGCCAGACCGGTGGACCTACAGCTACCAAATTTGGTACATGTATACCTTGGAGGTCGGGAATGTGCACCTCGGAGCCCTTTTTTCGAATTTTTAATTAGAATTTGAATTAAAATTTAAGCGAAATTTCGACGTTTTTCAACTATAACTTCCGAAAATATTATGGCACAAACATGATTTTAATATCAATTTAAAGATTAAAAAGTTAGCTTTCTAATGGTATCAGTGCTTTAATGTATAACTTAAACTTCTATTTTTAACGAATTTTTAAAGAAATATTTTAACCATGTTTTTTTAACACGTGACTGGATAAAATAAAAGAAAACAATGGCGGAAGTTCAAATAAAAAAAAAACTATCATTGCAAAGTAAATCTAGAGAAATGCAATTTTTAGCACGTGACTGGTTAAAATAAATATAAAATGTGATAGTTTCTAAAAAAATAAATGCAAAGCAAAGGTTTCTATAACCGTTTGCAACATCTAAATCATTTATTCAATAATTTTTTTCCCTTTCTTTAAAAAAACACATTTAATATTCTGGCAACATCACCGAAAAAAACATTTTTAAATTTCAGACCAATCAATGCCCAGAATTACTTCAAAGCTAATGAATATGTGATTTAATTGAAAATTTTAGAACTCATTACTCATGGCGAACCAGCTGGTCGCCAAAGGCGGCTAGTATTAAATAAAATAAAATTATGATGGATGTCAGTCAATGTCTTCCACATACGATGTTATCATTCAGCGTGCTCACTATTTTGTCTGCAGGAAGCCGCACATATTATTCAGAGTTTATCTCACACATTCAAAATAAAATTATTATTATCGATGCCGAGTAAGGTAATTTATATGAAATGGAAATTTTCCGAAGCGAACAGTAATTTTGCTATTTAGTAAGTGAATCTACAAATGTTATTTCGATTATATAAATGTATATCGTGTTGATTGCTTCGACAAAAGATATGTTCCCAAACAATCGTCACTTAATAGAGTTAACAGTGCAACATACAGAAACTGGTCAAATCGAGCTTCATAAACAAACGAGGAACGACAAGACAGATATTAAGCAGATCGCTGACAAATTGCAAATTCACATGTTTAAGAGTCTGAAGATCAACATGAGGAAGAAGCGAAAAATAACGTGCACATGCTACCTAATCACAAATAACAGAATCGAAAAACCAATATAAGACAAGAAGCTTGACGGCTTTGCTTAAAGGAATGTCTATCGGAGAAGATGAACTTACTCCGTGCATTCCCACCAATATTCCTTTTGATTTCAAATGACTGCAGTCCCTCATCTGAATTGCATTTACAATGACCATCAGCAAGGCTCAAGGTCCATCGCTTCAAGTGTGCAGATTGAACCTAAAAAATCCATGTTTTTCCCATAACCTGTTGCATGTTGGATACTTGTATGTTGATACTTGTAGAAATGTATTTGTTTCTGCTGAAGACGGAAAAGCAAAAAGTCTGACTTAAAGCTTTTGCATAATAAAGTTAAAAAATGAGATAAAATAGAGTAAATACTCGCTTCTCCTTTAAATATCATTGAATTTCAATGAATGTATTCATTTCCGATATGAAAATAAATATTATTCTACCATTCCTAATTAAATAAGAAGGTTATTTTAAATTTCAAACAATATTTCTAAAATTCTTTCTTCTGTGACAACAACGCGCCGGGTACCAGCTAGACAATTATAATTATGAACTTTAGTTGAAATCTTTTTGGAAAATGGAATTTTTGTAAGAAGAATACATTAGTTACAACTGATAATCACAGGGGGAGAGCAAACAAACAAACAACAAGAAAAAACAGAGTGAAAAGTTTTATCTAAAATCTATCCATTATTTTTGGACATAAAAAAACTTTCCAAATTTCCGTGATTACACACATACATACACACACATATATATATAATACTTAAGAAACACTTTACATAATGAGACAATGGGGCCAAAAGTTCCCAATAAAGATTACTCTAGCATACTCTTTCAAATCCTTTCATTGAAACGAATGTAATTTATAACACTGGGGCCATCCATAGATAATTGGCCATCCATAATTAATGTTAAATTCACAGCAATAATCGAGCTTTTAAAAAGTCAGAGACAAAAGAAATTGAAATGGGACTTTCGGTACGATAAAAATGCACTTTCTGAAAAAGAAGAGTAATATTTAGAGCAATATATAAACAAAATGGCAAAGATAAAATATGGATTGAGGAAGAAAAGAGTTCAGACTAATATGTTTGCAAAAGTCAATAGTAACATCTGATCTATCAAGTGGAATGAAAAAAAAAAAAACAGCAGAAGAATAAATATGGTATTACTTAAGACAAAGCACACTGCACTATTATCCAAGAGAGAGCCAGAAAAGACAATCTGACAAGAGCAGAAACTTTGAACTTTACCAGTATGGAAGCTTCTTCATAGCAAGTTGAGATGGGTTCCTTTTCCTCTTCATTGCACTAGGAATTTGAAGTTACAATATGAATGTAGCAGAGCTAACATTATGTTCAAAAACCTATCTTTCACATCATATTATTCATAGATGGCGAAAACTAAAATCGTATAAACGTTATATAAAATAAGATATCTATAGCTAAATTTAAAATGTAAATAGTTATTTTCTCTATCATATAATAGAAAAAATGCTCCAACATGCAACTATCTTTACATATTGCTTCTTATATCCTTATCATATCATCCTTACATATTGCTCCCATGACTGATAAATAAAGCTCCATCCTAAAAACTTGCCTGAAGGACTTAAATTGTGTATTCACACTACTGATCTAAGAGCTCTTTAGGATGATGGAAAAGACAGAATGAAATTGGAAAAAGGATTTTAAAAATAAAAGAGGATTCCCTACAATATCTGAAACGAAACGAAACGCTAGATAAAGGAACATTATGAAAACAAGATTTTAAAAAGAAAAATGCATTAAGATTCCTCCAGTTCGAGAATTATGGGTGGCTACAACTTCAACATGCATGATAAAAAAAATCGTTTAAAACTTTTTAAGCTATAGTGACATTTTTTTTTAATTACAAGCATCACAAAACTGGGTAAAGGATTGGAATGTTCATAGACAGGGGGACTATAGGAGCTCTTCACCGATCTACCTTATTTGAGGATTAAAAATTGTTATAAAATAATCAAATAATTTAAAAATTAGCCAAATTTATTTCCTAATAAATTGACAAAAACTTAAATTGAGAAGAAATGATAACATATTATAAATATCTGAATTAAAAATGGAGTACAGAGCAACAGCAGAATTCAAAATGGCAAACTATGAATTATGTATTTCATAATTTGGAATATACCCCTAATAATATAACAAATAAGGTTCAACCCATTCATGTTTAACTTTTTGCAAGTTTTTATTTGCTTAGTGTAAGCATAATGATCTTTTCCAGCCAGAATTATTCATACATTTATTTTCTGATTTTTCTTCCTCTTTGAGGAATATCACTGAACATAAATAATATAAATTTGATAAAATTAAATTTATGAAACTGAAATTAAAGATTTTTATTAATATCAATGCGATAAAAATTTAATATTAATAAATGCTCTATCAATCCCCCTTTTGCATTAAAATTTTAAATTTAGGGGGCAAACCTAAAATCCAAATTGCACTTGTGATTTCCATCCCATAGTTGAGGGCAAACCTTAAAATCCAAATAATAGCATTAAAGAAAATTGTTAGCTAATATTGTAGCATCATTACTTGCTAGTTCACTGTCCATATATTAACACATTCACTGCCATAGAGGTCATTGGTGATCGGCGGGGTCATATAAATTACAAGAAAGCAGCAATCAACTTGTTAATCATCGAAAATTAAGCATTGTATTCTAGTAACAGTACAATATTTTTATGTTTTAAAAAGAATCTCTTCATACAATACTAAGTTATTTATAATGTTTTTTTTTATTAAATTTACATTTGCTAGTGAGTTTGGATAACAACGTGATTAATTAACTTTAGTTTTTAATAAATAAAATGCTTGCAAAACCTTACCCAGAAGTTACTGAACTTCATGCTGTTTCGCACACAAATGTGCAAATTCAAAAGCTAAAAAGCAGGCCCACAGATAATTGAAAAGGAATAATATAAAATTAAAAAGTTGCCTCATTTTAAGTCAGTTTAGAGTATTTGAAACTTGTTTCTACCTACTAGTTGATACAGGTCAAAGAAGATACTGGAATAAAAATATCAAAAAATTAAATTTTCTAATCACAAAAGTAGATTTAACTATTGTTGAATAACAGAATATAACACTGAAAATTTCTTAGATGGTATGTGTCCAGTTATTCAAAGAGATGGAAAATTTGATTACAAATTTGTAAATTAGATTTCTATGAAAACCAATTGTTAGTTTCATGAAGTTTCAGTTACTAGTTCTAAAGGTTAAGTCCACTGAATATTTTAATATACTTTAATCATTGTAAATGAAAATTTACTGCAAGATGAAATATTGAAACGGAATCAAATTGTAATGCAAAACCAGAACTCACTTGCCTTCTTTAATCATAAATTTTTTGAGGGTAGTTCATAACTGAAAACACACATGCAAATGCATTCTGCACTTATGTTTGAACAGATGAAAAAAATCTAGATCTATTAAGACATACTATAAAAAAATTACTAAAATTCCAGTCGTTAATATTATTCTCATATTGTAAAAACTACATATTTAGCATAGCTTTTTTTTTTAAGTTTTCGAAACAAAAATATTATTTTATAGGTTCAGAGTAAAATAATAATTGCTGGGATATCCTGTTAGAAATATCTGTAACAGTATTCAAGAAAAACATCTAAAAATGTGTATGCATTTGGTAATTTCCAATTCAACATTTTCGTTCAGTTAAACATTTATCATTTGTGAGAATAAAAATAAAAAACAACAAAGATATTAATTACCTTTAATATTTTAATAAAAACCAAGAAAAGTTAGATATATATTGATAGGAACATCAGAAATGTCCCCAAAACTATATTATTAAATAAATTAATACAAAAAATAATTAAAATAGAAACCTGAAATTAAGTTTTAACATAAAACTGGAATTAATTTTAAATTGCAATTCGATTTTCGTAAGTAGTAAGATGTGGTTTATCTATACTTATGATAAGGCTCAATGTGTGTGTGTGTGTGTTGGCGCTCAACAGGCCAGACCGTTGGGCCTACAGCTACCAAATTTGGTACATGCATACCTTGGAGGTTCGTAATGTGCACCTCGGAGCCCTTTTTTCGAATTTTTAATTAGAATTCGAATTAATTAAAATTTAAGCGAAATTTCGACGTTTTTCCGTTATAACTTCCGAAAATATCATTGGACAAACATGATTTTTACATCAATTTAAAAATAAAAAAATTAGCTTTCTAACGATATAAGTTTTTTTAATTTATAACGTAAGCTTCTATTTTTAACGAATTTTTAAAGAAATATTTTAACCATGTTTTTATCACGTGACTGGATAAAATAAAAGAATGCCGGAAGTTCAAATAAAAAAAAAATTATCATCGCAAAATAAATCTACTGAAATGCAACTGTCAGCACGTGACAGGATAAAATAAAATAAATATAAAATGTGATATTTTCTTTAAAAAATAAATGCAAATGATTCTATGATCTTTTGCAATATCTGTATCATTAATTCCATAAATTATCTTTATTTACAGTAAACCTGATTGAATTTAGACAGGATATGCATTGAAATCGCGACTTAATGGCATATTTATGTAATCGTTTGCAATATCTGTATCATTAATTCAATACTTTTTTCCTTTTCTCGCTTTCTTTGAAAAAAAAAAAAAAAAACATATTTCATATTTTGGCAACATCAACGAAAAAAACATTTTTAATATTTTGGAAGCATAACCGATAGTTAAAACTGATTGATTTATAAAATTAAAGAATATTATTAGGAAAAGGTGTTCTTTTAGAACTTTTCGTCCATCATCTTAAAGAAAATATTGCTTTCAGGCCAATCAATTCCCGGAATTACTTCTAGGCTAATGAATATGTGATTTAATTGAAAATTTTAGAACGCATTACTCATGGCGAACCAGCTGGTCGCCAAAGGCGGCTAGTAATTAATAAAGCTATTTAAGCATTTAAAGAAATATATCATAAACATGATTTAAATACAAGTTTTAATAACTTTTAGCGATCTAAAACAAGGTAATAGTTTTTCCAGTGAAAAAGGATTGAATGAAACAATTATTTTATTTAAAAAAATTCCAATATTTGTGTGTGTGTGTATGAAAGCATTTTAAGGCTTTAAAATTTAAAAACAAATAATTTTAATAACAACTTAAAATATCACATTATGATATACCAAACAATAAGAAGTGAAAAAGAATAAAAGTTTTTGTGTCATTTAGCCATCAATTTGAATAATATCATACGAAATTCCAAAGTATATAAATAAAAAAGGGTATGTTAGAAAGTAAATATGTAGAAAGATAAAGGTTAGTTTTCACAAAAAGTGTATTTTACATTATGCATTGAAATTTTTAAATGAAACTAATCAAATTTTAAAGAGAAATACTAGTTTTTAACAATTACATAAACATAACATTTTAACTTATACTCTAATTCTAATCAAAAATGTAATACAGAATGTGCAATGTTGAAATTACAAACTCAGAATTCATGTTTAACATCCAGAGAAGCAAAATAGTGTTGTTATAAACAAAACTTAATCAGTAAGAAAATAAATATGAAATAATCATCACAAAAAATTCAAACTTAAATAAAATGAATTAAAATAAAATTTATTATTTAATCAAGGAAATTTTTACGGACACTGAAAATCTGGACCAAAAGTTATACTACAAATAAATGCAGTGTTTTGCAGAGATGTGCAGCTTCGTTAAAATCATAGCTTGATCTGGCCAAAAAATGCAAATAATACAATTTTGACATAAATTTTTTATGTATTTAAAAAATCACCACTTAATGATCAGAAAACCAATTTTTATATATTTTTTTAAGTTTGCATTTGTGGGATATGTGTGTATACACATTTTCAATAAATTAAACATAACATAGCATCATGTCCTATTACATATTTTTAACCACTAACAAGACGGAATTCGTTTACAGAATAATTTAACGATAAATATAAATTAGTAAAGAAAGTTTCAACAATGGATGCTAACATGTTGAATAAAACACTAGATAAAAACAATGGCTTAGTCCTCCAAACCCTTGAATTGAAATCATTAGCATGGTTTATGTGTCACTATATTAGCAAGGCAAAAGTAATGTGACTATTCAATTACTTCGGCAGTTCCTAAACATGATGCAACATAAAAGTAAGAAAACGTATAGAAGCATACCAGATTTAAATTCCCTCCCCCTAACCCTTCTCACCAGAATTTATTCAGCAGTTTGAAAGAATAATTAACAATATTCCCATCCTCTTTTTTCTAAAAAAGGAACAATAAACATGCCCACCCTCTTTTTCCATAGAGAAGCAATAAATTCGGTAACATGCATGCAGTATCGAAAGTTCAAAAAGAATATAGCTTTCTTATACAGTTAAAAAGTTATAATTGAAGATAACAAAACTCAAAACAGACTTTCAAGTTGAAATGCATAAAATGAATTTTTTTTATAATAAAGATTTTCAAATTCAATTCACTCACAAATAAAATAAAAGCCTTTTAACTATTTTAGAAAAAACAACAAACATATAATAATTCCCAACACAAATTTCAGGACAATTGAGGGGAGACAGAAAGGTTAATAAATAAAAACAAAACCAATGTATGTAGACAGCAAAACAAAACCAATATATAACCATTTTTTAGAATTAAGTATGATGCATACAATATATATTTAACTATTATATCTTACAATGTTTTTCAACATCAAATCACACCATATACACATTTGTTTGTTGTGATACTAAACTTCCATACAGAATTGTTGATTTCAATGGGCTAACATAGCTTCTGGGCTTCTCATCTTGAAGCTAACAAATACATATGATGAACTTTTAAGGATTTTTTTCCCTAGTGCCCATTTAAATGTACGATGTTGAGCAGAAGAAACTTCTTTTTTAATCATGTGAGTGGCGTTCTAACGTTATCATCACAATTAGTAAACGTTTAAGGTGTAGAATCACTATCATCCAAACTCTCAATCATGAGCTGACATTAACGTCTAATCATCTAAAATTTCAGTTAAGATTGATTTAATCTCCATGGCAATTTTTTCAAAGTGAAACTTTTTCATTTTAAATATCAACTCAGACTAGCTTTTATTATCTATCTGTACCAAATAATAGGAATGCAACGAATTTGCATACATATAAAAAAATGAATTATTTGCTCCAGTCATTTTAATTTAAAGCAAATATGTCTTTACTTCGACAAGATTACTTCAGATACTCAGATGATTTTTATTAGGAAGATTCAATTTACTATCGAATTCTGATAGTTGCTAGAACACTAGAGAAATTTTCTCAAGTCATCAAAAGTAAGCAACTCTTCGTATGACATGACCTCGAACGCAAGAGGCCAATGTTCATTCTAACAATCTCAGAACTGAAGATTCATCTTGGTAGTTTTTATTCGTTCTTCGATAAACTTTTTTTTTGCAGGTCTTTTATTTTCACTACAGGAGTTGGTGTATAATTTTGATTTTTCCTCTGAAATCAACCCTTCCATCATCAGTAATTTTCAAAACATTTAACTATTTGTATACTCTTAGTTAGAATTGAAATGCGGTTTAATCGAGTTATTCTGAATTGAGACGTATTTTCATTTCATGCAAAAGAAATATTATGTAATCAGCAAATAAATTTTCTTGCTTAAATTTTTTTTTAAATGTCACAAAATGTATTCACAATGCCTTTTTCTGCTCTCAGTAATTTGATTACTAAAAACAATAAAAGATTCTAAAATTTAATTGGTCAAGAAATGCTTTCTCAATTTTATCAACACGTTGGAAAACAATGAATATTCTCATGCAAAGAAAAAAAATGGTTTATTTGCACTAATGGTTAATTTAAAGAACATTAAAACAATGCAGAATATAAACTTTTTTTAATGTATTTTAATATAAAATGTAAGTAAATTAAAAGCTATAGTGTTTGTAAATTAAGAAAAAAATCAAGCTTAAAAGGAACATGCTTTATGTGATAAGCACTTTAAAATAACTATCTTTAACGGGTGGAATCGGACTGCATCAATAAGAGAGGAATGAGACATGTTCCATTATAAATAATTATTCATACATACATTTTCTAAATAATTATTCATACATACATTTTCTAAGTAGCTAAATATGTTAAAGTTTTAAACCTTTCTTCTTGTTGTTGTTTCTTGGAATATTGCAATGCATTAACAAGTTAATGATTTTAAATTTATTGATATCTGTATGTTTACATTTACATACAAGTTATTGTTACATTTTTTAAACTTAAAATTAGGTAATAATATATTAAAATATTAGGATTTCCTTTAAACAAAACAGAGCATATGAAATGAAAATCCACTCTCTTTCAGAAACCTAAGATTGTGTAAATTCTTAACAAAGTATCTGTAAACATATTTTTTAAAATTATTAGTGAATACCGGTGCCATACAAAGTATGAATACATATTGTTAATCATATATACTAAAGTAATAAGTAATATAAATACATAATTATGAAAAATGTTAATAAATAGCCTTTATTACTTTAAAATATAAAAAAATTATTTCTAATTCTGACTGTTTTTTTTAAAGAAAGGGCCATGAAAATAGAAGAAAAAGCACCTAACAAGATAAAATATATCAAATACTTACATAATGCAAGCAGTGAAAATGATTGTTAAGTATTTGAGATATAGCAGCAAAGGAAATTTCAAAATCAGTTTTTGCTCTGCATGTACAAAAATATAAATCACTGAATGAAAAGAACATACCTTTAAAAGCAAATCTAGTATGCAGAAATTTTTTTATCACAAATTAAGAAGATATGTTAAATAACCATCTTCTTAGTTCAATTTTTGTATATTATGGGCTTACCAACAAACAAGTTCGTACTTTGGCATATCAGAATAAAAATGTATTAAAATTAATTTTACCAAATTCAACACTACTGAAAAGGATTGGTTTTATGGATTATCATCCTAAACTTATTCACAGATCTCCTGAAGCTACCTACATAAGCAGGGCATTGAGTTTCAACAAATCTAATGCAGATACTTTTCTAAATAATTTCAAAAGTCTCTGTGATTGGAATAAATCTATACCTGATTGTATTAACAACTGTGATGTTATGGGTATTACAAGTGTTCACAAACCACCAAAAACATTTCAACGATGTACTTTTAAAATTAGCCCCCACTGGTAGCATTGGCTTTGTTAATTGTAGGGGTTGAATTAGTGCTAATATATTTCAACAAATACTGGATCATATTATCCACCATACAAATAACTGAAAAGAAAATCCAATATTATTGTTCTCAAAAATCATGAAAGTCAGGTTACTATCGAAGTAATTAACAAAGCCAGAGAAAATATTTTTTCCATATTAACTTTATCTCCTCATTGTAGTCATAAAATAGTTTCTCTCTCATAAATCTCAGTATTTTCAGTATTTAAGGGTAAGTATAATTGAGTTTATAATGATTGACTAATAAGTAATCCACAGGAAAATTATAAGCTTATACCAAATTACTGAATTAATTGGAAATGCTTATCAATCACCTGTAACACCCAAACAAATAGCAGCAGAATTTAGAAATTTTAGGACATATCTATTAAACAGCAAGCCTTTCACAGAAAGAGAATTTTTAATATATGCTACAAACTGCCCTGTTCCTGATAATGAAGGAATAAGCTACTCGGTAAGATGCATAGCAGTACTAGAGAATGCAATTCTTCACAATATATATTATCATTTTCTCAACATTTATCTTTGAGTCCTGCTGGTATACACATATGGCCTCAAACATCATTATGAAAACTATAAAACTATGTAAACCTACATCATTATGTAAAAGAATAGATCGAAGATCAATACTGACACACCAGAAAAAGGAAATTGGAAGAATAGCAGCTAACAAAAAGCAAAAAAGATTAAGTAGAATGAAATAAACTGTGAATTTTTTTAAAAAAAAGTTGAATGAATCTGTTAATGAGTTAACTGACAAAAAAAAATTCTTTGCATAACTCACTGAGAAAGAGTTTTGATTTACATACTCATGATGATGCTGAAACAGCACATGAAATTAATTGATAGGTAGAAGATCCAAAAATAGGAATGAATGACTTTGTGCTAGTTGATTTTTCACGAAGAAGACAATTGTTCATTATATCGGTAGAGTAAAAGATACAGACAGTGATATACAGTCGTATCATATTCAATTTATGATAAAGAATGAAAGAGAAAGATTATCCTTCCCACAGAAAAATGACTTCAGCGTGGTAGAGAAAAATAAAATCACAAAGAAAGTTCCCACAATCGGATGTAATTGGAGGAATTAACCAACTCAGTCCTACTTTTCTTTTAATTTTGACTTCAGTTACTAAAATACAATATTTATAAATTTTAAGTGCTTCAAGCCTTGCCAAACACAGCCCCCTCACAAGAGGGAAGTGTGGGAAATAAAGTCACATTTTTTAAATATGCAAATAAAAGCAAGTTATTCATATTTTGTTATTTTTTTAGAATAGCTTAAATGGCATACTATTAAATATTTATAAGGCTTTAAAAAATTGTTTGATACTGCCTCACAGGAATTTGAGGAAATTCTTCAGAGCAGATTGTTTGAATTTAAAAAAATGTAGATATTGAAAAAGTACTAAATGATTCCATCAAGTGCTGAGACATCATCTGGACACAATATTAGTGCGTTTGTCGCATTTTTTGTTAGACAAACAGAATGAAGAGATTAAAAATAATGTCAGACCCTAGTCACTACTTCCCCTCGTTACACCTCTGATTTACACCCATGTAATTTTCATAAGATCTAAAGTCATAATTGTAACTTTTGCAACAAATATTGATTAATTTTCAAATACTTGGTAAAAACATCAAAATAATCCCATTCATGCTCAATAAACGGAAAACAATTTTTATCCACAATTAAAGAATGTACATATTGCCAGTATACTGAATAAAACACTGATATCCATTAAACATCACAAAGAAAAAAAAAGCAAAATAAATATATATTATCTTCTAACAAGCAAAAATGCGAAAAGAAATTATAAAGGGCGCCGAATTCAAAATATTTTTTTTCTGAGAACTAACTGGATTTTTATTCAGCAAGAGAAATCATTCATGAAATTATTATTGTATAAGCACAAATCATGAAAAGTAATCTTGATATTTTAACTGCTTTGATTTATGAAAAGTTTTGTATTAAAAATACAACAGAATTATTAAGCTTGAGCTTGGAATTCCTCTTTTAAAATATGTGGATATTCTATTATTCTAAAAACTTTTATATTTTATAAATTAAGGCAATAAAGTAACAGCATTAAGCATCTCACTCTCCAGATCTGTACAAAAATGTGCATTAAAACCAAAGAAAATTAATCGTAAGAATATGATGCAGTAATAGTGAATAACAATTGTTCAGGCAAAATAAAAACAAAAAAAAAAAATCCCCAATTTTTACTATAAAGTAGAATTCTTGTCTACTGTAGTATTATATATTAAAATAATACAGCAAAATTTTACATTCTACATCACAAAAAATCCAAATTAAGAATTACATTTAGCAATCTCAAACCAGCAACTTACTTGGCACAAAATCGGAAGTCCTATTTTATAGGATTTATATTGCTTTCTTCTCCTTTTTCAGAGTGTTTTTAGGTTGTTTTTCTTACATTATTTGATAAGCAAACCTATAATTAAAGAATTAAGAAAATCAAATGTTGTGGTAATACATTGTTGTACATCAAGTTATAGATACAAAAGCAAATCAATTTCAAATTCACATACAAAACATTTTAGACAATAAAACATGTTCAAACAATGCATTTTAAAGAATGCATAATCATTTAAATGCAAATTTAAAATTTTGTGCAAGATAAATGTTGTACATAATTTTTTAATCTACACAAAAGTCCATTTTAATCAAAATATGCTTGAAAAACAAGTTGAAAATACTCAAAATCAAAACAAAATAAATATTTCAAATGCAAGTACAGCTTTTAATTTTCATGCATAACCTTCAGATAACATAAGTCAAATAATTAATTCTTATTATGGTGTAAAAAATTGCATCAAACATGTTAAAAAATTTGGAACAAAAGAAAAATTTGAAATAATTGGTAACCAAAATATTGAAAATGAAACCAATAAACATAGTTTCAAAGCATATTCAAATGAGTTTATAAAGGCCTGAGGTGAAATCAAAAAATATTTAAGATAATTTCCAAAATATTCCAATTCATTATATATTGAATGGAAATATATATATAGAATATATTATAGATGTTATTTAACATAATTTTTAAAACAATATAACGAGCTGATAAGAGGAACAATTTTTATATGAGCGAATTTCATTTGAAAATATTTTTCCCTCATTAAAAATCAACAAAACTTTGTTTGCTACTTGCTCTCAGCCCTCCTCACAGTTGGAATCTAACTAAACAATCAAATTTCTCAAAAAAGTTAAGGCAGTAATTTAACAAATGGGACTGAAATGATATTGAGGAAAGATCCTGATCATTCATCTGATATTTAATTTATATTCATTATTTTTATTTCTACTTTTAGATTAAAAGTAGACAGTTAAAAAGTTTTCTATATGCAAAGACTCACTGTATTTCAAGCTTCTGCTAATCTAGTTTGATTGTTAAAAAATGCACTGGAATCATGGTTTGTAAGCTATATATTAATTCAATTCATAAATACTTCACAATTTTTATAGATCATTGGCAGTCAAAACATTTCTGTGCCACAATATTCAATGGAATTTTAAAAATAAGAGATGACTGTGGTTTATTGCATTTACTTATTTTATTATTTTCAGCTTTGTGTGCCCTTCAGGAAAGGATTAATTTTGATATTTATTATGTGAAAACAAATGGTTACAAGACTTAACAAAACATATTTAAAAACAGATTTTAGATTAGATTTAGAGTAAAATGAGACATATTCACAGACATTATTTAATCAAACTAATTACTTTTTAGCCAAAAGGCACATATAGATTTTTCCCTAATATCATTTTACAAAATAAAATTGCCTGAAAATATATGGATAGTATATTGTAAAGTACAGTACTAAGGATGATCATATAATTTAAAGGAAATTTCATTAATATTGAATAATCTATAACTACTCTTGTTAAAATACTAGCATTAAAATAAAAATTGATAAAATTTTAGCTATCCAAACTGTTCAGTAATTGGGCTAGTTAATTCATAGTTTCAGATTTAAAAAATGAATGTAAACAAAGATTCCTATAATGTTCTTAATAATTTTATTAACAGCATCAATAATTTTACTAAACAATGCTACAAGCTTTATTACCACTACATGTTTTCTCATAAGGATTCATATAGAACTATCTCAATGTATTTTTACAGAGAAAATTAAATCATTTCATTCTTATTTAATTTTTAAACACATAAAATTCAACGTAAGGTAAAAGGTAGCATTTCTAATAACTAAATGTATCAAATAGCAACATTTTTTTCTGTCTAAGGAAATATTTATAATTTGTACCAAATCTTTTAAAATTAAGAGGAGAAACTACTAAAATTATTGATAAATGAAATCAAATTAATTACTAAAAATGAGCCAACATGAATTAAAAAGAATTTGAAATTTAGTACAGCAGCACACACACATTGAAAAATAAATAACACAGTAAATATTTATTAAAAGATGTGCCAGTGCACATAAGGTTTGAAAATTGATACATTTCATAAAATGGAATTTTTTAAAACATCATACAAATTTAAGTCATTCTGCAGAATCAATCAAATAAAAAGTGACTGAAATTACAAATGAATCACAAATCCAGTATTAAAATAAAACATACAATAATAACATAGTAGTGAGAGGAGGATATTTTCAATTGATATCAAGAGCAGCTAATATTTGTAAATAAATTATCCTTAAAAATTGATATTTATTTGAAATCTGATAAAATAAACTATATGATTCATTTTAATCCAATTATGATTATGTAAAAAAGAAGAGGGGTATTTGAGAAATGTAAATACTATTCATTTCTTTTTCAATTATTAATCACCTTAAAGTAACATCTGTTTTAAAAAATGTTTTATTATAAAATGCTTATTAAAGCAGAATATCAAGAAAAGCATTTAATGCATTAATGCTAAATTTTAATCATAAATTTCGAAAAAGTTCAAAAATAATGGTAAAAGATAAATTTAAAAAAAAAAAACAGGAATTTGCTAGTCATTAGATATTCAAATAATTATAAATATTCAAAACAAAAGCTTCTAATTTATAAATGTATCATTGTCAAAAAAAAAATCTTCCCAAATCTAAAAATTAAAAAATTGCATGCATGCTTAAACGTAAAGAATAAGGAAATATCCATACCTCTCTTCTGAAACATAAGTGGCAATTTTAAAAAAAGGAATGATTTTGCTGACATTTTTGTTCAAGCTTAACAAAGGAATAAAAACATCATCAAAATATAAGAAGCACTATAAGTCAATTTGATACTGAAAAAGAAAAAATAAATTTTAAAGTTTCAAATTAGATTGTTTGCATGATAGCTATTATCCATTTTAAAAAGTGTTCCAAACATTTTATTTTCAATCATTTAATTATCATTAATGAAATAAAAACTTGATCAATAAATTAAAAACTCATAGAGGTATTCAACATAAAAATGTAAATCAAGGAAAATTTGAACTTCAACAACCATTCAATTAAAGCGATAACATAAAATATGTAACAGTGATAGGAAATGAGTTATCATTCAGAATGTTGCTTTTTAGAAATTAGGTGATAAGTTTGATATACATAACAAACAATTTTAAAAAAGTTTTTCACAAAATAGTATTTCAAAGCAAAAACTACCACAATGATTATTTCTATATCTGAACAGTTCATAAAATTAGAGAATTATATTAAGTAATGCAAGATTTAACTCCAATTTTTTAAGATTGTCTTTTTTAGACTGAAGCTTCATAAAAATAAGAATATTTGAAGAGTATATCCATATAATTAAATGTTCAGTTGAAAAATCAACATTTAATTATATAAATATAATAACAATCAGCAATCATTTACGTTGCATTTCAAATTTATAACAGATAAGCTGAAAATACTGATAAAAGAAAGAACACAGAAGTTTGTATTAATATATTATTTGGAAGAAATATACAATTTTTAGGACTTACCAGAGCATGATTTTATAAAATCTTTGGCTTCTTATAAAATTTCAGAGCTTTCAATCCAAAATACCTTGAGACTGGCTTTAATTCATGAAACATTAACCCTGGATACATATAAGCTAAGTTATCAAGTAGTGAAAGAAAATATGCAGATTTATAAAATTCATGAAATAATTTATAACATTTCAACAAATGAGACATTTTAGGATATTAAAAATTATTTTTATGCGGGACCTATTCATGAAGAATTCTAGCAAGTAAATGCTACTCACATCTATAAATTCTAATACTGAGAGTGTAATAAATGATTTCAATTAGTACTTTTATTTCTAGGACCTGTAAAATTTTTACTTCTGGTTTTTAATATTACAATGCTAATTAATACAATTTCCTATTTAATACATGGGAAATATTTTGCTCATGGGTAGATTTAATAAATAGGAATTAATTTTTTTTTTCAAAATAAAATAATAAGAGAATTTAAATTTTATATTTCAAAAGATTTCTGCATCTCTTAGTCATTTTGATAAAATTAAGCATTATTTTTAAACATTTTAAAAAGTTAACATACCCAAGATTAGAATTTAAGAAATGTAAGCCAGTGTCTGGGTATTTTAGTTTCCATGCATATAAAAACTTTTAAAAAATGCATTTTTCTTAATCATTTTGCAAACTTAACAAATTATATTATATCTTGAACATTTACAAAACAAAATCAGGTTCTTTTATTAAAATTTCAATATTAAGATGAAAACTATAGGTGTACAGAGTACATATGACAGAGCATACAGAGATGGTACACAGAGACAGAAGACAGACAGACTAATAGATGCACATTCAAAGGAACGTACATAAAAAAATATTAGTTAATAAATTAGCACATAAAATAACTCAATAAATAATAATCATCATCAGTCTTACTGTAATATACTTGAGAAACCAGAGTATATAAAAAATAATTATATGTCTACCAATATAATTTTAACTACACATTTATTAATCCCATCTTTAACTACTGAATTGAATTGTCCACATAAATTCATAAATCTCTTTACAGTACAACTGTAATTGTAAATAATATTATAAAATTATATGCATTTTATTAGTATTTCAGAAGTTAATCATATTCATAAAAACTCATATAATTTTACTCCAAAAATACATATTTCCTTGCATCAAGAAATAAAGCAAAGAAATCTTAAACTGCTGTGATAAATATTTTTAAACAGACAGTATGAGAAGTCTCAGGCAGGTTCAAGCTCATTATCCTCTTTTTGAAATATTCGGAACAAATTACAAATAATTTAGCTTATTTACCTTTAAATAAATTTCTTAAAATGCATAATTTAATTTTAATAACATTTACTTAATTCATTGATGTTTAGTAAAATTATATATCATATAAAAATATCTCCCTTTTCAGGAACAAAAGCTGTCAATTATCGATCTTATTTAACATTATTGGATTAAGTAAATATGAACATATTTATGCCATATTTTCATAACGTTCTTTGAATGAAAACATGTTTCCTTACTAAAGTGAAACATAAGTTGGAATAGAGTCAAATTATTATTAGAACTGTGAGGACACATCGACTCCTAACATTCCACACATTTGCAAGTTGTTTTTCATTTCTTAGCACAGAGGCACAAATTACATGCTGTTTTTTTTTCTAATTTTCACTTTAATTTGAAAAAATTTCTTTCCTCACTTCCATTTTGATCAAAGATTCTTTCTCTAATTGAATTCTCGTGACAAAAATGAAGAATTTATCTAACATTTAAAAGAATTTAATCAGTTGCATTGTAAATAATAGCATAATATTCTTTTATTTTACTAACCTTTTATATTTGGACCTTTAAGCTGGGTTCAGATGAGGCTTATTATTGTCCGCAATAGAAGATCACGCCTACTTTTGGAAAATCACGTGACCACAACCGGACAATGGCAAATGATTGTCCCGTCGGAACAAACGTTGTCTCAAGTTTCACACGGGGACAATGCCGGGACAACAGCAGAGAGACAATGTTTGCGGACAATAAAAAGCCTCGTGTGAACCCACCTTTAGGATAAGAATGAAACAATAAAAATAAATAAACGGAACATATATCAAATATTCAGATAGATGTCATCATAGACTAGTGTTGTGCTGCTATGCATGGATAAATTAAACAATTTTTGTCAAATGTGTCTACAATGCCTAGTGATAAATTGTTTAGTTTTATTATTCTCTTTCTCCTGTACAAACATTGTTTTTATTGGTATGATATTCAACAAAAATATTTCTTTTCTTAGAATCATATGAACTAAATAAGATTCTTTGGTAAAAAAAGTAATATGTTACATATTATATATATATATATGTTTTATTTGCTTGTAATTAATTATTTTGGGATCTTTTTCTCTTCCTAAAGTACTAACAAATATAATGCCTACATCTGTCAGATGATTCACAAATTCAACTGATGAAAATCAATTATCTGCCATTGTGTTTCTATTGATGTTTAATCAATCCAAAAACAGCTTAGGTGAATTTATTATTATTATTTTGTCTTCATTTAGCCCATCTTCATACTTTCATCAAAATCATTTCTACAGTAAATGCAAGTAAAGAAAATTTGTTTCACATAATGAAATAACACATAATTCACTGGGATTTTTTGGTATAAGCATTTTAAGTATGGAACAGTCATTGAAATCTTGTTAAAAGATATATATTCCCCTGTGGAATTCATACACTGACAACTTTTTACAGAAGAACATTTTTAAAATTGCAGTTAGCAACATTCATTAAACTTTCTTATTTTAGGATCATTAAACTGGAAGTAATTCCATAAAAATAAAAATCTCACTTTCAAAAGGGGGAGGCAACAAAATACTTCATCCTATACCATCACGAAATGCCTTGATTTGTACTTCATTAATATCATAGTATCTATCAGGTAATGCTTATTTTAAATTGAATATTTTATTTTACATTAATTTATTTTTTATCATAACTTACTTTGCGATTACTTTGATCATAGTTTTCACAAAAAGTGAAATTCAAATATCTTTGAACTCTGATATGGATACCCTTTTAAAAAGGAATATAAAAAAATAACAAATCTAAAAAATAGAAACTGGAAAAGCAATCTTGATGGAGTGGTTTTTGAAAGTAATATGAAGTAAGGTGATCATTTTTCATTTTTAAGAATAGAAGTAAATGATTAAAAATTGTTAAAAAGTAAAGCTGCTAATAAAAAGAAAAGACATTTATCATCAACCCCTTACCTATTTTTAAAATACAAGACTAGTTGATGTACAATGCACACAGTTCCTAAATAACACCAAAGATGCCATTACTGTTTTTAAAAAGCTGAAAAACAAAAAAAGTGCTCTTATAGTGAATACGATTTGTTATAGAATAAGCAAATGTTCCACGTTTTCTGTAACAACTAAAAGTATTCCAAGTTTTACCTACTCATTTTACACTTTATAATATTTTGCTGCAGGCACAACAAATACATAAAGGAAAAAAACTGTGTTTTCTGTCTGTGTTGCATTTTGTCACCATTACATAAAGAGAGAAAAAACCAAATCAGGAATGAGCAATTATCCATAAAAAAAAGATGTAATACGTTATTTCAAAAATTCCGTTTACATTTTTTTTATCTCAATTTTTTTTTCTTGGCGTTGACTTCTGTTATGCTTTAGGTAAACTGCTTGCAAGTTCATCTAATCTTGTTTTCAATATAGTATCATTATGCAAAGAATGCTCAAGCCATATAAAGAATATATACATTCCGACTTGATATAAAAACTAAATAATTTACAGAATCATTACTTCCATTTTCCTCCTTTTTTCACTAAAATGTCAACACTTCACCAACCAAATATTCATAAGAATGGGATAATAACAGACAAAATATGTTCAATCTTTTAAATACATTTGACTAATATATATTCTGTTATTAAAATTCAGATATTTTTTTTGAATTAACAGAATTTAAGTTTCACCTCATACAACAATTAAATTTTAGAAGGTATTAAAAAGGAATTTTTTTAATTTTAAATTGTAATTTTTAAAATATTCTCAGTAACATCTTATTACTACAAGAAATAATGGCATAAACTGATATGTTCCAAAAGAATTCCATGACAATAAAAATCTAAATGCAAGAAAGCAATCCTCACATATTACAATATTTATTTAAAAATATATTAAATGATATGTTTTCTTCGTTAATTAATATTTTATATATGTTTTATTTTTTCCTATATTAATGAATACTTGAGGATGAAAAAAAATCATTTAAAAATGCATTCATAAAAATTTATTCAACTACAAAATAAATAAATAAACTTATAAGAGCATAAAATTTTATAAGTTGCAGTATTTTAGGATTTTGATAAATTATCACAGTAGTTTGAAGTTAATAAATTTGCTCCAATATTGCAGAGATACAAACATTTTTCATATTTATTACACTTCAACATTGAACTGTCGTTAATAGGTGCTTGTATATTAATTATAAATACAGTCAAATTTTAGTAACAAAAGAACTTATTAGAGTACAATGTTTAGCAAATAATTACTAATACAGTTAATATACAAGTCCCATCTAATAAAATATTTTACATTAAATTTTTATACATGAGCAGCATGAAAATTCGGAAAAAAGAAAAATGCTATTAAGAAGATATTATGCATTAAACTAGCAATATTGACTCCCAAAATTCAGCACTAACTTGTCGAAAAAAGCAAAGCTATTGTGTAAGTTTTATCATCATATTTTCTGCTAAGAAACAACTTACTACAAAATATCTATCACAGCTAAATATAATAAATCATAGTAAAAAATATTCTTTACAAATTTAAGCATTCAATTAGGAGAATAGATTTTCATTACTGCATATTTAACAATGAGGTATCCAGCATATTTTCAAAGAATATCATATTAAATGTTCATTTTTTTAAATGGCCTTATTGTCAAATGTTTCTAAAAATCATTACAGCTTTTTAACTAATAATAAAGATAATTAAATACTGTTTAATTTTAGAACATATTTGTCAAGCCATAGGTAACATATGATAATTTTTTGGGAAAAAAAAATCAAGATAAAAATTTTATTTAATTTGATGTAGAACTCATTGTCAAACAAAAATATAGTTTTTAAAAAAAGAAGCAACAAATAAACATTATTTCTCAAGCAGAATTCTGATTTTTTTTCAATAAACATAGCTGCCAAGAAAAAAATAACCGTCCCATATTAATTTTAACAAGCAGATTCTGAGATGATTTTTTTAAAAGTCAAAAGCGCGCGCTAATATTTAAAGGGAACAAAAAAAATTAATAATACAAATAGGTACGATTTACCGTCAATCAATGAAAGAACGTTAGTGTAAAATAAAACAGCCTTTATTTATTTATTTTTTTCGGCTACAGTTTCTCATACAAATGATGAAGTTAATGTTCGTTTAATCATACAAAAAGAAATTTTCGTTACTAATTTATAACGGTACAAAAATTGTAAATCCATCGGTAAATTAATAGAAAAAATTTAAGACATTCTTTCAAATATTTTAGGAAATGATCATCCAATCTGATTGTTAGGGGGAAAATTTTTTACCTTTTGACAGGATTACATATAGCTGCACTTAAAAACAAGAAAACCCCATCGCACCGCCTGTACTGACGCTTCTCTACAAATCTCTCAAGCATATGCTGCCAACCTGAAGAAATTTTTCGGCAATGATTAGAAAATTTATTCCATCTAAGCTGTATAAGCGTCACTCTCGAACATTACCTAGAGGGTATATTTATTAAACAGGATTACAGTAGTTCTAATGAAATTATTTTCCAAATGCCTTTGATGAGTAATGCATAGAATGATTCAAATACTTACTGTAGCTTTAAAAATCAGTAATTCGTTAACTAATAAATTCAGATCTGTCTGCCATGCTCTCGGAGAAGATATCTCTCACTCTCAGATTTGAAGGGTGTGAGATGTGAGATATCAAGACGAGATTCTTAATCCGTAATTTGCTCGTGTGTCGCTGCTTTTGGTTACAGTATGGAGTAAATGGAACAGAATTGTATTAATTATGAATATATTGCCAAATTTTTGTAAATAGACTTTTGTGTTAAGGCTATGTAATTTTCTTCCTTTTCAAATTCTAATTTAGTTATCTTCATACCACAAGATTGTATGATGAAAATCAGTGATTTATTGTCTAGTTTGAATGAGAAGTAACGTGAAAAAATAAAGGGTGTTTAAAAAAATAAAACGAAAGATTCACTAAGAATAGATTGTTGAATTAGTCTCAAGTCTGATATAAAAATGAATATGTCCAGATTCGCGTCACAAAAAAGGAAAATCCTCATAAAACCGGTTATTCAGTCTCGGCTTTGATGGATACCACTTCTGGTATATGTATGCCAAGTTTCTAAAATGAAGCTATTTACAAATGTGGTTCATTTTAAAGCAAAAGCTCTTATTACTGTAACTATGAAAATTGAAGATAAATTTTATTCACTTCCATCATAGCAAAACAGTATTGTTTTGCTATATTTAAATGGTGTAAAATATAAGACTTTTGTTAATTTGCTGAGCACTACTTAACTTAAATCCTATCTAAAGCACAAACAAGATAGTAATTCCAATCAAACGAATATCTTAAGGCAATATAACACAATATTCTTTTGATTTCTTGATAAAAAGAAAAATGCTTTTCAATGCGAAAAACCGAAATCTGTAACTATCTTGGACTCTCATTTGTAAGTAAAGCTGTTTCTTTCGTTCTTATTTTAAATCTCTATGTCATACGGAATTTAAGTATTCAAAAGATGAGACTGATGCTTAAAAACTCATAAATTTGCATAATTTGCTCAACTAGTCATTGATTATTACATCTTAAAAATTAAATAATAAAATAAAAATGATTCGTTAAAAATTGACATCTAGCTAAATAAATATGCTTTCTTCTAATAGGAAATTCTAAATTCTTTTTAATACTCTACATCTTTATATAAACTGACTAAATATATTTATTTTTGATAAAAAAGGAAATTTATATAAAAACATCTGATCTCAAAATTATTCATTAGCAATTTTATAACAAATTTGACACTCGTGTATAACGAAGAATAGATTGATGGAAAAATTAGTAATAATATGAAGTTCTTCAATGAGTAGATGTGTTAAGGTATTACTAATCGGCAATGAGAATTTTACAGCTTTTTTTTGTAAAAATTTCAAAAATTCTTACGTGTAATGCAATTAATTTTTAGGATTTTGATGCTTTAAAATACCAACTTTATTATCAAGTAAAAATCTTAATTTGTTGCATTTACTTCCTTTTTTCTTATCACAACCGTTTTTCAAAAATTTCTAAAAAATATAATTTTTCTTTGATTTATAAATTTATTTTTTCCACTTATGTAGTAAATGTATGCTCTTTGAGGGAACGAAAAAAAATCGAGAAATATATGACAGTTTTCTTAGATATCGTCGAAAGTTTATTCATTTCATTTAATGCTGAGTGCTCTCTTTTTCAAAACTTTATTTTTCTTTCTTCAGAAGCTTACAAAAAAATTTTCGTGGCGAGAAATTGATTGAACGAACAAAATTAGTATGCCTCTTTGGAAAATTTCGGGAAATTAATTAATTAACAATATAAATTTCTACAGTTAATGAATGTGAGCTATTTCCATCGACACCAGTTTTGTGAAAATGCGATAATAAATTGCAAAGTTACAGAGGTGCCCCATTATTTTTGTTGACGATTGTACATTATGGGGAATTATTATCATACAATATCTGAACTTCATATTCATCAATATAATAAAACATTTTTATACTGTTTCAAGGCTGTAAAATACTACTGTACAATATTCCGAAATTTCTAATATTATACAATATAGGAGAGCAATTTAAGGCATATCTGAAATTACCATTTGAGAAATATTAACATTACACAATAAGTTTACATTTTGCTGAACTACTGTTTTTTATAATTTTTTTTTTTGTCTAAAATTGCAGTTTAGACCCTTTTTTTTTAATTTGCGAATTGTAAAAAAAACTCAAGTTAAGCATAGAAATAGGAAAGAAAAAAAAATCTTTATTTAACATTATTTAAGCTTTGAATTTTTTATGACATTAGGCTTTAGATATTAAATTGAAAATTTAAAAGACAGTATTATATTAAGAGCATTAAAGATATACACTAGTTTTTTTGGCTTATAAAGAATTATGGATTTAAAATTCAATAAATCAGCATTAGAAAAACCTGTTTTTTTAAAAGCAATTATTATGTGAAGAAATGATAAATATGAATATTAAAATTCATTTCTTTATACTAAGAAATGAAAATATTATTTCAACATCAGAAGAAAAAAAAATACTGAATTATTGTAAAGGAAATGCAATTCCATGTCTAGCGATATTTCTATCTAGGAAGAAATTAAATGTTATTTTTACTAATAATTAGGGAAATATCTGTATTGTATCAAATATAAAATAAACAAGTTAAACTTTGAATTTAATTTTATCCGAATTAATTTCGCGTACACATTGAATTGAAAGAAGTTTTACAGGTAAAAATAAAGCTAATAGAATCGCAACGAAAAACATTAATTTATTTTTAACGATTATTTCGAGGCCGATTCTGTCTCTAACTTATTGAGTGAGTTATACTATATTAAAATAATTTAACAATGGATCGACCTCTAAAATGCATAAATAGTACATTCTTAATTATTATTCATTAACTGTTTCAAACTTTTCAAGCCACCCAAAACTGGAATCCAAAAAGATATCTTTACAGAAAGATAAAATTCTCAAAAGATTTTTTGTAGCTTCGGATGGTTTCACACGATAAGCTATTATACTGTAAAGCAAAAAATAAAAATAAAAACAGACATTGAAAACATATTTATTGTATTAAAAACTATATATCTTATTTCTTTACTCAAATTCATTGTCAAGTACGGAGTCAAATTTATTTGAATTTATGGATAATTAAGAATATATTAAAATTGTTATAAAGTATAAAATATAAGGTTTTCATGGATACAGTATAAAATTTCAAAACTACAGTACTTCAGAAAGGCTTGAAAAACTCATTACAAAATTCGATAATAACGAATACATAAAAGTCAAGTTAAATAAAAGTGTATAATAAACTCTTTTTAAGGAGATTTTAAAATATCTAATAAAATTCTCTGATACTATGCTTTTCATCTCTTAACCACTTTTCTGATAAAATTCTTCTTAATTCAAACCACGTTAACAGCAATATTTAAGAGAAAATGAACAATATTTTTAAACTGATTTCTTTTTTCGTTGGAATAAACTTTTTTAAAAGAGATTTTCAAATGACTAATGAAATCCTCTGATACTATGCTATTCAGCTCTTAACCCTTTTTCTGCTAAAATTCTTAATGCAAACCATTGTAACAGCAATATTTAAGAAAAAAAGTGAACAATATTTTTAAACTGATTTATTTTTTCGTTGGAGTTTATTATTTTAAGCACTTGAAGGATTCAAATTTATTATTTTTCATCATAATAATTAAGCTGACCTTGGATTAAGCTGTAAAATTTGCTTTGTCAAATTTATTTCACAACTTCATTCGAATTATATCCGCCTTCGATTTTACATAATTTTAAAAAGTCTTGTTCATTTTTCAAATCTGGCCGGATGATTAAAATTGCGCTTTGCCTTTTAAATAAGCGGATTAATAATCATTTAAATTGTGTAGAATTCGAAAATTAATTGAAAATTGCATTCAAGCCCTCTATTTAAGGATGTTTGATGTTTATCACGCATTAGAACAAAATTTTTGATGAAATAGAACTGTTTTAAGTTTTACTTAAATAAAATGCTTGTGCTTCAAGCCGAAACAAATAAATACATTGCTTACAAATTCTTCTTAAGGAAAAAAGTAGCAAATAGTGAAAGATGCAAAAGTGTCTTCGATGTAGTGGTATAGTTAACAATCAGTGTATAAACCTGAGATTGCAAAAAATAACTAACTAACAATGCCTTAGAATAAGCGTTTTTAAGCTTTTAATCATTGCAATATACTTTTTAGAATCCAAACCTACAAAGACCCACATGAACCTCTGCTTAGTGATTATTTTTGTAGAATAGCATACATCTTTCCAAAAGAGTTTCTAAGGGCCTAAAAGGAGCTTTTGCTTAACAAAGAAGTCAGAAAATACATCCGCTCATTTTCTTATCCCTTTGCGAAGTAAAATTATTTAAAAACGTTAGTTTCGAGATCCTGAAACGAACAGTATTTCAAATTTCTTGACCGAAATCACATCTATTTTCAAGGTATTATATTTGCTTTGTAAACCTCCCTTAATTGGTGATGATTTTCATGTAGAGATATTTTTTTAAATGCAAAAAAAAGTGTAACACATTTTGTATTATAATCGCCGTTCATGTGTCCGTCAATGCCATCACCTTCTAACTGGTGCAATTAAACCTCGCTTAATCTGTTAACCGGGCAATTAACTCATATTTACCGTTCGACAACTGATTGTAAAACCCTCCCTGCTTTTGCGCATGCATTGGGATGGGTTTAATTCGTCAATGTAGGGGTGAGAGGAAAGATGAAAGGAATGTTTACATTGAACAATGAAAACTATAATCTCCGATCATGTATCCGTCAAAGCCATCCACTTCTAATTGACGCAATCAAACCTCGCTTAATCTGTTAACCGGGTAATTAACTCATATTTACCGTTCGACAACGGATGGTAAAACTCTTCCTGATTTTGCGCATGCATTGGGATGGATTTAATGCGTCAAAGTAGGGGTGAGAGGAAAGATGAAAGGAGGAGATGTTTACATTGAACAATGAAGACTACTTTTGTTTTTATCTTCTATACTTATTTGCCACACTGTTGAAATATATGTTAAAGGAATTCTTTTGAATTACTTCATTCGTCTAGCTAACTTTTAAGCCAGCTGCTTGTAATCTCAGTTTTTGTTTTTTCGATGTTATCACAATAGCAAATAACAGTTTGGAGTAGTTGCTTTCAAATAAAGTTCTAAATAATTTACGAGCAATATGAAAACGCAGAGAATTATTTCGGATATGAATACATATTGTAAGTCATTTTATATCCATTATATTTTCTAAATATTGATAACAAATTTAATTAGTTTTTGCTAGGTATGACTTAAGCCTTCTAGGAGGTCCAAAGGTAATATAAATTTCGGGTCAACTTTTCTCTCCTTTAAATTCATGTATCTTTTTTACCAATTTTAATTCTTATTCAAGTAGCTCTAAATAGCAAATTTTGATAGTCTGAAATAACAAAACATTTAGTTGTATATCATTTAAAAAAAAAATTGGTTTCTGTATATCATGTACAAAAAAATGCACAAACTAATTTTAAGCGAAATATTAAAAACTTTAACATAATCTAAATGTTTAATTGCAAAATTGGATATTTGATTTGAACTTTTAAAACACCATATTTTTTTTAGGAATTATAAAATATGAAACTTGCAAATAATTACTAGAATAATTTTAAAAAAATACCAGATATCAATTTGAATAATTTCGATTCCGTGACCTTTATAAATATGGAACAATTGTTATTATATTCAAAAAATAATTTGTTAGAAATTATTCACACGAAAATACAAACCGAAATATCTCTAAAAATACTACAAAGCTATTTCGAGATTTTGTGGATTCCTTAAGTCATAGGTGCCTAGATAGTAACCTATTTCCTCTACTTAATAATCCAACTCTGGTTTTCATTCTCGATATTTGAGATCGGTTCATTCTTCTTTTTACAGAAAGCAAATTAGTTTATTCAAACGCGTTTTTAATTTCTCATTTATGAAGTATTGGAAGAGAAACTAATGTAATCGTCAAAAAAAATTCGACCTTGAGATTGTGACGTATCGCCAAGTTTCAGATCTCTCCCCCCCCGCTCCGAGTTTAAAAAACGAATTTTTGTAATTGAATCCTCATATAAACATAACTCAAAAAATAATAAACGGGTGAAATGAGATATATAGAGTTTTAAGTAATTTATTACTATCAAATTTTGAACTATATACCTTCAGAGAGAATCTGTATGTCTGGCTGTCCGATTACAAGTGTAAAACGTAAAGAGTTAGATAATAATTTGGTAAACAAGTTTAGCACCTGAAATGAACCTAAATGAAATATATTTTTAACCAAATCTGTTAAAGGGTTGACTATCTATCTTTCTTCTTGCATACAGCCGACCACCCCGCCACCACTGAACGTAGCAGTATCGACAGGATTTGCTGTGATCGACTGCTGAAGAAGTCTTGTCCAACCTTACGTTGACTGATCAGTCAAATTAAAGGCCTTATCACACGGTGAAATTTCGCCAGTACTTTTCCGTTTCTATCCTCAAAAACCGGTCAAGCAAGTTTCATGATCGACAACTTTATCGAACCAGCTCGAAAATGTTATCGGAAATATTGTCTGCAAACAAAATTCAACCAATCATGGGAAACTTTTAAGTGACGTCACTTTCCTTGTCGTTTGCTGACAGAAAATGCCGAACATACTTTACCATATGATAAGGCCTTAAGATTCCTTTCGGGGTAGTAAATAACTGTTTTCCTCCCCATCTGCACTCTCTCAAACAGTTGGAATAAAACTGTCAATCATTGACATCATATCATTTGATCATTGACATCATCACCTGGTACCATCAGAACTGTACTTAAAACATTATTGACAATCTTCAGGTCCTTCCTTGACTCGGAGATCTCCATACATTCCATTAAATAGTGGTAAACCGTACCAATTTCTCCACAAATGCATTTATTTTCCTGCGTTTTTCCAAATCTTTGGAAATATGCAGGAAATCTCCCGTGTCCAAATATTATTTGGATTATAAGTGGATGGTATCTTGCTATTTTAATTTCCGGATTAGGAATAAAGTCGAAAGTTATCCTTTCTATTTTGGATATATACCATCTGTCAAACCATTGTGGTTTTATTTCGTCTCTCATGACTATCTATCTGTCTGTATTTTGGTGAATGCAATAATTGAAAAATGCAACAATTTAAGTAAATAAGATTTAGTATATGATCATGAGTCTACAATTGTAATTAAATGCCAAATTTTGGCATCAATTGGGAGAAAAAATATGACCAAATGCATATACAATTTTTTTGGAAACTTTGTATTATTTGCATTTCAGAGGTTAATCTACAAAGGTTTTTACATTCAATAAAAACATTTGAGTCATGCTATATATCAGTATTTCGCAATTATTGCTCGCTTACTGCATGGAAATTTGTAATGAACAAATTTCGCATTTCTATACTACATTACGAAGCACGTAACTCTCAGGTGTAGGAATAAAAATCAGAGCTCTGAAAAATCTGAAACAAAATATCTAAAAATCTTCTGGTATTGATGACCTCTTCCAGGTCTCGCAATTTTATGTTGGGGGTAGGGATAATACTTTTATCAGAGAGTATGCGAGAATGTTTCAGGGAGACCACTTTTGCTGGTTTTATTATTCAAAAAGTAATAAAAATGGAAATAAATATACGAATGAACTTTTCTCGAACATTGATACGCAACGGAATTCTATTCTGATCAAAACTGTCTTTAAATCATAACTAAATTTTACTTTTAAGAATTTAAAAACCAGTGAATGTTTAAATACTATTCAAAGCAAGAAATATTAAAAAAAATTAATTCAATTCCTACTTAGGTCAACGAAGAAAATTTTTATTTTAGTTACCTTTTATTAAATAATTAGCAAAAATTATTAATTATCAAAAAATTATTAATTTTTTCAAGAGTTGAACTTGCATTCTTCATCTTCACGTAAAAACTACTGAAATCCTTGCTTTTTGCCGATTGAGCTACTGCCTGTTGATTTCAATTTTCAATATAAACTGATAAAACTCTATTTAAAGTATTAAAAATTAATTAAATTTAATTAATGAATTACCATTTGAAAAAACTTTATTAACATCAAGTATCATCAGCCTCTAGTTTTAAAAAATGTATTTGAACTTGAGCGGTTGAATAAAAAGTACTTTATTAAAGATTGAAAATTTGAACAAGATATATCAATAAATATATATAGGGGAAGGGTTAACTAATTGTAGGAATTGAATGAAAAATAGACTGTCAGCTTTATTCTCAATTTTTATCGAAATAGAGCTTTCCAGTTTTCAGAAAAGTAACACACTGATGCACTCCTACCCGCGCTCTCTCAAATTTACTTAATTAATAACTGAAAAGAGGGTTATTACTTCAAGAAATTAAAGTAGAACATTTGTAGAGTTATATGTTACTGTGTTGTTCCATAACACATCCTTTAATTATAGCGTAGTTGTCTAATTTTGCGCTTGCACTGAAGATTAAATACCGTTGAAAATTAGCCAAGCGATGCTAATTATTCGCTCTTTCAAGATTAATGAAGACATTCGTATTTTTACGGCGAGCCCTGTTGCCATAACAACGAGCGATGAATACTTCTGTTTTTCAAAGCTCGAAATCTTTTGTATTAAGATAATATTTCTCAGAGCTCTATTTTTTAAAATAAATTTGGCGCGTTGATTAAGATGTTGGAGTTTTAATGAAATTACGACAAAAGAGTCGAGACATTTATACAAGCCTCTAAATCATTTATTTAATGGCGTCAGAGCGTGGGACGACGGGAAATAAAAATGTCGTCTCCAAATAAATCAAAAACGATTTAATTTTAATTAGATTTGCTCAGATAAAAATGATAAAGTGCAAGTTCAGTGAAATAATTTGTATCGCGAAATGGCCCGTATTCTGTTTCCATGCTATAATTTGATTTTTCAGGAAAGGTATTAAATTAACAGAATTAATTATTTCAGTAAAAGGGAGAGTTATCGAATACATGTACTAAAAGTAGCAGTTTCAATTATTTTAAGGTTTTGCATTTCTGGAATTAAAAAGTTTATCAAAATTATCTTTATTTGATAGTGGTGGAAATTTTAATGCGGTATTTTAATTTTCTCTGAACATTTTTAAGGGCATTTTTAATACTTTATTTAAATTGTTAGAAAGAGTATTTCGAGACTATAATTAGTACTTTATTTACTACTGTCTAATAACTAAACAGGGATATTTAATTAAGGAGAACGTTCCATTTGCATTTTATTTAATCAACAATTAATATAAGATACATTTAACCGTATGTTTCATTAAATTTTTTTGTGGTCGAAAACTATTTTTATAAAAACAAAGGTACAGTTTGAATGAATAGTTTACTTTTGGAAACATCATTAAAAACTCTTAATGATCAAATATTTACTGATGTGATAATTATACATAACAGAAAATTACCGCAATTATTGTTACGAACTTTTACTTGTTCCAAGTTCATAAAAATAGAATTTCATAATTGATTTCTCACCCGCTTCTTGAAATACTAAATTTGTTTAAATGTTGTGTAGTTGTGTGTTCACGATAATAGTAAAATACTTTAGTGTATTCATGGCTTAATTACTATTACTGATCGATTAATTTTGATTAAATTTTAGTTTTTAGTTATATTAATGCTCCATTCTAAAGCAATACTAGGGTTATTTCGGGATGGACTTCGTAATTTTGAACCGCGGTCAGATGACGAGGACGACACCTGAGTGACACCCCCTCTCCACACCACTCCAGCGGGAGGACGTTTGGCCGTGACGGATTTAACGTGCAACCGACTCTCTTACACAACGGTTTTTCGGTGGAATCGGGTTTGAATCTAAAACCCCACGGGTTACGAGACGAGACCTTACCACCAGGTCACCGCAACCTTTAAATGAATTTTAAATTCGCCTCTTAAGTGTCACCAGAAAATGAATCCAAAAAAATTGAATTGAATACATACTCCTACAATATTTATAGTAATGATATACGAGATATATTAAGTATAAGATATTAAGTATATATACGAGATATATAAGTTCGAGAATGTATAGCTCGAGATATATTAAGTATATGTACGAGATATATAAGCTGAGTATATTAGAAAATTATCGAAATTATTATTACAAGCCTATATTAGTTTCACTCTCATAAAGATAGAATTCAATATCGAGTTTTCACTCATTTCCTGAAATACATAATTTTTTAAATGTTGTACAGCTGTGTGTTCCTGATAATAATAAAATATTTTGGCATCTTCATGATTTTATGACTAGTTGATTGATTAACTTTTATTGAAATTTAAACTCACATCTTAAATGACACCAGAAAATGAATTTAAAAAATGGATTTTAATATATGCTCCATAACATTCACAATAATTATAAAGAGACATGTTTATAATTGGGTATATCAGAAAATTACTGAAATTATTATTACAAGCTTTTAATTGTTTTACTTGCATAAAGATATAATTTAATAATTGTTTTTTTCTTTCACTTCTTGAAATACAAGATTTTTTAAATATCGTATAGTTGTGTATTCTGGATAGTAACAAAATACTTTAGTATCTTCATGAATTTATTACTAGTTGATCGACTACTTTTGATTAAATTTTAAACTTATATCTTAGACTTCATCAGAAAATGAAAAAAAAAATTCAATTGAATATATTCTCCATAACATTTATAATAATGACTTAAGAGATATATTAATAATAACTGTATATACTAGAAATTACCGAAATTATTATTACAATCTTTTATTTATTTCACGTTCATGAAGACAGAATTTTGCTATCGATTTTTCACCTATTTCCTGGAATACTTAAATCGATCTTAAATCTTAAAACTTCTTGAAATCGATAATAATAATATATTTTAGTATTTTCATGATTTTATTACTAGTTTATTGATAAATTTTGAATTCATATCTTAGGCTTCATCACAAAGTGAATCCATGAAAAATTGAATACATGTTCTCATAACACTGACTTACGGAACTTATACACTGATGGAAAAAAAATCCCAACACTGGGATGGACCTGTGCTAGATAAACGAAATTTGGTAGGCGTGTTTATACACCTGAAAGATGACGTCGATTCAAATTTCGAGCTACGCGCGTAAGTGTGGCGCTAGTAGCGACACTATGAACATGCAAATGAGGTTTCCTTTAAATAAGCGCTGTAAGGTTCGTGATCGTGATTTACAGTTGAGATTTGACGTAGTGGGTTAATGTTAGTCAAGGATGCTCTGAGAAGACGAAGAAGCCATTATCAACAGCTCACTGAGTTTGAACGAGGTCGTGTTGTAGGGCTACGAGAAGGTGGGTTTTCTTTCCGCGATATTGCTGAAAGGCTTGTCAGGAATGTATCCACTGTGCATGAGTATTGGCGGTAGTGGTCAAGGGAAGGTACTGCCTCAAGAAGACCAGGTTCCGGGCTGCCACGTGGTACTACTGAGAGGGAAGACCGTCGTATTCGGCATATGGCTGTGGCTAATCGTACTGCGTCTGCAGCTGAAATTCGAGCTGCAGTTGGCACCACAGTGACATAACGAACTGTTACAAATCGGTTACTTCAAGGACAGCTCCGAGCCAGACGCCCTGTACAGTGCATTTCACTGACTCCAAACCATTGCCGTTTGCGACGTGAGTGGTGTCAAGCTAGAGCTCATTGGAGGACGGAGTGGAGATCTGTTGTGTTTTCTGATGAAAGCCGGTTCTGCCTTGGTCGCAGTGATAGCCGTTTGTTGGTTAGAAGGAGGCCAGGTGAACGCCTGCTAGTCACCTGTCTGCGGAGTAGACACACAGGGCCTACTCCTGGAGTTATGGTTTGGGGAGCAATTTCGTATGACAGCAGGAGCACTCTCGTGGTTATCCCACGCACCTTGATTGCAAATTTGTACATCAGTCTAGTGATACAACCTGTTGTGTTGCCATTCGTGAACAACATTCAAGGGGGTGTTTTCCAACAGGATAACGCTCGCCCTCATACCGCTGTTGTAACCCAACATGCTCTTCAGAGTTTCGACATGTTGCCTTGGCCTGCTAGATCACCAGATCTTTCTCCAATCGTGCATCATTGGACAACTCCAGCTTCATCCGCAACCAGCATTAACCGTCCCTGCATTGACCGCCCAGGCATGGAACTCCATCCCACAAACTGATATCCGACACCTGTACGACACAATGCATGTATGTTTGCATGCTTGCATTTAAAATTCTGGCGGTTACACCGGTTACTAATGTACCAACATTTCACATTTGAAATGGCTCTTCTCGCCAATGGCTCTACCTGTGATCTTGAAACTTTAATCAATTAAATATGTTACCTAGACAAATGTATTCCTAAAATTTCATTATTGAACAATAATTTTTTCTTGATGTTGGGATTTTTTTTTCTATCAGTGTATGAATGTATGAAGAAAAAAAAACTTTAAAGGCCTAAAAAATTAAGTATTCTTTTTTAATATTCGTAAATCAAAAACATGGGAATCAAAACTAAATATTAAAAGTATTATTTAGTAAATACAATCCTTTAAAAAAGTAACTTATGATGAATAGATTAAATTCCAATTTAGTGAAATTTCTACCAGCGGATCATACTTAAGGTATCCGACTACTTTAAAAACCCTGATTATCGACCACAAAGGCGAATATTTTTTTAATAGTTATTTCTTGTAGTTCAGACTTTCCTCTTTCCAAAACAGTTAATCTTTTCCGGGAAAAAAAAGGCCTGACATATCATCCAGCGTCACATATTTTTCAACTAAAATTTGTCTTTAATTTTAATTTACTCATAGCTTTAGTTTTCATAAATATTCTCCCCCGTTAACATAATGTCTCAGAAATTAATGGAACTATTCACATAAAAATTTCAGCGTGTGTTTTAAATAATAGGGTCAATGAAATGAAACAAAAGTTTTATTGTTTGTGAAACACTTTCTCCTTTATAGGTGTTTCTAGAAAAAATGAGTTGTAAATTTATGGAAAAAATGGATTTATACAAATATTTTTACCCATCACTTCTTTGCATCTCAAGATTTTTTTCACATTTTGTTTCATTTTATTCATCACTAGCCGCCTTTGGCGACCAGCTGGTTCGCCATGAGTAAAGCGTTCTAAAATTTTCAATTAAATCACATATTCATTAGACTTAAAGTAATTCCAGGCATTGATTGACTTGAAATTAAAAATGTTTTTTTTCCGTAATGCTGCCAAAATATTAAATATGTTTTTTTTAAGAAAGCGAAAAAGGAAAAGAAATATTGAATAAATAATTTAGATGTTGCAAACGATTATAGAAACCTTTGCTTTGCATTTATTTTTTTAAAGAAAATATCACATTTTATGTTTATGTTATTTTATCCAGTCACGTACTAAAAGTTGCATTTCTTTAGATTTATTTTGCGATGATAGTTTTTTTTATTCGAACTTCCGGCATTGTTTTATTTTATCCAGTCACGTGCTCAAAAAAACATGGTCAAAATATTTCTTTAAAAATTTGTTAAAAATAGAAGCTTAAGTTATACATTAAAACGCCGATACCGTTAGAAAGCTAATTTTTTAATCTTTAAATTGATATAAAAATCATGTTTTTGCAATAATATTTTCGGAAGTTATAGCGGAAAAACGTCGAAATTTCGCTTAAATTTTAATTAAATCAAATTCTAATTAAAAATTCGAAAAAAGGGCTCCGGGGTGCGCATTCCCAACCTCCAAGGTATACATGTACCAAATTTCGTACTGTAGGTCCAACGGTCTGGCCTGTAGAACGCCAACACACACACTCATGCACACACACACATTGAGCTTTATTATAAGTATAGATTTGTGTACAGATCTGGAAAGTTAGGAACTTAATGCTCATACTTTATTGCCTTAATTTAAAAAATATAAAAGTTTTTAGAATAATAGAATATCCACATATTTTAAAAGAGGAATTCCAAGCTCAAGCTTAATAATTCTGTTGTATTTTTAATACAAAACTTTTCATAAATCAAATCAGTTAAAATATCAAGAGCCAACACACACAAACACATGCACACTCACACATTGAGCTTTATTATAAGTATAGATAGCTCAAGAGATGGAGGACAATTTGAACATTTATCACCTTCAATTAAATTTTATATGCTTTTTATTTAACTTGACTTCTTTCAAGTTTGTTAAGATGAAATTTTGTAATGGGGTTTTCACTTCCTTCTTGATATCCTGAAGTTTTCAAATATCGAACACTTGTTAATTCTGTAGCAATATTTTATAAACAATATTCAAGGAACATAATTAAGAATTAAGATATCCGAAAACGATGAAACCACTGATTATCGACCAGATTGGAGAATTTTTTTAAATTGTTATTTCTTGCAGTTCAGACTTTCCTCTTTCCAAAACAGTTTTTTTTTCTAAAAAAAGGCAGACCTGACCTATTATTTAGGGTCACATATTTTTCAGCTAAAATTTGTCTTTAATTTCAATTTTCTCAAAACTTTAATTTTCATAAAAAATTTCCACCGTTAACATGGTATCTCAAAAACTAATAGAGGTATTCACATAAAAATTTCCAGCTTGTGTTTTAAATGATATGGCCAATGAAACGAACCAAAAATTTTATTGCCGGTGAAATATTTTTTCATTTATTGGTGTTTTTAGTAAAATTAAGTAGTGAATTTAAGGAAAAAATGCATATATGCGTATATTTTTACCCATAACTTCTTTGCACCTCAAATTTTTTTTAGATTTTGGATCATTTCATTTATTATTATACTCGATAACTTGCGTAGAAAGAAAAATAGGACTGCTGCGTTACAATTTTGTGTAGAGTGCTAACCGTTTTGCTTAAATTTCCTTCAAATTTCCTACAAATTTTCCTATTTCACCAAATTTATTATATTTTTAAATAATTTTGTTGTATTTATAGTATCATTATTATATTCAATAACTTGTGTAGAAAGAAGAATAGGATTGCTGCGTTACAATTTTGTGTAGAGTGCTAATCGTTTTGCTTAAATTTCCTTAAAATTTCCTGCACATTTTCCTATTTCTCCAAATATATTATATTTTTAAATATTTTTGTTGTATTTATAGTATTTTGTATTATAATTTCTCAATACATCTAAAAATCATAATTTTAAATAGTATCTTAAAAAATCCAATTTTTCAAAATTTTTCCTTCGAACGTAGTCGGATACCTTAATCGATTAATTTAAATATATTTTGATTCTATATATGCGATGCCAATTAGTAATGGATTTAAGAAAAGAACTGATTTGAAGATTGATTTCTGTAATATTTATTAATGAATTATAAAGTTAAAATTCAGAAAACGGGAAATAATTCGTGATGAAAATACTTCATAGTACTCTAATAAAATTGTTAATTTTTGAAGTTTTAAAAAATTGTTCTTTAATTAAATTTCTTTTTCGCCTAACAGCCAAAAATGCATTTTACACTAATCTACGATAAATACTTTCCGAAAGTTCTTAATGATATTAAGGTGCAAAAATGACATTCAAAACCAAATGTATGTCATATTCAATTCATGATGTTTGAGGCCGATATCAGAGTAATATTTTCCTTAGATATCTCAGTCGAGTTATCTGATTCTAGCCTGATAGATTTAATATTTAATACAGTCAGTTATACGTATAAAGAAGCATAAAAATATTTCGATACCAAATATGCCTTTTCAGCTTCCAACTTCCCATATATATTTGCCATATTTTGGAAAATATTCTATGTATATTCAAAGTTTTAATTTCCTTAAAAATTCAGTTTTAATAATCTTTACTGAAATCCGAATAATTTATTACTAAATACCCATTAGGAGTGGTATCGCCAAAACTTTTTTTGCATATTCTCTGATAACCCAGTTATGTCGAAAAACATCTTGCACGGTATTGGTGTACAGTAGTTACGAAAAATTAACTTTTGGCTTGAATTTAGCATTTTTAACCCTTTCACTGCCACTACCCTCACCTGATATCAGGACCATCTATCTAATTAGATTACCCCTTCCTTGCTATCTTTTAACTGTAGCAGAGAAGCTGTCATCTGATAACATAGATGGTTTGGTCCTAGAAAAGAACGCAATCTACGAGTTATCTAGTAGTTTGCAGTCAACGTGTTAATGAACCTATCATGTCATCCTTGGTGGATTATTTGTCGATTAATCTCTGGCATGGGTTAATATTATCCAAAAAGCAAATTTGTGTTATAGACATGTTTTTCCTAACTGATTGAAACAAAAATATTTATATAAAACTACACGTGTAATCTAAAAATCTCATTTAAAATTTTTTAGATTTAAGTCACTGCGTTTTTAACTTACCGCATTTGCATGTTTTTGAGAGTGTAGACATACAGACAAGCAACCCATACTTGGATTCGGCTCAAAGCTTGACAGGCATCTATACTATAGATGTTTAATCAGTGTACTAAATTTTACCTATCTAGCTTTCTTCATTTTGTAATACAGAATAATGTGTTAATTTATATTCGAATAGTGTACAGACCGACTTTTTCTGAATAGGCTTCATTCAAAATTTGAAAGAAATCGCCTAATTTGGTAAAAAGATCATATACCAATTTCAACGGTCTAGATCATAGGTTCCCAACGTAGGCGCTAACGCCCCCTTGTGGGCGTTTGGAGTTTTCAGGGGGGCGGTAAAAGACCCAGAGAAAATTAGGGGGTGTTAGAGGATTAACCAAATATAGTGTACAATAACTTCAAGGAACGATTCCAGGACATTTTAAACATGGACATACCAGTCTGGGTTTTGGATCCTTTTTTCAAGGTCAATACAAGGTGATCACTTCAGTTAGAAGAAAAACTAATAGAACGGACGACAAATGAGGAACAAAAAATTAAATTCAAGAATGGTTACCAAGAATTTTGTTTTCAGAAGTCGATTTCACAACTGTATTCAGGATTATGGGCGATTGTTCAGCGACTTCTGATAGCATTCCCATCTTCATATTTAGCAGAACGTGGATTTAGTGCTGTGGCTCCATTGGTAACATAAAAGAGAAATCGACTCCATGTTACTAAACGCGGTGACTTATGATTGTTTTAAGGGAAATCGAGCCGGTATTAACGAGCTCCTTAAAATGCATCGAATTCAGCCTTCTCATTAGTTAAGTTGGAAATTCGATGTCTTTAAATTTTAATAAAAATACTTTTTAATATAATTAAGTATGCGTTTTGATGGGTCTCTGAAACTGTCAATTTATTTACTTAAAAAGCAATAGTTTATTATGGCTTGCTTCGTATCATCAAACCCCCAGTCTGTCCTTATAACAGGTAAGTTAAAACTTTTTTAAATGAAGAAGAAATTCAGTAGAGTTTCAATTCCAACAAGATTCTGTCTATCAGTAATTTTTTAAAATTTAATTCTTGTTTTCACCGTGCATTATATACGCTCTTATTTCTCTGGAATGGGAGGGGGGCGGTATTAAAATATTCTTTAGAAAAAGGGGCACCAGTTCAAAAAAGGTTGGAAACCTATGGTCTAGATAAAAGCGCTTTTGAGTTATCTTTGTCACAGACAGACAGTCATTTTCTAAAAATGAGTTTTTCGAACTCTGGGAGATCTAAAACATGGAGATTCGTCAAAATCTCGAGTTTGAATCCTCTAAACTATGTATACAAGAAAGTAAAACTGAAAAATTGAGATAATTTTCTTTAATATTATGAAATTATTCGAAAGGTAATCATTATTTACCCCCTTATTAATCATCAACTTCCGTGTTGCGTGCGAAGGGCCTTTTGTCTTTCTAAAAAATGATGAAAAATTAGACACTGTCAGCAACAAAATATCCATATACATTTCCATCGCTACCTACATTCGTGATGAAGAAAGTAATAACTCACACACGCACACAAAGCTTCTCCACATCGCGCGCATGCTCATTTCGGTCGAGACTCACAATGGCACTCTGTAACATTACTGTCATTCTTATAAATAATTACTGTTTAAATATCTACGAAAATTGAAGATCATTCTTAACCCAAATAGCGATTGTGACGGAAAACAAGGTCATTTCCAGAAGAAAACAGAACGATTCGTGATGCTTTTGGTCAAACCTTTCCCACGCCCCCTCTAGGAAGACTGGAGGATCGCTTTCAGTTATCTGCCCGAAACTGTGTTTCGCGTGTTGGGATTCAAAGAATAAGACTTGGATTAGTTGAAGTTCGGAAGGAAACAGATTCTTGTTGTAGAACTCTTTATCCCGACTTCCTACTTGCGAAGATTAATGACTTTAGCAACCATGTTTATGCATAGGTTTGCGTAGTTTATTTGATTTTTTTCTTGTCTCTATCCGGGAAATGAACAAGAGGCCATAAATTTTCAATACGTTAACTATAGTTATTAAAAAAGACTAAAAATTAGCAGAAAAATCTTAACTATCCCATTTGCATCATATGAAAATATGAAAAAAAGGTCTATATCACGGAAAATTTATTTCATATTTAGGGGTAAAATTATATAAAAGTAAAAAAAAAAAAAATCTTTTTGAGCATTACTTGCTAGTCATTCTGTTCAGTGTAGTAATATTTGAAATGTGGGATGCATATAGGTATGTAGTATATAATAGGAATATAGTATATATCATAGTATATGCATAGCATATAATATGATGCAGCGTATATATACGCTCCAGTGATAGTGATCAGGAAATTTGAGCATATATATACGCTAATGATGCAATTGGGTTAATCCTCTGGCTGCGTAATTCGTTAAAATAACGATTTAGATGCGATGTTTGCAAATGAATTCAAATATTTTTAAAAGAAAGTGAATTAATACTATATGTTACACGGTAATAATATCTTCTATATAAAAAAAATGAATGATTGTCTGTATATCTCTTATGCCTTCCTAAACCGCTCATCCGATTACGATGAAACTTATCTTATTGTTTACATCTACAGGGATGGTTATAAAAATAGTACAATTATCTAAAATTTTTAAAAAATCGAATCTCAACCACATTCATTTACCAAGAATTAATCTCTAAATAACTCACCGAGGAGACAATAGGTTCTGTAAAAATGCTAAATTCAAGTTATAGGTTAATATTTTGAAGCTATAGGACGTAAATACCGTGATAGTCATTCTCATTCTCTTCAACTTTATAATAGATTTAAATTTTAATTAAATTTATCGTTTTTCGTCGAAACTACCAAAAATATTGTCATACAAATAATTTTGCAACATCTTAAATTTCAAAAAAATATCTTTTCATGTGTATTAAGGATTTTATGGTATAAATATATTTTCCATTTTTAATCAATTTTAAAATAAAATATTTTAATTAGATTTTCTAAAATTAAATTTGAGAATTCTGAACGAATATTAAACGAATCACGAGATACAATAGTTTCTTTCATTACCATTTTGAAAGAACACCAAATGTTACGATTCTAAAAGAATACACGAATTAATATATAAAAATGGATATTTGTTTGCTCTTATTTTATGTACAGTCGTACCGTTCATCCTATTTTGATAAACCGTTGCCAAATTATTGATTGATCTCACTTATTATCATTTATTTTTCCGCGGCAGCAACACGCCGGATACCAGCTAGTAATACAATAAAAATCTGTAATTGTAAAAATAAACACTCTAAACTGCGAAAAACGCGGGATTTAACAGAAAATGGACTGATTACCAACCCGCGGAAATGGCGGATATGCAGCTGAAAAATTAATAGATAGACTCGTGGAGATCTAAAGCATTATATATGCTTTTAAATACGGATATAAATTTTTTACCAATTAAGTAAGTCTTGCTCTATAATGATGGACCCGAAATGTGCATCGAATTATTGAATTTTTAGTACTTAAATCTGAAATTAACCCTTTCCAGTAAGATTTAATAAGGAAACATTGTGCGCGAAATTGCCATTTATTTTTTATTTAAGAAAACTTCGTTTATTTCCCAATTCTTACATATTGTTAATTAAAATTATGTTATTAACATGGATATAAAAGTTATTCGTAAGTTCATATTAAATACCTCTTCAAAAATCTCTAATGATTTTGGATTCGCCAATAGTTTTACCTTTTGCGCCAGACACTCTCATAAATTACTTTTACTTCTAACACATTATTCTGATGATGTGCCTACGATTCCATAGCATTTACCGAAATCACGTATTAGAGTTTCTACATGCTTACGATTTCTTGGTAATATTTTACTATTATGCATTTCATTATCTGTATCAGGTATATATATGCGTATTTCTTCAGATTTCCAGATGCTTCTTTCTGAATCATTCCAATGATTTTGATCTTCATGATGTGCACAATTCTTATAAGTTACTGTGTTTATTTCACAGCATGTTTTTTTCTTAGTAAAAAAGATGTTAACGCTAACTGCTTATAAGAATGAAATCCACTAACTAACAGCAATTTAGTCGTAACTTGTACCTAAACAAACTAACGGTAAATAATATGATAGATATCTGTGATATCAGCATAAGTGACAAAAGTGCTGCCAAATACAGTGCACTAGAAATTTTAAATGGAATTTATTATCACATTTAACAGTAACTTTAGTCGTGTGATGAGTATAGCTCGTCATTGTGCTATATGGTATGAAAAAAAAATGACAAGCAATGCTCGTCATTTTACTGGAAGGGGTTAAGTGAAAGTATACCAATTATAATGTAAAGACACTTTGTAAAGTTTGAATATTTCAAATATCCTTTATGTTATAGTGATGTGAATAACAATAAATATCCTAATCAACACATTGACTGTCGTTCAAGATAACTTCTAATTGTACCAAACTATTTATCTTATTAGATGACACCCTTCTCTACTACAGTGAAGAGATAATAAAGAATGGGTCATCTAATTAGATAGATGACCCGAATCTCAGGTGTGAGTCATGGCAGCAAACTCGTTAAAATGTGTTACATAATTAAGAGGTTAAATAATTTCGTATATGAAGAGGTTTAATATGTTAACCCTTTGCACTCCGAAAAGTAATTCGACGCAAAATTATTCATCTAATGACAGGGCTTGTTTATTGCTCTGAAAAGTAAATGTACTGTTCTTCGATTCTGAGACTACCATATTTCGATTACTCCATTTCATTAAGGGGCGAGACGTGGAAAGATAAGTATATTTCCGATACTCGCTTTGACCTTGTATTTCACCTATTGGATGCTAGTAAATGTAAACATCTCCTCTAATTTTTGCTTTCTCCTCTATTTTGACGAATTAAGCCCATACTAAAGCATGCGCAAAAACGCGGAGAGTTTAACAATCCGTTGCTGAACAGTATATAATTGTATCAAGTAGAATTCCCAAGAAAAGTTAACATCTTTCTACCATTCTCTAAATATTTTTAATAATCAAAATTGAAAAATAAATAAATCAAAATGATGCACCATCTTTTGTGGTGACCATGGCTCACCTCTCGAGTCCATAGGATTAAACTCCTATTTTAGTGTCCTTTCAGTCTAGTTCACAATATCTAATTTTTTTTTTTCATATGCTGTAACGTTCTCCTTTCTCATGTCTTGATAAGAGACATTTCTAGCCAGTTGCGTCACCATCTGTTAAAACCCTCACTTGTTAAATGCCTCCAGATTGCGAGATGGGGGCATCTTTTATCGCCGAGTGGTTGGCGCATCTGATCATTAGTGATGTCAAATGAAAGACCACACGTGGGTTTCGCCATTTAAGAGAAACTTTTTGCACCTTCAAGGGTGAGGAGTGTCAAACCATCTGGATGCCAAATGTTTCCCATTGTGAAGGGACTATCATTAACCCTTGTTCCAGAAAGATCAGTTAAGAGAAAGCATCATTAACGGATATTCTCGCACCAGACTGGGGTCATTGATGGGAGCATTTTGATGAACTACTATTGAGCGATTGAGAGCACAAGTGACCAATGTGAAAAAGAGACGGACATTGGACAGAGATAAAATGCGGGATTTATTTTTTAAAGAGGAGAAGAGACTTCTTGGATTGCAGACTGGGGAATTGCGCTCCACCTTGGGAGTAGCCGGAAAAATAACGTCGTAAAAAACAACTTGTTAGTTTCTTACGTCGTTATTTTTCCAGATTGATGGAGAACTCTTTTTCACGATAAACCTTCAACCTTCCACTGTTGTGTAAACATCATCAACTTCCAAATGTTGTGAATATCAAATATTTTAACCTAGATTAGAACAAGTTGTTGTTATGCATATATATGGCAGCATATAAAAGAATTGTCTAAAATTCTACTCTTTTATTTGATCGGTCAGGATCAAGACATTAACATGCTGACAACCAGAAATCCATGCAAAAGTACGATAAAATGTATGTAATTAAGGCCATAATTTTGAGTTTTTAGTTTAGTTATTTTAACGTCCCGTTGTAAAGCAACACTAGAGCTATTTTGGGACGAACCTCGTTATTTTGAACCAGGGTCAGATGACGAGGATGACACCTGAGCAGGCATCTCCCTCTCCACACCTCACCAGCCCCATAATTTTGGGATCTCCAGATGAAAATTTATAAATATATAATTTTTAAAAATTTATATCATCAGTCAACAAGGAGTTGAGCAGACTTGACGAAACTTATATTCTAAGTTTTACTTATTAGCCTATACTTATGCTTATGTAGCCTAAACGTAAGGTAATCTTATACTTATACCTTAAACCTTACCGTAAACTTTAGTTTTATACTTATGTAGCCTAAACGTATGGTACGAAGTCAGTCATTTCAGTGACTGACGAGATCCGAATGGAAAGTTCAGTGTCAGTCATCAGTGACTGACATGGCTCTTAACGTATTAAAACACTTTTCCATTGCATATTTCGCAAACGGGGAAAGGAACAATTGGAATGGTTTCCCCATAACTTTCTCGCATAATCTCTAATAAAAAAGAATTAGTGTTTTAGATATGTTTTTCCAAACGACTAAAACCAAAATTTGACACAGAAACACAGTTACAAAATTCACGTCAGAAATTATTATATGATTCAGAAAATACATACCGACAGACGCTCAACCCCTTGTTGGACTAGGCTCAAAATTTGATAGGTGTCTATGATATAGACTTTTAATCTGTGTACAGAATTTTATCTATATAACTGTTTGTTTCATAGTTATAGTGTTAGCTTATATTCGAACAACCGGACAGACATAGTAATTAGATATTGCTCAAATAGATATCACTAGAGATTAAATAGATATTGCTCATAATTTGATAGAAATCAATGCATTTAGTATAAAAATATGTACCAAATTTCTTCCGGCCATTTCAAAGTGTTTTTTTATTTATCATTTTGACAGATAGACAGACATTTTGCAAAAAAATATGTTTTCGAACATATTAGGTCTAAAATGTAGAGATTCGTCAAAACCTAGAATTGGAGCTCTTTGACAAGTAACACGTTCTCTATACTTCATAAACGAGTAAGTAAATGAAGTACAATGAAAAAAAAATATTTATAAAAAAAAATTCCGGGGTCCTGTTTTAGGGGTAGTGCGTCTTGCCCATGATCTGAGCGTCCCGTGTTCGAGTCCCGGTTCGGGCATTGTTGTGTTTCAGTGTTCCATCTGTGAAGTGCATCAATAACTATAAAAAGGGGTTGTGAAAGTGAATGTGACCCATGAGGCAGGGAAGTCGTACTCTTGGTCCTAGTTGGCTCTACTGAAAAAACAAGATATGCACAACTTGGCTCAAATCATTGATGGATAACTGCCAGCGGGATTGTAAAGTGCCATAAGTCACAACATGCACAATAATTTTTTCCCATATTTGACAACTTTGGTACCATGTTTCATTTTTCTCTGAAAAACCGCATCCTCTGTAATTTCCATTATAGGCGATCAAACAGAATAGCAGCAATCCTGAATTTTGTAAAAAACATCTTTTCTTTCTTTAAGTGTAAATAATTGCTCCTGAGAAAATGTTTCCATATATGGAAATGAATTCATAAAAGAATTTGAGAATTTTCAAATTTCATTGGCTGGTACTTGAAATATTCAGGCATCGAAACTTCAGCACCTTAAGGCAAGATATCTTAAACTCTAAGGAGCCGAATCGATTTAAAGGAATGTTAGCCTTACAAAGATTTTTAATCTGTACACTGTTCCGCATTTTTAAATTATTCATGCTTTTTTCATTCATCACATAAACTCAATATGATTAATAACTATGCACAAAAAGCAATTTCAAATATAATCCTTACGCTATGAGGTTTTTATTAAAATCTGTGCTTTCTGTCAAAATTTTTTATTGGGATGCATGCATACAGATATTTATAATGATTTCTCGATTTTAAATCGAAAGTTGTAGAGAAAATAAAAAATAATATAATAGCAGAAAAAGATTACATTAGTTATTGCTACTTATGTCCTAAAATGCATGGTTTTCTTAAAAGTGCTTCAGGAAATAACCGAAAATTAATTAACATTTTTCATAAATATACTAAATTGCATTTCTAAAAGGACGATTCTCGTAGGAATTTAATATGAAGTATGCTCATGTTTTATGTGGTGAACGTAACGTATAAAATTAAATACATAAATAATTTTAATTTAAAATCAATTTAAAAATTCGTAATTTAATATTTTTGAATTTCATTATTATATCAAATATCTTCAGTGGAAATTTATCTGTAGGAAAACTCCCTGAAGGAGATTTAAATCGCTTGATTAAATTTTCTCAGCAGTTTCTGCAGTCGAATGCCATCAAATATTTTTTTAATCATGATGCTTCAAATATTGCAGCTTTAAAATCATTTTTAATCTTACCCTTTTTAAAAATTAAGAAATTCAAGAGGACTTTCATTGTTTTTTTTAAAAGTACATATCAATTCCATCGCTTAATCTCTTACATATTTTATTTTTAACTTTAAATAAGGAATTTTTTAACGCTTTCGCTGCCATGACTGATGCCCGTGGTACGGACCTCTATCTAAAAAGATGGTTTCTCATTTGCTCTCTTCATTGTAGCAGAGAAAAAACTATCTAATAGTACATATAGTATGCATGATTCACGGGTGACTCACGCGTTGAGTAACGTGTTAGCCAGTCAACTGTTTTTGACCAATATACTCGTCATGGGAAAAAGTACAACATTTTGAACTATAGCGAGTTTATTTAATGATAATTATTATATTTATATAATAATTGTTATATAAGGAAAATTTAGATCCGCATTTTCCAAAGATGTCGAGACAGTTAACGGGTTAAAACAAGACATAAATTAAATATAGACTTGTTATATTCGCATCAAATTCTACATTGACTGAGAATTTTTGCTATCACTCGAATGTGAGTAACAAGACGGTCAACGGGTTAAAGACTGAATAGCTGTGACTGATAAGAGGAGAAAATATAGATACGTAATAGAGCTCTCATAGTTAACAACCGAATTGAATACAGTCATGCTAAATTGATTATTTATTGATAATCAATTTAGCTTATTTATTGATAATCAATATTGATTGATTGATTATTGATACTAAAATATTTGACAAAAGAATAACACGATATGAAACCGTCTGTAATACATTTGTTTTGCTGTTAATTGTTGTTATTTACAGAATTTTTTTATGTGTGCTTTTAAAGTTTATATTCAAAATATTCTTCCTCAAATCAGTTCTATACTTACAGGCATACCATAATATTTATATAGTTCCTAGTTTTTTCATGGTTAAGTTAATCAATCTATTGTCTATTAAAGCATATGGAAATTCATTTATGGTTTTTATTTTGAAAAAAAAAAAAAGAAACAATTTTTTTTTATTTGACACTTTGTAAATGATATTTTTTGTTAGTAACTCAAAAGTTACCTTCTTAAATTTATTTAAGTAGCGTTGCATTATTTGAAATATCCAAAAGAATCTTTGTTAAATCTATATCTATATCTATATCTTCTATACTTATAATAAAGCTCAATGTGTGTGTGTGTGTGTGTGTGTGTGTGTGTGTGTGTGTGTTGGCGCTCTATAGGCCAGACCGTTGGACCTACAGCTATCAAATTTGGAACATGTATACCTTGGAGATCGGGAATGTGCACCTCGGAGCCCTTTTTTTAAATTTTTAATTAGAATTTGAATTAATTAAAATTTAAGCAAAATTTCGACGTTTTTCCGCTATAACTTCCGAAAATATTATTGCACAAACATGATTTTTATATCAATTTAAAGATTAAAAAATTAGCTTTCTAACGATATCAGTTTTTTTAATTTATAACGTAAGCTTCTATTTTTAACGAATTTTTAAAGAAATATTTTAACCATGTTTTTAGCACGTGACTGGATAAAATAAAAGAAAACAATGCCGGAAGTTCAAATAAAAAAAACTATCATCGTAAATCAAGTCTAAAGAAATGATACTTTTAGCACGTGACTGAATAAAATAAAAGAAACATAAAATGTGATATTTTCTAAAAAAATAAATGCAAAGCAAAGGTTTCTATAATCGTTTGTAATATCTAAATCATTTATTCAACAAATGTTTATTTACGGTAAACCTGATCGAATTTAGACAGGATATGCATTGGAATCCCGACTTAATGGCATATTTTTATTATCGTTTGCAATATCTGTATCATTAATTCAATATTTTTTTTCATTATAAAATGTGATAGTTTCTAAAAAAATAAATACAAAGCTAAGGTTTCTATAAAATCTGCAAGAGCACGTCAAAGGGAAAAAATTAGGTTTTATCACCGTTTTGCCATCATTTTGACGGAAGTTCAAATTAAAAAAAAACTATCATTGCAAATTAAATCTGAAGAAATGCAACTTTTAGCACGTAACTGGATAAAATAAAATAAATATAAAATGTGATATTTTCTTTAAAAAATGCAAGGCAAAGGATTCTATGATCGTTTGCAATATTTAAATCATTAATTGAATAAATTATCTTTATTTATACAGGATATACATTCAAATTCCTTTCCAATGGCCAATTTGTAAAATATTATTAATAGACATATATATTGTTTAATACTATTAATTTGATCTAAATGAAGTAAATAATTACATTTTATGTAGTTTAAGTTAAACAATGCATTTATGAATAATGACTTTTAGATTTCTTCATACTTTGCTCTGTGACCCATATTTTACAAAGTATTTTTATTAATATTTTAAATAAAAGTTGCTACATCAATCAGTCTTTTTAAATCAATCATTAAAACTGACTTATTTATAAAATTAAAGAATATTATTAGGAAAACGCATTCTTTTAGAACTTTCCATCCATCATCTTAAAGAAAATATTAATTTCAGGCCAATCAATGCCTGGAGTTACTTCAAGGCTAATGAATATGTGATTTAATTGAAAATTTTAGAATCCATTACTCATGGCGAACCAGCTGGTCGCCAAAGGCGGCTAGTATGTAATAAGTAAATCTAATCCATTTTGTCGAAATAACGTCGTCAATTCAGTAAATCAAAAATATGGATCACTGAAATAATTTTATCCTGATGCTGATCAAAACTTTATTCATCAAAAATAAATCAAAGATAATGAACAATGAAATAGATTATTTTGATGCAATGAACATTTGGTTTACTTTAAAATTACTAATTTTCATTACTGCAGTTTTAAAGTAATTAAAACTAATCAAACGCTACGGTAATAAAATGCACAACAGACAGCCTTGAATCTTTTTTTAAATTGAACGAATTGAACACTGATATTATACCCCATGCAAGTTTCTCATAATTTTCATTCAAGTATTTTTCACTTAAAAAGACATTTTTGTAAAATATTCTATTTTCTACACATTGAATTCGTAGAATTTTAATGATAAAAATATTAATAATCGAATTTAATTTTAATTGCATCGTGTGCTCATTTGGATACACATTTTTTTACATTTATAAACTTCACATGATTGCTCAAAAGAGGTAACAATAAGTCTTTCGAAATTCTTTTTTAAATGCTTTTTGATAAATATTTTAGAGAATATCAGTATATAGTAATAGCGGCACTCGAAATAGATTTAAATTGGAGAAGTACTAAGATGACCTGTATAAATAATGCTATCATTAAAAATGCGATTGTTTATTTGCATTGCAAAAAATATATGGCTAAAAAGGAAAATTTTTTTGAGACATTGCAATAAGGGTGAAGTATGTAACTAGCATATAATTTAATTCTTAATACGGACATTTTAGCGCATTTTAATTTCCCGAAAAATGTTAAATAATATTTTCCTTAAATTATATACGGCCAACCAAAACACTTTTTTTTTTTTTGTCAAAAAAGCACTCAAAGATTAAAAGAAGGTCATATGTAATTTCTGTATATTCATATCATCTCTACAATATATTTATACCAAAAAAAAATCTTTATAAACATTTAATTGTTCCGATCTCTTCAAAAAATAGGTATCTAAATTTTGTCGCAAAAATTTAACGATGACAAGTATGTGTAATATGAAATTTTGTTGTAACTAAACGATTTTTTTTTAATTTCAATAATCGCATTTATTTATGTTCTCAAACCAACGTACATCTTTTGCACATGAACGAAAAGAAATATGATAAATTAATTTATCATTTTAATTTTTGTAAGAGAATGGTATTGAGCACAGCATAGCAATCTTTTATTTGTTCCTTTGATTTCCACTTGGCTTCAAAGTATTTGAAACGTCTTGAAATTTACGAATATGTTTGAGGTTTTACTAAAATTATGATTCAAATTTCAAGTTATCACAACTTATTAATCCTGACGAATGAAATCCTCTTAAATCAAAATGTTATGCTTTTTCATCATCAAAACAGTTACTCATCAAAAACAGTTAGCCGATTAATTCCATTTCAATTACATTTTAGCTTTCACAACAATTACACGAAAATTACCCCAAAGCTTTATTGGCGGCAAAAACGTCTAATCCCGCCAACTATTCAATCTCCGAGACACCAACGTCTTTCAACGAACGCATTCTTTCCCTTAAAACTTCGAAACTATTTAGGCCGGTGCGTGTGTGCATCGCATGAATTATGACAGAACCCTGAAGAAATTTGGAATCCCGGGGTAAATTTTAACCCCAAACTAAAATTTCAAACAGGAGAGAGAGAGGATCGATTAACGATAATTAACGCCATCAATCTTTGTACCGTGTTTTGAGATCCTCACCCCTTACCCACAGTCCTCTAGCCGTTAATTACTTCCCATTAGCTGGAAACGGGAATGTTAAATAGGTGATCTCAATACTATCTCCTCCTCCCTTCCAATCCCGGTTTTCATTATCATCAATGTTCATCAGTTGGGCGATACAGTTCAGGGGATAATTGGTGGAAGTCCATTGGTGCAGGGACGTAAGCAAACAATGACTTTGAGAAGTCGAATAGAAATAGCCGAAGGTGATGACGTGATTTTGACGCGTCCATTTCTTAAAAAATCTTTCTTAAATTGTTATCTAATACAATAAAACTTTTTTAAGGGGTAGATAGAGACCGCATAAAAGAAATCTCACAAAAAATATTTGAAAATTTCATTAATACATTATTGGCGATTTTTGGTAATACGGCGCTGATATATTTTATAGGCCATAGGCACTGATATATTTTATAGGCCATAGGCACTGATATATTTTATAGGCCATAGGCACTGATATATTTTATAGGCCATAGGCACTGATATATTTTGAGGCCTCTCAGTGGCAATCTCTATAGTTGACAAAAAAAGTATCAAGATAAATTTATTTCAATTTTAACTTTATCTTAATATCAAATTGTGATATCGTTATGTGTTGGAACACAATTTCTAATGCATTTATAGATTTTATTTGTACATATATTATACCTTTTATCGACCCCTTTTATATACTAAATCATTTCTTTTATTTTTTCTAGGGCCAATTAATCTTGCGCTATATTATATACATATAATTTAAAGCAACAGTCATTGAGTTCTTTAGCGATTTTTATTCTTTATGGTTTCAAGGAAATAGCACAGTTTTTATAGCAAGATTATTTATCCAAAACCTGGAAAACACATATAAAATGCAAATATTAAAAACAGGTTATGAGAAAGTATTCTGAACTTAATAAGTTTAAGAAAAGAATTTCGAAGCGTTTTGATTCAGCAAGAATTTTACTTAACACTTTATTTTTCCATTAACACTTTTATCAATAAATTAACATGTTTTCTTCTTTTTTTAAAAAAGTAAAAGTTGAAAATTCTGTGAATCAGACGGAAGGAAAAACCCGAACAATTAAATTTACCTTCGACTTAGCACTATGATACATGTCCAAGTAGATTTTGAGACCCATATATACCTCGAGACACGAAGCGACCGTGCGGTAATCCGCCACGACTTACATGTAATCGGAGCCTAAACAAAGGCAGGGGCATACCGGGCAGTTGCCCCGGGCCTCCACATCAGGGAGGGGGCAAATTGAATAGAAAGTTTAAGTTTACTTCTTTAATCAAATTTTTTTAATAAATTAGTTAAAATAGCATTTCTTTAAACAAATGAGTTAAAATAGCATTGCTTTTCATAGACAAAAAATAAAAGTATGGTGTATTCCCGTCCCATCTTTTCTTTTAAGTTTTTCAAGCAATAATCAATCGAATATAAATATATATCCGTCTTGGATGTAAAATTCTTTAATGCATGTGCATCAAAATAATCTTTTTACTGGAATTTGAACAATGGATCGGTCTAGTTTGGTTTAATTGGTTTAGTTATATTAACATCCTTTTGTAAAGTAACATTAGGGCTATTTTGGGACTGACCATGTAATTTTGAACCATGGTCAGATGACGAGGACGGCACCTGAGCTGCACCATCTTATCCACACCTCACCAATGTGAAGACGTTTGGCCTGACGGATTTAACATGCAACAGGCCTCTTTACACAACGGTTTTTTGGTGGAATCGGGTCTCGAAATCTGGCTGGATATTTTTCATTCTGTCTGAATAAATATTCGATTTTTATTGTTCCAATAGAGTAATATTTTTTATAATAAAATGAGACTGATAATATAATTACCTTTCTTAAATAATGAAGGTTTTTTTTAAATTGAAACTTTTATAAAATTCTCGTGCACCACAAAGTTTTACACGGGGCTTACAGAAGTCCACATTCAAGAAATGCTTTGTAAAGTTCTTTAGTCAGCGATTCCCACGGTGAAAGTGATTGATAAAAGTTGCTGACCTAAACAAATAATTTTATAAAAAAGATCCTTGTGTTTCCCCTGCTTTGAAAGTCACATGTTCAGAAATCCCTATGAGAATCTTAATAATATATTGGCTCTATAAACAATATTTTCCCTATCAAAATATGCTATATAACATGAGGGAAAATTAATTTCTCCCCTTTTCAGTCACTTCTGCTTATCCACGCATATACTTGCTAATTTAAAGTTATAAGTTTAATTGAGGTGATGTCTAGAAATTTCTCAGAAAATTTGCTAAACTGAAGAATTGCAGTTTATTTTACTCAAAGTATTTGAAGAGAAGATACTGTAATCACCAAAAATTTGACCTCCAGATTTGATGACTCTTAATATTTAAGGCATAATCAAATGTAGATAATTTATTAAATTGTCTGCGTATCTGCCTTGCGAATTCAAAAATGTATCTCCAAATATAAATGGTCAAATCAATCTGACCTTCCCATTTAAATTATTGGACTTCACTAAACTTTGATGAAAATCTTTCAAAGCAATAGCTTGCCAGTTGTCCATCCGTATATGTTAACACTGTAACTCATAAACGCACTTATAAGGAAGACAATCGGAATGTCACTCCTCTCATTAATCACGTGACAGGCGTTGGCCTCTTTGCAACAAATGGAACTTACGGAAGAGACTTCTATCAAAGTGATATCTTTATATGGGAATACATGAGAATACCAATGAAAACATTATCATTCCTGATTCCATCCAGTGTGTTATTTAAAATCCATCTCAAAAACAGATTGGTTTAAATAAATCGATTAAAAATGTAGTTAATAAATAACAAATGGAACTTATAGTGTTTGTGTTATATCTATTCGTATGTGTTAACACTAAAACACACGTTTTTGAGTTATAGTTTTAACATATACAAATGGACAAACTGACAAGTTTCGCTTTGAAGGATTTTCATCAAAGTTTGGTGAAGTTCAATAATTTAAATGAGAAGGTCAGATTGATTTGACCATATTATATTTGGATATACATTTTTGAATTCGCAGGGCAGATATGCAGACAGTTTAATAAATTATTTATCTGGATGCGATATTGCCTTAAACATTAAGAGTCGTCAAATCTGGAGGTCAAATTTTTGGTGATTACAGTATCTTCTCTTCAAATACTTTGAGTAAAATAATAATAAAACTAATTCTTCAATCTAGAAAATTTTCTGCGAAATTTCTAGATATCACCTCAATTAATACTCCATTTCCAAGCTACTTTGTCCAATATAATTTTTAAAATAAAATGTGTACTTTAATCTGATCATATTTCAAAAATCATTAACATTAAAGGTAACATTTCTTTTAATTAAGCACGCGGGAGTGTTGTCCCAAAGCTTTCTCGTAAGCTGTTAATAGTTCGCAAATACATTTTTTGGTAACATTGGAGAACATAGATATTTAATATGAATTCAGAATTTTTACTGAATCTGTAGAATAAACATGTATATTGTACACCTCTTTTTCAACCGTTTGAAATCACAGTCTGATACTGAATTAATCTAGTCACAAAATTTCATGCATTTAAGTCATCGCGTTTTCGACTTCTTGTTTTCAGATGCTAGTGAATGTACAAATCAAGAGGTTTCATTTTTTGATGCATTTAATTCCAAATTTGAATTGTGTTCACATCAGATGTTAAATATCTGTATTCCAATTTTTAACCATACAGCTCTTCGCTTTGTAGTTATCGTGTTAATTTATATAAGGACAGCCAGACAGACTTCAATGGAATGGATTTAGTTCACAATTTGATATAAATCTACAAATTTATAATAAATGCCATAAAAACTTTACAAAATTATATATATCTAGCATCGAACATTTGTAGGGTGAATTTATTTCGTTCAAAATTTAACAGCTCTCTGCAGATTTAATGAAAATATTAAGTACCAAATTTCATCCAATCTAGTTCAAAGCTTTTTAAATATCGTTTTTATGGACATTATTCCAATAAAGTACATTTTTCGGTAAAAAGGTCAGAGACTTAAGGATTCGCCAAAATCTGGAGTTGAAGTTTGTTTGACAAATACGATGCTATCTCTTAGAATATTAGAATATCAAAATATTACTTCCGATTAAAAATGCCGACAAATTATTGGTGCCTTTTTACGCTTTATTTTATAGGGATGGGGGGAAGGGGTCGTGGGAAGTATACAAATCAATTTCACAACAATTATTCATTTGCTTTTGTTCAGATAAAGATGAAGTTCACTGTCATGTATCAGTCATTAAATCTGATAAAATTCTACCGCGTCAGATCATATAAGCAACAAATGTTCATCGCATTAGTTGCATATGGTGCACACTACTTTGCTGGCTGTTTTAGAAACTGACGCTTAACTTTCTGGAAATGAAAGTGTGTATATATATATATATATATGTAATATACTATTAGAAAAGGAGCTATTAAAATTTTCACATAACAGGCAAAGAGAAGAACATGGGAAACATATGAATAAGACAAATAATATTTCCAGAGCAATCGCATTTTTTAAGTTCAAATAAGAACAGTTTTTAGGAATGGTGATGACGGTGAGAATAGTTCAAATTCTTTTGCAACAATTAATAATAATCATAATACTGGCTCATTCGTTCAAAAAATTCAAGCATATAATGGTGCTATAGATGTATTTAAAACCTTTTTCACTTTCATATAAAATTTTATGCTTTTTTTATGGAATTTCGTATAACATTCAAAGAAAATTGTTAATCCAGTTTGAAGTACTTACATGCACAGAAAAATAGGCTTGTGTCCGAGTACAACATATTTAACACACTAAGTGCCAATTACTATTTGACTTAAGCAAATTATCCATTAATATCTACTATAGTTAAGAGATAAAGGAAGGCCGATTAGATAAGTGATAATCACACGGATAACGCGTTTGAAATTCTTTTTATACTTTGAAAGAAAGGGATATTGGTTGAAATGTACTTTAGTGTGCCCCCCCCCCAGTTTGTTACTTTGGCAACCCTAATGCTAATTTAGTACTTTATATAACAGTTGAACTGTACAGGAGCTATTTAATAAAAAATGGTGAATTATAATTAATAAAAAATATCTATTAAAGGTTTTCGTTTAGCTGTATTATAATTAAAAGTGTTTTTTAATTACTGATAAGACACTTTAATGTTATTTTTAATTTGAATATGAATAGAAAATATTCTTTTGCAATTTTTAACTATCGGTATGCGCTTTAAGAAATCTTCTGAATTCCTACTTTAAAAATCAGCATTGCAAGTCTCGCAATTCTTTTTGTGCTCTGACGGTTTCTTTGATAATCCGTTGTTGAACAATTAGCAACCGAACGAATGTCTGGTGAATGGGTTGGAAGGAAATATTTTGAACCAGAAGAATGAATAAAGGACGAGTGGAATATTCGTATTTCGAATTAATGAATTTGGGAAAAGGATGCTTGTTTGAAATTTTGTGGAGGAAGAAGCAATCAAAACATTCTCCTTATTCTTTAAATTATGTATTGTTCCTGTTATCCATCCACTACTAGATTACGACTACGGCTGCTAGAAAATCCGTATTATGTTTTTATTTTCAGTTAAAAAATTCTGCCCGGTGCCTTCTTCAGATGCCGAAGGCATCGTATGCTCTAAATTTTACTCTACACAAGACCCGCACAGCTAGAAGAACTTCCTGAATATTATTAAGATAAGCAGCAATAGTGATCCCAAAAGTTGAACAATAAAAATCTTAGATAAAACATTTATCAGTAAAGATATTAATTTTAATGCAGAAAGTAGTAACCGTTTTGCAGAAGTGTTTATTTTGTCCACCATCTTTATTGGCGACTTGGCATCTTTGGCTCAGCAAGAGGCACACTTAACTACTCTTTGAAATGGATATTAATACATACTAGCTCTGCTAATGTGAAATAAATTTGCAAAATCACAACTGAAAAAAATACATTATTTAATAGTGATAAATTTCACAACCTCAAATCTGCGACTAATTCTCCAATAAATTTAGACAAATACATAAATTTAGACAGAACATTACACCATGAAATTAATACAAATAATAAATTACCATTTGCACAGATTTTTGACTTAATAAAATGAATATAAATAATACATATATAAATAATTAAAATCAACTAAGAATAAATACACAGTAACAGTAGATACAGAATTTAATGTCGTGCAACAAAAATGCCACTCGTGTAATTATAGGCAGTTCTTTCTTCCCGAAGAACATGAAAATAAATTATATTAGATTATTCCAGATAACCAAAAGAGTGTTCATCTGAAATTCTTCAGCGATTTTAGAATGTTTTAAATTTACTAATAGTTTCTTCGGTTTCATCACTTACATTACATTTTTAAATTGTTAATTAAATATTTGATGCATAGCTTCATATTGAGTACTAGAAATTAGTAATAAGAATTTCAGCTTTAGAAATCATTTTTTTTTTCTGAAAGACTCGATTCTAATTAGATAAATATACTTCGCTAATTAGCAATTAAAATTTCAATTCGATATTTTTCTTCTAAAGTAATATATTTTTTAAAGGAATTAAAACTCGAATTTAATCCGCTACATTTTCAAAAATTCTTTTAAATTGTTTAAAATGTTTAGAAAAATTTTAGTAATCCTATAATTAAAAATCAATGCATTTTATAATAAGGAAGAAAGTCGCTCGACTATATCGCAACCGAAGGTGTCACACTATGCTTATCTCTTATTAAAGTCAAAAAATTAAATTATTGGAAAGATAAATTTGCTTTGTTGATAAAGTTTTAGAATAAATAAATCTAAAATTAATTCCATGTCTTGTGTAAACGGAATTCTATTTTCTAAAAGCGAACTGCTTCTGAAAGTCTGTATATTATCATTAATTATCAACTAATTTCTATAAATTACATAAATTCTCTTCGAATTATCTACAGATTAAAATATATTACAAGATTTCTTAAATTGTTGGCTAAGTAATAAAAGAACTAGAATCAAATATTACATTTAATTAAACTATGTTTACATAGGTTGACTTTGAAATCGTCATACATCTTGAAGTAGTAAATATTCTTGAAATTCTCCAAGAATAACAAATACACTGATAACAGGTACTTTCAATTGTAGTCACTTATTTGGTCTAGATAAAAAGAATTTTAACCAATTAAGAAATTGGTAAATAACCAATTAAGAAAAATTATCTTCATAATAAAAGTATCAAATATTACTAGTTCAAATAATTTAACTGCATCATAGAAAGACAAAGACAATCAGCTGCACTATTTATAAATGGCTGAAACAGGTAATTATCCATTCATAATTTAAATGCGACATAAAAAGAACCGCTTTACAGCTATATAGTCAATTTAAATTATTTAATCCAGTCAGTTTAAAATAATTTAACTGCAAAATAGAAAGAAAATCAACTTCATTATTTATAAATGGCCGCTTTAGGTAATTATCCAGTCAATTTAAATAACTTAATCCAGTCGATTTAATTTGAATAATTAAACTGCTGCAGAGAAAGAAATCGCTTCACTATTTATTAATGGCTAAAATACAGTCAATTTTAATCGATGATAAAAGCTGACCTTTAGAAATATCAGCCGTGCAGGAATGCTGTTATCAGACCTTTCAAAAACTTCTGTTTGAGCTTTTCTTCAAATCTCTTTGAAAGACTTTCAGATTTTGCAGTTGCTTTATCGTAGAAAGTTCAATATCGTTCCATTTCGAAATTAAACAACAGGATATATTTAAGTACCATAAGTTATCAGTAATATACTTTTACATTTTACTTGAATAGGAATATTCAGTTTAAACCAATAATTTAAGATTTTGCATTGAATGTTTATTTCGTGGAGCAGAAAAAAAAAAGACAACAGAAAAAAATAGAGCTTCGAAAGATAATTTTAATGGACTTCCAAATACCAAAAAATAGAAATTTTGTCATGAAAAGTCATTGATAATATTTTAATTTTTCATTTTGCTGCTTATTCCTTAAGATTTTCATTTCTTGTGGACAAAACTAAGTCGTACAAACTCGTTAAAAATTGTTGGATAAAAGAATTTTTTAACTCTTACCTTGCCGATTCAAATAATATCGTTTTTGTGCAGAAATGAAGCTATTCTGAAGTTCCAGTTTAGCTGCTTCAATAGGTAAGACGTTTAATAACTTTGTGTTACCTGGCATTTTTAGTTCTTCCTTGTTAGTAAATGAATAATTGTCAGATGATCTTTGTCTTTGCAAGTATGGATCATAAGTTATAAAACGACTGTTAAAGTTCTTAGGACAATTCGCAATACGAGAGTTAGATTTCGATTGTCCCGATATTCTTTTCAAAGGCAATTTTCGAAACTTGTTGGTAGTTTCGGTAGAATCTTTCGTTGGACATAACTCCGATTTTTCTGGCGCCGAAATTCTTTTCAAACATGCTTTATGAAGTTTGTCAACAGACCAAGAGACGTTTTTTGCCAAATTTGAAAGTCCCGATGAAATATTTCGCGTCATTTCATCTTCAGATGCCGACGAGTCGGATGAATCTAATGTCGAATCGAAACGTTTTGACCTGCCTGAAATGAATAATTTTGAAGACAAACTCAACAGTAACTCATCAGATACTGTTCGGTGAATGGAAGGTATTCTGTTTAAAGGGGAATCGACGGTACCAAAGCTTCTATAACTTTCTGCTGTATTTTCTGACATTTCAATTGCTATTGCAAAATTCAAATAACTGCTTTAAATACTTTATGGTAGGTTAGTGGAAAAGAGAAACACCCACCTATAAGATAAGGATCTTATATAAACTTCGTATAAATACAAAATAGCGAGTTTACACTCAGTCACTTATAAGACGGCCAGTAGGCAGCGCATGCGTAGAAAAACTGAAAATGTTCAGTCGATGGCAAGTAATTGTCCCGATGGGACAATAATATGCCGCTTTATGGTATTTTTTTTTCTTACTGCGTATGCTTTTCTAGAATTTGGAGGGTTTTTTTTTGGTGTGAAAAAAACTGATCAGCCATCATAGATTTATTCCGACATTTTTTTGATCTTTGTTTTTTCTGATGAGAGGCTGTGTGTGTGTGTTTCATTTTATTTGCCTTTTTTTTCTACAGTTTTTCAAATTTAGATATGTTAATCTCTTTTTTTTATTTTACCATGTTTGTTTATGCAAATATCCATAATTTTAATACGATACGCTGTGAAAAAATTCAGGGAAGCCCAAACGGCTAATTATAGCCAAGCATGGAATGTTTGAATCTATCTCATGAAATTGTGGCAAACATAAATCAGTCCCTTTTGCGCATGCGCTGCCTTCTTGCCGTCTTATAACTGGCCGAAAGTAATGAAATCAGTATAAATACTGAAGTTTTGATTGATTTGTTGAGCAGTTAATGATGAACTGTGCTGATTTATACTATTTGAAAATCAAGTTTTTTCCAACTTTCCATTTGATTGATTTGATTGGAGATGAACTTTCAAATTTTGAAGCATCAATAAAAGAAAAGAATAATTTTAATGATTCCATATTACGTCAATATATTTCTATGATGACAATGGTTTACATACGTGATAAATATTCAGTAGAA
>JAPMOQ010028746.1:1453397-1463841 GCA_026543055.1 Argiope trifasciata | reverse complement strand
TAGACACAAGTATATTTTACACAGGAGTAACAATTAATAACTAATTAATCAGGTGATACAATTTAGATAAGTTTATTCGTCAGGAATTATAATTAATCAGTAGACACGAGTATATTTTACGCAGGAGTTACAATTAACAAATAATTAATCACGTGACACAATTTAGGTAAGTTTATTCGTCAGGAGTAGTAATTAATCTGTAGACACGAGTATATTTTACACAGGAGTTACATTTAACAAATAATTAATCTGGAGATACAATTAAGATACCCATTTTCCTAAGAAACCGAAACGATTAATAGGTTAATTTCATTCATACAAAATGCTCTGCTAACCACCTGTCTTTTAAACTGGGATAAATATGCTAAACTAGGCATATTCTCTGCTAAAAAATTAGTGACATTTCGGAATTAATATGAAGTAATAAAAAAAGGAAGTATTTAATTTTTTATTAAACAAGAACTTTAAAAATGCTAATGACAAGTCGAATGATGTTGTTTGATCATGCGGTGGAAAAACGTTCATTATACTTCTTGTACTGGAAGTGACATAGAATCCATTTAAGAATTGTTGGATAATTTGATACTGTCCGTGAATCTTTGCTGTCAATGTATTTTGGTCATCTTTGAGGACTATCCTCTACTGAACAAGCAATGAGTGTCAGTCTTTTAGAATCCGATATGTCACTGTTCATACACACCATTATAAATATGTCACTAGTTGCTCAATCACGATAATTGAGTTTGCAAACCATTTGCATAATCATAAATATGATCTTCTCTGATTTCTCATTTGACTTTCTAATGTCCTTGTTTAATAAAGAAATGAAGTACTTCTTTTTATTTCTTTATACATATTTTGAAACATCTTTTAAACTTTTTGAACGGTGCTGATTTCAGCAGATCTCTTCATTTAGGATACATCTTGAGGATTCTACAAGATATTGCAATTTATATTTTCAATAATAATTGCTAATAGTTCAATAATTAATGTTTCAGTAATATATTTTCATCTTCACGAAGCAAACTGTGACATAATAATAATGACCGCAATATATCACTGAATAATATATCCACGAAATAGCGGAAGCAATGTGTAATTTATAGCATTGCTGACAGTGATAGTTCTGAAATTGATGACAGCAACAGCGATGATGAAATTCATAGTTTAAATATACATATAGCCAGAGAATAGGCCAACTAGGACAAATTTGTACCATTTTACAGCTTTGCATCACAATAAAATATACAGTTTTTGTATTTTATTAGTATTTCAACCAATGACGATCATTATATATATGTAATGATATTTCAAAATATAATTTAAATTTAATTAATTTCCTAATATTTCAGTTTAATTTAGCTTATATTAATTACATTTTTCTGATCCAAATCCTACTTTAAAAAAATTTTTAACCCACTCTCAAAAACTGCTGAATTTAACAGGTTCTTAAGCCTCCAAGTGAAGGTATAAAAATCCTTAATGTATGGATGATGTTTGTTTTTTAAAGAAATCTAAATTTCCCTACCCTAAATCGACAAGCGTCAAAGAAATCTTTAGCAAAATCTCATTGAAGGAGAATTTCTGTGTCTTTGTTTTCCTCTCCTGTTCTTGTGTTGCGTTTTAAATGAACGTCAGTTTCGTCATTACTTCTTGTTCATAATATGCTTCTCGAATGAGAGAAATGAAATTTCTCCTTCAATTTTAAAATTTCAAAAGTTCCTTCTATTCGGTAATGCAAGTGTGTGTATATATATATAATATGATATTCTAACATCTAAATTAAATCCGAATTAATTTCTAAAGCTTTATCGTAATTTAGACTATAGTAACTTCATTCTAAAATATTCTCTTATTTCCTGATCCGATTCCCTTTTCTCTACTTGATTAATTCAAGAGATGCTTTGTAAAATTGCTGAATCAGCTAAAAGTCGACTTTCGCACTCTCCGCTTGAAGAGCTAGAAAAATGTCCAATAAACACATTCTTTTTTAAAGATCCCTGCATTTCCCTTTTGAAAGTCACATGTTCAGAAATCCCTATGAGAATCTTAATAATGTATTGGCTCTATAAACAATATTTTCCCTATCAAAATATGCTATACAACACGAGGGAAAATTAATTTCCCTGCTTTTTCGTCAATATGTTGCCTGCCTCCGGAGGAAGAATAAAGCGAACTTTAAGATGAAAAGTTTTCTTCAATGTCTCTGAACCTGCCATCTACTTCTAAAATTTTAAATCATACACACACACACACACACACACACACACACTATAAAATATTAGCAGATACGTGGCTTAGAAGGATATACTTTTGAAATTTGATTTATTTCAGTATGTGAGGCATAATTTAAGTACGAAAAATAAAGGTTAAGAAATAAGTCAGCCTACATCTCGTCACAAAAGCAGAAAGGACAAGAAATTTTTCCCTCTGTGATTTTACAATGATATTTTAATGGGTGTTTCTTTGACACATTTAGTCTTAGGAAAAGGAAATTTAGATATCGTGAAAAGAATAGCAATTATTAAGAATTTTTATAACTTTTCTCAGAGCGCGAGAAAATGCTGAGACTTACAGTTTTATAAAGCGTGTGTAGCATTAATTAAATAAAAGAAACAGAATTACATCTAGATACTGAATTCTAAAAATTTAATATGATTAATTAGATTTAATCGATCTAATTAAAAATATAAATTCCAAGTTAATATCCTAATTTTTATCCCAAATTTAACCCATGTTAACCTAATTTTAAAATTTTTTCTTATTTCCTGATCCAACCTTTTTTTAAATTTAATTAATACTGCACGAACTCTGTAAAACTGCTTTAATCAGCAATTTCTCATTCTCCGAGTGGAGGGATAAAAATCTGTCATTCTAAACAAATTCTTTTAAATGATACCTATATTTTTCCTTTCCTAAATCGATACGTGTTAAGAATCCTGTGTAAATGTCTTCGCAAAAATTACCGAAGGGAAAATTTCGGTATCTTTTGTTCTTGTATCGTGGAGCAGACGTCAGTCTCGTCATTGCTTCTTGTGCATAAATCATGCCTCCCAGGGATGGAAAGGTGGAATAAATCGAAAATTTTAAAATTTCAAAATATATCTCTCTTTGGCCACGCTATTGTTTAAAAAATTATTTTTGTATTTTATATGTGTATTACTTGTAGCTTTAGAAAGATGGTAAATCTGTTTGAATTCCCTTCAAAGAATTTCGTCTCTAAAGGATTAAAAATTATGATAATCATGTTTGTTGCCACAGCTGCTTTTTGCGTTTAAACAGAATTTCGTTTCCCAATTCTGTTGGTGCAGAATTGGGAATTTCTCGTCTTCATTTTTCTTTCAAAAATTTGTTTAATTAGCATCAAGAGAACAAATAATTGACAAATAACAGAAATTCGTGATGGCGTTTTTGTTTCACATAATTAACCGTCTCTTTTTTTTAATAAAAAAGGAGCAAAAATATATAAAAGTTGCTAATAAAATGGAAATCTTGTATCAATCTCTTTCATTGGAGTTTTGCCGTGATTAATTAGACGATTCCCTTGCACAAGCGAAAACAATGGCCCATCTTTATGTCTTTTCATTTCAAACCTTTGCGTTCTCTAATTAATTGAGTAACCCCACTGAAGAAATTAATTACATTACCCTAAATAGACGAGACTAATGAAAACTAGAAAAAAGGGTGACGCTCTTCCAGAACCAGAAGTGTTTTGTATTCCAACTGCTAGGAGGGTGAAATTAAATCTATCATTTTAATAGCTTTAGTTTTTCAACTGTTCTGTTCTAGGCAGATATGTTTTGATTAAAGATTAATTAACTTGATACCGTCTTATCTAGGGGGGGATGAAAATAGGCAGTTCTTTTCAGAAATGATGCAGTAAAAATATTAAGTAATCTCAAAATTGTGCATGAATAGGCTTTTAAGTATGATTTCAGTAATTAAATCTTGATCAAGTATAAACAATATGGTGTGTTCTTTAGTGGGTATTTTATGTCAAAATGTTTATTTAATCTCTCGTGTGAAGCGAAGGATTGTGATTGCAATGAATTTTGATTTTGAAACCCACACAGCAGTGATTATGGAATTCTTTTGGATTTATTTATGTTAATTAGAAAGCAGGGGTTGGTATTTGGAAAACAATTTTTGAGTTAAATTGTTTTTATCCAAACATTTGTATATGAATTTGAATTTGTTCTTTTAATTAACCTCTTAACTGTTTTGCCCGATTATATGCATGCATCGATTTATCGAATTTCGATCGTTCTAAGCAAAAAATAAACCATTCATAACGATTAGAATTCAATATTAAAATTACTTCTTATACGTGGATAAATCAAGTATTCGCCGGCTTCCTGGTATACGGGTAGCATATCTTCCCATGATTTGGGCATCCCGGTTTGGGCATGGTTGTTCTGAGTTCTATCTGTAAGATGTATGAACGTGCCCCCCTGTAAAAGGGGGTTGTGCAAGCGAACGTGTGTGTCACCTTCATTTGAGCTAGAAGTCAGACATCTGCACTCTCGGTGCTTAGGGGTCTTTACCCTCAGAAGCCATTGTACCCCCTTTCCGTGGAAACACTGACATGACATCATCAATCAAGTATTCAATGGATTTCCATTAGAATCAAAATAAGAAAATGCTTCCAAAATAGAAGGTGTCATTAGATAGTAAAGAAAATAAAACAGTTATGTGATTAATTTTAAAGATTGTAAGATTCTTTTACATAAACTTTAACCCTTTGCATTCTGATGATGATTCTCACTCGCCATTCAAGGCGGTGCGTCAATTTGACGTTTAATTTGTTTTTTGAATTTTAATTGTTAAAAATGCCTACAAACTGGTAAAAAAGTATGCCAAATGGTTCGGCAAAATATAAATTAACAGTTATATATATTTATTTTTCGGAACAATAAACAAGTCCTTGTCTTAATATACATCGAATTACTTTTCCCCGCGTGTAAAGTGTTAAAAATGCATCATTGCAGATTTCAATCATAAGCAAGTTTGAGTTCTTGTCATTTTAGTTTGCTTTTGAGTTTATTCCTTGGCAATAATAAGTATTAATATAGGAAACTACGATTTTCAAAATATAAACTAAATATGATTGAAAAATATGCGTTGTATGTATAGCTTGTATTATTTTGCTCATAAGATATTTTTAACAAATTACATAACAATAAATTTATTTTGACAATGATTCTAATCAACTGTAAATAAAAAAATGTGTTTATTGTCATCCTTTTCAAAAAGCACAAATATAAATTTCATTCATAATTAAAATTTTCATAAATTTTAATTCACAAATATAAATTTCCTTTTTAAAACGCTAAAATGAAACATACAATTGCCTAAAAATCTACAATTTTTTCCAATAAAACGTTTAACAATAATCAAGGAAGAATTTCAAAAATGAATCTAAAAAATCAATTTATATGTTATTCATAAACGTTTTGACTATTTCGTATAATGTTACTTAATTTATGTTAATATTCTTTATTCATTTTATTACGTAAAAAATAAAAAATTTTAAAATCTACAGATTTTTTCAGTGAATGTTAAAATGAAATCTAAGAAAAATTTTAAAAATAAATTTAGAAAAAGAATCATATTGATTCAATCTTTATAAACATTGAGTATTTCACTTAATATTATTAACTTTCCTTAATATCCGTTATGTACTTTATTGTAATAATAAAAATACAATTTTCCAAAATTTAGAGAAGTCTTCATTGAATTCTGAAATATTTCATAAAAATTTTAAGCCTGAATTTAGAAAAATACTAACCAATATAGTATTTGTAGTAACCTTTTGAAGTATTTTGATATTTTGGAATATTTATTAGTGTTTGAATTATGTTGTATTAATCTATCAAACGAAATGAAATGCTAAGCATTGCTTCTTATCATATGCTCAAATAGTGAAGACTGAACAGAATTAAATATATCATCAAAAGCATTTGCATTTTATGTCTAGATGCTAAAGAAAAACAGCAACGGTATAAAAATGCTCAAATTCTACATTCGTCGCTATGGTTATTTTCATGATTACAAAATACAGTGTTTCTGCTCTTCTTACCAGAACACATTTTCAATAAAGCAGCTATTATCCATCTAATAGCTGCTTTATACTCTCTAGCAGATAAATACCATCTAATTAATAGAAAAATAGATGCATTAGGTTCATTACAAATCAAATGATTCAATCAAGTGAATCCGGAAATGATTAAACTCTGAGGGCAGTCTTTAAAGCTAAGTAAGGAGGTGGCATGGAAATTAAAGAAATAATATAAGCTTAATTCTTCATCAATTAACTCTTAATTAGTTAATTTTTAGTTATCCTCCAATTTTTAAAAAATATTATTAAAAGAGCAGTAGAAGTAGCACCAGAATAATACCATTTACTATTATTTTAATTGCTCTTTCTTCATGCTGATATATACACATAGACTACATTAACGGTTGATCATATTCTGTGTGCAATAAATAAGCGCTAATCTATACTTATAATAAAGCTCAATGTGTGTGTGTGTGTTGGCGCTCTACAGGCCAGACCGTTGGACCTACAGCTACCAAATTTGGTACATGTATACCTTGGAGGTCGGTAATGTGCACCTCGGAGCCCTTTTTTCGAATTTTTAATTAGAATTTGAATTAATTAAAATTTAAGCGAAATGTCGACGTTTTTCCGCTATAACTTCCGAAAATATTATCGCACAAACATGATTTTTGGATCAATTTAAAGATAAAAAAAATTATCTTTCTAATGGTATAAGTGTTTTAATGTATAACTCAAGCTTCTAATTTTAACGAGTTTTTAAAGAAATATTTTAACCATGTTTTTTTTTTTGCACGTGACTGGATAAAATAAAATCAAACAACGCTGGAAGTTCAAATAAAAAAAAACAACTATCATCGCAAATCAAATCTAAAGATATGCAACTTTTAGCACGTGACTCAATAAAATAAAAGAAATATAAAATGTGATACTTTCTAAAAAATAAATGAAAAGCAAAGGTTTTTATAATCGCTTGCAATATCTAAATCATTAATTCAACAACTTTTTTCCATTATAAAATGTGATAGTTTCTAAAAAATGAATACAAAGTCAAGGTTTCTATAATCGTTTGCAACATTTAAATCATTTATTGAATAATTTTGCCTTTTCGCTTTCTTAAAAAATATTTAATATTTTGGCAACATCAACGAAAAAAAATTTTAGAACACATTGCTCAGGGCGAACCAGCTGGTCGCCAAAGGCGGCTAGTAAATAAATAAGAGATTACTGCGTAATCGCTTTCCTAATATTTTAATATTTATTACTCCAATTACTCTTTGCCCCTTATGTTTTTTCATGTAAACTCGGGTTAAATCGAAGGGAAAAAATGGATATTTGGGAATGCTTAAGCTAGTTTGGGACGTTTGTTCGATATAATAACGAGAAACAGCTCTCACTACATACTGGATGTCTGATCAATACTGAAGTCTCAATTGTCTTTTATGGATTGCTTTCAAATTAAAATTTTTCTCAATGAGCAATTTTAACGTGTGATTATTTAATATAATTTTCTTCAATATCCTCTGTCAATAAATGACCGAACTAAAATTATTTAAAATTAAACATAAACTTCAGCCAATAGTAGACTAGGGAATATGAATTTGAAAACAAGATACAAAGAATAACAGAGAGAATTGCTGATGGTATTTCGTACGAACGAATTTATGGTAGCTTCTAATTCGTTAATTTTAAACAATCTTGTTATGATACTAACAGTTATCTTTCTTTCTGCATTCAGTATGAATAAAACGAAAACTGAAGTTGAATTGCACGTCATAAAACAGCTGCCCCGAAAAAGAAATATAGAACAGCTGCTCGAGAAGCACTTCTTTAGTTGCTTTGGGGCAAAGCTCACCAAGTACTCTAACGATATTTTCATACAAATATTGCAGTTAGTAGTGGTTGTTTCGAGTAATTATTGTAAACAATGCTATAAAGAAGTTGTATGGTAATAGTTTATTTCTTGTGTTTGTGCCTCAGCGTATTCATATCCGCCCAAACATTCCTATATGAAAAAAAAATCTAATTAGATGTACTACTCATCAAACGTGATATTAAAAATCATTCTGCAATTTCCACCTATTTGAGTTCTTATATTCCAAAATGTATAAACGAATGGCTCTTAAACACTTATTTACTGCAAAATCTTTTACTACAAGTTCTCATACTTCACGGTCCCCAAACATGATATCAATATAATTAAAAACATTAAGTACAAAGAAAAAGTATGTAAATTATTTTTATAATCGTTTTTATGAACGACTTTTTATAACGAAATAAACAAAGAATACAGGGTTTAAAATAAATCTAACAGCATATAATTGACTCAAAATACTAATTTTTTCATAACAGGTATTATACAGGAAAATTTTATTGCGAAGGATTTTGTTGTATTTTCTTTCGTATCCATTTTCAAAGACATCAGATCCCATGGGATTTTTTTTTTTTAAATTCTTATTCAGAATTTTGAGAAAAATATTTTTATGTTTATTTTTGAAGAGTAAAATAGGGAAGATATTTGTGCAATTAAAATGTAAGATGAGTCGGAAAAAATTCAAGAATTGAAAATGAATCCCAAAGTCAAGCAGAAAGGAAAATATCAGATGCAGATAGAATGGCTAATATCATTTGTTTCATAATTTATAAAAAATTAGGAGAGTCTCATTATTGGCAGGTGCAGATTCCTAAATCTTTGATACAAACAAAAGTACATCGCTTTTGCATGCATTCGCATATTTCGCATCATCCAAATTCCATTTTTACATGCCATAAAAATTAATATTTTTTGTTTTAAAATGCTTTGTTAGTTGCAAAACAATGTCCTTCTTTTGTTTTTGTTTCAGTTTTACTTCCAGCGTTGTTTTGACTACGAGATTAATTAAAAACCGCTGTTTTGTCTAAGAATTTTGATCTGATGACAGAAGTTTTGTATTTAAACTCAATAATGTATTTTTTATTGGGCAAAGTCAATAACAATTAAAACTTTCTAAATGAGACAGGGGAAACCTTTGCAATTTAATCGGATACGAACGTTGAATGACATATCTGATATCTCGTGTATTCAAAAGCATATAAGCAAGTGAAGTGGTAAAAACCGAGTTATAATTCACGAAAAAAAACATCACTAAATATTTGCAATCTCATTGATGTTGAAAATAGGAATACTGATCATTATAAAGCATTATCTTTCAAAATAATTGCGTTAGTTGTTTGAAAACACATAAACAGCTTGATAAAGATGGTTCAAAGTTCATCAGACATTGAACCTTTTCTTCCAACAAAGAAGTTCGATGCAGGGAAGGAGTAATGTATGCAGATAACCTAGAAAATATTAAGATGACATTTTGGAGATTTTTTAGGTTTTATGGGGATTAGCTGTGGTTAGGACGGTTAATTAGATTAGCACCCAGTGTCTCAATTCTAAATCAGCTCTGACAGTTTTTCTTATTTCTATTGACCAAGTAAAAAGAGTATTTTTACTATCTTTTGATGCCAGCACGACAGAAGCGCAATTCAGCTGGCTATGTTCCACAAAATGGCAGACATTTCATTTTTCAAGGAGTTTTCGAACACGTATATTTTATTCAAGCATCAAAATCATTCTGAAAATATTTTCGTTTAATAAGAATTACTTTCTGAAATTATATTCTGATTGGCTTATCTATACAATTGAAGAAATGTTTATTTCTAAAAGTGACCATAAATCTCGGATAAGCTCAAGTTCTGTATTTTGACTGTTTGCTCCCGAGCTTCAATTAAGTGTATCGGATTGTTTCGAATTTTATTTTTAAATGCCTTACATGACAATAGATTTACGAATTTTTTAATAGTTAATAATTAAAGAAAATTAAAAATTGCCCACCAACTCTTGCTACATATTTAGAGTAACAAAAAGTGACATACTTCTGCCCTAATAATACTGACTCGTTGACTGGCATTTAAAAGAAACGTTCAAAATTTGAAATAAATGTTTCTGAATAACCCAATTTTTACTTATAAATGTTCTATATTATACAGAAGATGAAACAGATAAAAACTTCAAAAAAAGTATCGTTTTCTTTTTTCTTTTTTTTTAAGAAAACTTCTTTCCTAGCTATTATACCATGTATTGAATGTAACCACCCTAATGTGATACATGTAAATAAATAAGCGAAAGGAAATAGCTTAATTGATAAATCAGAAGGTGCTAAATAATGGAATTGATGATTAGCAGATGTTAAATAGTGGAATTGATGATTAGCAGATGCTAAGTAGTGGAATTGATGATTAGCAGATGCTAAGCAGTGGAATTGATGATTAGCAGATGCTAAGTAGTGAAATGAAATTAGAATTAGTGGATGATAAGTAGTGAAATGAAATTATAATTGGCAGATAAGTAGTGAAATG
>JAPMOQ010028746.1:1435686-1451420 GCA_026543055.1 Argiope trifasciata | reverse complement strand
AATTAAACAAGTATCTTAATTGTACAAGTAATTTAATTAAACAAGTACCTTAACTGTACAAATAATTTAACCACACAAGTAATTTAACTGTGCTGCTAACTAAACAAGTATTTCAACTATTTGTTTTCTCTACTACCTAAATAGATAACACATTTCGTTCTGGAAATATGATGTCCGAATGATTTAGTCTCATTTTTGCGTCTAAAATCATTAAATGATTTTATTTCAGCTTATTAGTTTAAGAAATTATTACTAGATGAATATATAAGTCATGGATAAATGGTTGATATTTTTGGCAAATTCCACATACGGCATTTTGATATAACAATATCGATAAAACAATTTTTTAATATACATTATTACATAACCCAAAAGATCAATTTCAATTTTTACAAGCTATTGTATAAATAGTGAAAATGTGTACAAGGTAGCAATGCTTTAGTTACAAAAAGAAGTCATCTGTATGAATTGAGTTAATGTAAATAATTAATTATTTGGACATGAAAAAAGAATGCATCACTTTTCAGATATAATAGAAATCTTAATTATCCGAACTCCATCTATCAGGATCGCTTTAAAGGGAGAAAAATATACAATCTGCTTTAAAAAAATCTTTCCTGATCAAAAATGACGGAAAAATAAACTGACTTTTTTTTTCCAAGCAGGGAATTTTAATAAACTCGGTTAAGTGCACAAATTATAAACAGCATTAAATTAATTTGTCATAAAAGAATTTCATTTTTCCTGAAAGGAAATACAAAACGAAATTTCAATTTTCCTGATGAAGAAAATTTTAATCTACTAAGTAGGTATATAAATTGTAAAAGGGTTGTTTAGCAGACATTAAATCAAAACATTGTAAACAAATTTATTTTTCTGTTCTTAAGAATTTTTTTCTTCTAATCAATTCTCCAGTTGTCAGAATCTAGTAAAGTAGCATTTAATCTAGTTAATTAGAATTTTATTCTATTTCGGGAGCTTTGACATTAGAACTATCAAAACTACCAAGCAGTCATATTTTAAAACCGATGGTTAATTTTTAAAAAGAACTTTTATTTTTAAGTCGTGTCAAAAATTGTCCTTTTTTAACAGTTGTTTTAATACTTTTAAAAACTTTTAATTTCCCTTTCAGTGTCTTCACTTCTCGTGCTGAAATTTCTCCTAAAAAGATTTTACACATAAAATGAAAATTGCTAGCATTTTTTACAAAAGTCATTAAGGTTAAGTTGAGCATTTTGAGCCAGCAGGACTGCTCGCTTAAAAATCTTCTAGCATATTGTTTATTTAAAATATCATTTCCCTCTCTCTAGTATAAAAAAAATTGAATATTGAACATAGATATGAAAACCACGAGTTTTTCAGATTTTTATTTTCAGAGTCCCCAACATGAAGATTTTGTGTTATGTGGAATAATAAAGAATGTCGAGTATGCATTTTGGATAAATTTTGTTAATCGATTAAAACCAAAATTTGATAGAGGGCTACAGTTTTAGAGGATAACAATTAATTTATCTAAATCTCTTTATTTACATTTACATACATGCAAATATACAGACTGGCAATCAACTCATTGATGTAACTGGTACCAAATTTAGTACAAATCTATACTTTATATGCAAAAACTTTTTACCAAAATTATCCATCTAGCTTTGTACATTTTGTAGTTATCGGGTCCACTTTAATCGGATAGAGAGGTGAAATTCTTGAGAATTTATTTCGTTCAAAATTTGATAGATCTTTGCCATTTTGATGGAAATATCACATACCAAATTTCAAATCAATAATTTTTAAACGCTGAAACTTTTTACCAAATTTTATTCGTCTAGTTTTGTATTTTTTGTGGTTATCGGGTCCAATTGTACTCGGACAGGGAGACAAAATTCTCGTGAATTTATTTCAAAATTTTATAGAATAACTTGGATTCGATGGAAACATCACATTCCAAATTTCATTAGGTTAGCTCAAAGCAGTTTTGAGTAATATAGTTCGCAGGCCAACGTAATTTCAAAAAAGTTTATTTTAACAATTACAATATTTTGTTTTTGTATACAAAAAAAAGTGAAAATGGATAAATATTGATTTTTGAACTTTTAAAATCGTATTCTAACTCGAGAAAAGTAAATAAACAAAATTTCTATAAATCTACAATCATATCAAAACTTCATCCGCATCTTTAGCGAAAGAAACTTAAAAATTTTTTACGATTGAAAAAAAAGGCATATTATACCAAACCCATGTTCTCATTCAGATAGCGATACGAGCTGATGTTCTGCGTAGAAAGATGAAAATCTGTGCTCATCTGCTTGTATTTAGTGTTAACCAGTACACCACTTTTCCTCTGAACGCAATATTTACTGATAGCGAGTTCATTATATCGGTATTCGATTACTTAGCATAATGTTGGACAAGTTTGATCCCTGATTACGCAGATGAAGTGAATATGGCAGCAGTTTACAAGGAAGATAATAGTGCAGTGTACTCTCTCAGGATATTTTGTTTACTTTTGAAATTCTGAGTTTTATGTTCGGAAAGCTGGTTTAATTTTTCATGAGGAACATGAGCATATTTGCGCAAACAATAAATTCCCGGCATGGTGCATTTGTTCGCTCTGATAGAACCATTAACTGTAATTTAAGATATATTTTCAAACTATTCTGAATTTTTTCAGGGGGAGGATAACATATGACCATTATTATTCCTCTTACATAGGAGATTTTTAAAAATTATTGAAATTATTATTTACAATTTATACAGCTTAAACCTAATTTTTTTAAGTCTTTCTGGCAACCTAATGATGAAATTTTGTGAATGTGCCGAATATCAAAGGAGAGTCACTTAAGAATTTGTTTCTTATGAAATTTCTGAATTTAATCAGTTAACTGTTTCTGACGAGTATACTCGTCATGCAAAAAGAACAGTTTGCTTTATGACGAGTTTATTCGTGAGGAGTAATAAGTAGTGACAATTTGCCGTTTGTATTACAATTTTTGTAAAACCCCAAACATATTCGTAAAATTCAAAACGTTTAAAATATTCTAACGCCAAGTCCAAATCAACGGAATAAATAAATAAAAGATTATTATGCGTTCGATACACCATGCTTTGATCAATACCATTCTCTAACAGAAAATTAAAATAATTCTTTTTTAAGTTTCTTTTCGTTCATGTAGAAAAAATGTATGTTAGATTAAGTGAAAAAATAAATGTGATTATTGACATAAAAAAAAATATAAGTTCTGTCATTACAACATAATTTATATTGCACATACTCTGTTTTTGACGAATATATTCGTCATCAATAAATTTTTACGAAACAATTTAAATACGTATTTTTTCTCCAAAAAGGCTGAAATAATTAACTGGTTAAAGTATTCAACTAAGTTAGAAACATTAATTCGGATAAAAATTCTCATTTTTTTTTTCAAAAAACAGGTAAATTTCTGTTTTCGGAGATATCTTTATTTTGTCTCTGTATTAATTAGAAGCCAGCTTATAGCCAACTATTGGCATGTAAATGATTTTTATTATAAGCATATATATTTTTATTATACTTGAAATACATTCTCTAAATAACGAATTTTCATAATTCTACTATATGTGTATCGTCTTATCTCAAAAAATAATTAAGATATCTTAATGAGATTTATAATTAGTTCTTGTTATGTTATGAATTTAATGTTGTATCATCTAAGAGTGGATTTATGATCGTTTAATATAAGTATTGTTGAAAACATTTCCAAAATTTCACTGATAATTTCATATATTAAATGTTTTCAAAAATTTTGATTTTGAATATAATTTTTAGATAATAGTTACATTCTAAGGTATTACACATTTGATGTTACAAAGAAAAATGAAAAAAATGAAGTTTTTTTTTTTTCTAGAACAATCTGTTTTTGTAAGTAAATGCTAAAATTTACTTCAAAATATTCATTTTCTTCAAAAGTTACTTATATATTTAATTAATTTTACTTTCATTTTATCCTTACATTAATAAAAAAGCATTTAAAAAAAATGTTTTAATGTTTATCTTCTCCGAACTATTCTGAGATCTTTAGAGTTGAAAAACTAATTTGATTTGTTACAAAGATTCAGATGCGTTCTTTCGTCATAAAGTAAAAATACGTTCGTTGATTTGTCACAAAAAAAAAAAAAACCTTCATCAGGTTTGTCATAAAATTCCAGTACGTTCGCAAATAGTGCATCCGTAAATGAAGCGACAGATTTCCTGTAGATAAATATAAAGTAAACTGTTAACCCTAACTAACTCGACCTTTTGACTTTTTCTTCGTTAGTAAACTATTTCCTTGAATTTCATAACTAATCATCCAAGGGCATTATTTTGTAACAATATTTACAAAATGATGGCACATAATGGGGATTCAGTAACCGCACAAGGAAGATAACATCTTTATTAGATACCCATTAAACATAAATCTCTCGAACACAAATTAATGTAAAAATACTGCAACAATAAATGTAAAGTCTGTGTTATCAGAAAAACTTTATTGCAATCATATTTCAAAGTGTTTGTCAATTAAAATGAGATCAATATTAAAGGGAAGTATTAGCATTTTTATAATGATATTAAATGACTGTGTTAAGAAAATGAATATTTTATTATATTTTTTTCTTTTTATAATTGCGATCTAAGATTATTCGATTTTTTAGATCCTTCTTGCTATCATATATTCATTAACAGTAAATATTTTATCACATTATTATTTTATTTTTCCGATATAAGAGTATACTTTTAAAATTTTAATTTTATCATAGTTTTTTTTCTTCTTTTTATTAATCTAATATTATTCTTATTTTATTAGATTAATCTTGCTATTATATATTCCTTAAAGGTAAATATTTTATCATATTTTATTCTTTTTATTATTCAGATCTAAGATTATTCCTATTTTATTAGATACTTTTTGCTATTATATATTCTTTAAAAATAAATATTTTATAATGTTTTTTTCTTTTTATTATTGTGATCAAAGGTTATTCCTATTTTATTAGATACTTCTTGCTATCATATATTCTTTAAAAGCCGAAGTATATTTTAAAAGCAAGGAAAATTTTCACTAAAATTTAATACAACCTTACAAATTTTTTTATTCTTTTTAGTACTGTAATAATTTATTTTATAAGCAATTTTCGAAATCAACCGTGTTTATTAAAACATCTTCTGATAATATTTTTATGATACCATGAAAACGGTGTGAAAAAAAAGAAACTTTTTAAAAAGTAATAAACAAAATCAGTTTCATCAAACAAAATCCTTTTTCTATAAAATATTTAATTAGTTCAATATATAAATTTTATAATTCTAAGTTAATTCCTAGCTTAAAAGAATTATTATTATTATTTTTTTTTGACTTTCAAAATTATACCTGGATTTTTTTCCTTCACGACGCTTTTCATTTTCCGAGCAATGAATTCATCAGCTATAGAAGAACAAAGGCAGATTAAGTAATCAAAATATCTAATCAAAATAATATGCAAATCAGAGAAGCACCAAAGATGTTCAAATTGAATGTAATCAATTAAAATTTTCTTTATAAAAAGATGAAAATCTTTTATATATTTTACGATATTTTTGCATATTTATTCTTTCATTAAAAATGTTAACCCCGTAATATTTTATGTTTAAGTGTTGAGTATTATTAACGTTTTCACAAGGTTAAATGAAGGATGCTTTGAATGTCACAAAAGTTACAATCTTTAATTTTGTCCAGCGTTCGTATCATATATTATTATGACGATAAATAACGAATTGCTTGTCTTCAACAAATAATATCGATTATCTTTTACATTTTAAAGCAATTGTTGATAAGAAAATTATCACTACAAATTACCCACAAGACTTCGTAGCCAGACCATCGTTAACGAAAAATAACCGAAAATTATAAATTTCCCTCAATGCTGAAAAAAATTAATAAAACTCCTGAATATTTTTCAGTATCTGTTATTATTTCTGAAGTATTTTTGAATTTATTGATTAATATTTTTCGGCTGAATTAAGATTATATAAGAGCTATTCTGGGATATTTTCAGTTATAATCAGATGATGAGGATGATACCTGAGGCCAGACTTCTCTAGATGTCTATGCTACTGCAATGAAAGTACATACTAACCTCGATATCAGATTTTATTTGCATTATATCCAATTCATACTCATGGCAGATCTTTTGTGGAATCGGGTCACAATCTCTCAGAGATTTTCAATAGACCACTGTAGACTTTTAAGTAGATTCCTACACTAAATGTTAGGTAGACTCCTATAGGCAGACTGCCTATTGCAATGGTTTTCATGACAAGATTTTGGGAAAATTGGTCCAGTTCTCTACCGATCATGATCCCTATGTGGCGGGTGGTATTTGTGGAGTCGCGCCAAGGTGGAGATTGAATTCCTCAAAGAATCGAACTCACCACCTTGTAAATTGCTGCCACAAAACATATCCGTTAGACAAAAGTGATCACCAATGTTTAGAGGCTGTTACTGGCTTATTAAGATACCTCCACAATACCCCCCCCAGTGAGTCTATGGCGAGACGAACGATTTTTTAGAGCCATGGCGAGCAAGGAGCGTGTTTCGTTAGCGCCAAGCGTTATGGTGAGCGAATAGTCTTTTGATAGCGCCAAGCGTTATGAAGAGCGTAGAGAGTCTTTCGGTAACGCCAAGTGTTATGGCGAGCGAAGAGTGTGTTCATTGTCCGAGGTCACCAATGTAGCAAGTGGTATTGTGATTTCTCGCCAGTGTGGAGATTGAATGCCGCCAAGGATTGAACTCGTGACCTTACGATTTGCAGTCTCGTAACATATCCGCTGTACAAAAGTGATCACCAATGTTTAGGGGCTGATACTAGCTTATTAAGATACCACTACACCTATACCCTTCCTTTTTATTTATAATATATGTGTAATATTCGTGTAACGTTTCGAAAAAAATTTCTTGTAAACAGGGTCATTAGAGTAATTTTGTTTGGATTTTAACTGACTTGGAATATTGTGTTAGAAATACAAAAAATTTCGGTCGAGTTCGTAAATGACCTATCTAGGTCAAAGGGAGTGGAAGTAGTGAGAGTGTGAAATTATTATTTTGATATAACTTTCTGAATATTGAATATAGAAAACAATCCAATCAGCCAAGTTAGCACCTCGTTAAGACAAGCAACGCATGTATTTAAAGTTTTTCGATAATGGCAAAATTTTAGAAGTCATGAAATGAAAAGCGATTTTCAATCTTTGACTGTTTCTACCATCTTTAATTTATGTTGCCAAATAGTAAATTAAAATTTAAAGGAATCTACTTTTGTCTTCCAATTGCTGAGAGGAATTTTTCGAAAGTGGGCCAGACAGCACAAGAAATAAACATTTGGTTGACTATTGTAATTCATTATAACACATAATAAGGATTCAAATAATATTATTAAAATTATTTAATTTTGAAAAATTAATTAACATCAGTTTTGAAAATTTATTTGTTGTTAATGTAGTATGTTTTATGGCAAAAAAATTTCTACAACATTATTTCAAAATCTGCAATAGATCAAATAGTGTAACATCCCCCGTCCCCCTTTAGTGATAAAATATTTCGGCCAGCTGTGTTGCCTTTGTATTTGCTAGACATCTTGAGATAACCAGATGTTGCAGACGTTCTCCTTTCGGGACCTGAGGCATCTATAGCTGAAAGAACACACGTGGAAATTCCTCGTCCAGAAGACAGTGATAGTGCTTTCAGAGACAATCGAACATCCAAACATTTGGATGCCAAATTTCCCTAATGTGAGCGAACCTCATGTTCCAGACTTTTCGGCGCGCCTTAATTACCTTCCGACGATGGACTGACGCCCTTGGAAATGGCCCTTTGCTGGACATGATTGGCCAGAAGAGAGGACCAGTAGCCACTGAAGAAGAGGAGGCGGAGATTTTCGCTGAGATAAAATACGCAGAGTTTTTTGGAAAGGAGAGAAGGGTTTCTGAGTGACAGCTGGAGTACGCCCATGAGTCCGGTAGATTTGGAGTGGCGCCTGAAATGATGACTGACTGACCAACCCGTGAATTCCCTGTGATGTTGTTTTTACTGCTTAATGGAGAACTGTTCTTCACGTAAACCCTTCAACTTGGACTGTTGTGATGTAAATAGCAACTATTCAATCGAGATAAGAACGAAAGGTTCTTTGTGTATATATAGGGCTGTAAAATAAAGAAGTGTCTAAAAATTCTGAGTATTTTTTTATCTCTCGAGATCAAGTCATTACATTAGTTTCTTAAAGGATCGTAGTTTCCTACTTTCTTGTTCTGGACGTTTTAGAGGAGATATATTTCCTGGAAATGAAGCCTTTTATTGTTTGTGAAGTAGTTCACAAAATTGTGTCACGCGTAAATGATTTCATTTAGTTTACTGACTATCATTGATTTAATGAAAAATATTCGATTTCTATCAATTTTAACGCCATGGTACAGAAATCATTTATTATTTTAATTTAATTCTAAGCATCTTTTATATTAAAGAAAGAGTATCTGTTTATTTGTCCAAGTTCGGCGTTTGAAAATTGGTTTTCAAGTTCTAACTTTGACTGTTTCTAACATCAATAATTTATATTTCCAGATAGTAAATGTAAAGGATCTGTCTTTGTCTACTAACTTGCTGAGGATTTTTTTGAATGCTTTTTAGTTCCATTCGCTTCCATAAGAAAGGAAATTTTTTATTTAACGAAAAAATAACTAATATGCTATAGAAAAATATTCAGTAAATTGTATCCATAACAGTAAAAAAATATTACAGTTTACTGTTTTGTAGCTTTCAGTACGTGCAAAATTGTGAGATTAAATTTTGTGCAAGTTTTCTCTCTTCCTCTTTTGCTGATTTGTTAGTTTTTGAAACGTCATTATACTTACAAATGCGCAAGTGAACTTTAAACGCGCATTTGCAATTTAAAACGTCATTGTTTTCTAGAAATATATTCCATATTATTCATACATTCGTCTGCTTTTGAAATACGGAAGCGAAATGTGTGACAAATGAACAAGAGCTGGAAAAGTCTGGGTAGGAAGGATTGGTGGAAGTGAAAATTAGTTATTTCTGCAATCGTTTTTTAAACGTTTTTGCCATGATTTGCTCCATTACTATTATTAGTTCGAACTCTATACATATATATTTATATATTTTGTTCAAATTTTCAGTCATTAATAAACTACTTTTTATTTTCCACTCAAGTTCAGATACATTTTTAAACTTGTAGTAGATGACATTTGATGTTAATACAGTTTTTTTTCAAATATTAGTTCATTAATTAAATTTAATTTATTTTTAATACTTTAAATAGAGTTTTAGCAGTTTGTAATGAAAATTGACATCAATAGGCAGTATCTCAATTGGTAGAATGCAAGAATTTCAATATTTTTCATGTGAAGGTGAAGAATGCAAGTTAACAATATTTTTTTAAATAATTATTTAATAAAAAGATACTAAAATAGAATGTTTCTTTGTTGTCCTAAGTAGAAAGTGATTTCCAAAATATTTTTTGTTACTTGTTATGAAATGAAGATTTGATAATTCATTAAATCTTTATTACAAATCGTTACAAAACTGTTTCTATCTTTTTTTCAATTCCTACTATTAGTTCACACTTGTCCTGTATATATTTATATTTCTTGTTCAAATTTTTAGGCGGTAATAAACTACTTTTTATTCATTCACTCAAGTTCAAGTACGTTTTTTAAAACTTGTGGTGGATGACACTTGACGTTAATACAGTTTCTTCAAATAGTAATTCATTAATTTAATTAATTTTTAATACTTTAAATGTAGTTTTAGCAGTTTGTGATTGCAATTGAAATCAATAGGTAGTAGCTCAATCAGGAAAATGCAAATGAAATGCTCAATCAAAAAAAAATTCATGTGAAGAAGAAGAATGCAAGTTCAATCAATAATTTTTTTTATACTTAATAATTTTTTTGATAATTATTTAATAAAAAGGAACTAAAATAAAAAATTTCTTTGATGACCTAAGTAGGAAATTAAAAAAATAATAGTGAATTTAAAAAAATTAATACTTGTTTTAGGCGGAATAGAAAGGACAGATAATCCACATGCTTTTAATATTCCTTTTTTTTTCAAAAATTCAACTTTTGTGGTAATACTAAACTTTTAAAAAATTTTCCTAAATTCAGGTTTGCCAGATTATATAAAAATGCCCATATTTTATGCTATGCTTCATTGAACTGAAAGAATTTCTTTATTCCTGAGAATTTTGTTATATGTTAAATTTTAAAAATGCCCACATTGTTTGTCAGCTCAGTTCAAACGCCAGCTTGAACTATTCTTTTAAACTTTCACGTTAATCACATTCTCGGAGCAGCTGGTTGGTACATTATACAAATATATTCAATTTTTGTATATTAATTTGAAAGATTGATAAAAAAAATCTGGGATACTGAATTAAAAATATTTTTCCTTTCATCATGGATCGATCGCATAAATTCAAATCAATATAATAAAGTAAAAAGCGAATAAGCATAAGTTTCATGCTTAAATTTCAAATAACAAAAAGATTGGATTGCATTTTATTATAACAAAACAAGGTAAGTTGCAAATTATATTTGAGTTAATTTTCTAAAAAAGAATGTTAAAATGAAAGGTAAAATATCGTATTAATGCAATTCGTGTAAAAATGATTAGTTTTTAAGAGTGTATACGAAAATTGAGGACGGTTTTTAAATATATTTTCAACAGAGGAAGTGGGTGATTTGAAATTTTGAACCAAGATTGAAATATATTTGACTTTTATTATAACAACGAAAAAATTGCAAACCATATTAAAAATATTTTAAAAAGTACTCTAACTGGACAAAGATTTCTGATATAAATGAGTTTTTTATGCTAAAATACATAAAAAAAAACATTTACTTATATGATACTTTAAAAAAATTTTAATGAAACATCCTGAACTGCATATTACTGTCGTCCAAAAACATTTTGTGTTTAGCGCAGCTTGGCCAAAAATATCTCTTGTACCATAAAAAAAAAACAAACAATCAACCAACTATCGTTCAAACTGTGTTTGAGAAATTTAGCAGGCACACAAACATTTTCTTTTATCCTTTGACTATATTTGGCGAATCGTTACACCATGCATTTGCTTGGGCAAAGACGCACATGACGTTCTAATACGTCTTGGAAACTGGGATGATATTTAACTAATTTATTCTGGTTTATTTCAAAGTTACGAATAATTAAAAATAAATTAATTTTTGTAACATATCTACTGCTCTTACCTTGCCCTTAAAATTAATCCTTTGGGATTGTTTGTCTAATCTCAGCTACCAAAGCATTTTTACCGTTACACTCGTACGTCTGCCCTCAATCACCACAGCAAAGAAATACACTAAACTTCTATTGTATTCGTCGCATCGTAATATCTCCATTTAAGATATACTAGTTTAAACTTTCTATGAAAGAACAAAAAGGGTAAGGAACTGATTCACAATCCAATACGGTACTTCTACTACTTCGTGATAATGAAACCTAATATTAACCCCCTGACTGCCCAATCTGTATACCAAAATTGCTTCAATTTTTTGCATATTTTAAGATTATATATATTGGAGAATTAAAAAATGCTTTTTTTTCAATCTGGAAAATATTTTATCTAGATTTTTATCATGAGAAACTAAGTTGCCAGAAAAACCGATTTCAGATGCATTACCCAAAATTTTTAAAAAAATAAATTTAAGTTGAATTACAGTTATTTTTTATTTATTGCATAACATAAAAAAGTAAAATGTATAATATTTAACGAGGAGGAATATTCTTCATATTAATTTTGCATCACTGCCTAACGCTTTGCAAGTTTAGTGAACCATGATCAGAGTCATCACTATTTGAGGAGCAGTCCGAAAGATCTATATCACCATCAAAACTAAAATCGCCTTCAGAATCTGAAAAGCCATCACGAATATACCCTCTTCTATCACTGAACGTTTTCTAACAGCCATTTCTATAAGAAAAAGCGTCAAAAAGTAACGTTTGAGCAGTGGTTTTACACCTGCCTTCAAATGCCGCAGTTCAGTGGGCAGTTAACTACATCTGTTGTTCAAAACGTAAACTAAACGTCTAAAACTGTATATAATTTGTTTCAATAGTTAAATGGGAAAAAACGGGATGCGATCCTCGATAAAGGAAGAAAAAGACATGCCCGCTGAAATCGCGGGATGAACAGATTTTGCTACACTTGAATTGCCCTTGGAAATCGCGGGATGATCAACCAGAGGGTTAATAGAGCCATCTATGACTCGCCATGGAAAATCAAGGGTGGACTTAATCACTCCACTAATCATCAAAAACGAGGACTTCGTAATGGAGGCAGTTTTTAAAGATACCACACGATGGCGAATTATAAACTATAATTTTTACAATAAATAAAACTATAATTTTTACATTGCATTAAAACATTATTGTGAGAAAGACTAAATTATGTTTTTCTTCCATTATCTTGTATATTATAGTGCTATTGCTCACTCAATTGATATTAATTCTGATCTACGTGGCACTTATTTTCAAATTTAATACGATCGCAAAGGGTTAAATATGCTCCAATTGCAAAAAAAGTTTCAAATAAATGTGTATCTAAAGGGTTAAACATTAATAGAAACAGCTTTGTTAATCACCACTGATATTTTTTATTTATTTAAAGTAACATTTTATCATTTTGAGTGATTAAAAATATCTATTTTGTAAAAAACAACGCTGATTTATTAACATTAAATAATACAACTAGTAAATCTTTCTTGCTTTTCAAGGTTTGATTCTTGATTGAATTTAGTGCTTTCAGAAATCAGTTTTTTTATAATCATAATTTTTTTTTTTCCGGTTTTATGAATTCAAAGATTTGTGTTTCGATGCATAAGACACAACCTTTAATAATGCGATCGATGTTTGTGTTTTATTTTCTTTCATTTAATCATAATTCTCCACTGTTTTTGTTTTTTTTCATCTGTTATCGGAACATTTGCTTACGATTTTTTTTCTTTCCAGATAAAGAAAGTTATGCGCTGATTAAGAGTTATTGAATTTGTTTAATAAGTATAATTAATTAAATTTGGCTTATAATAAACTATATTGAATTAGTTTTATTTGAAAAGTCAAATGTATTTCGTGAGTTTCTTTTGCTACAAGAAAGTGCGATAATTTATTTACCAAGTAATCTTTCATCTTTCTGGAAATAAAAAACGAAATGCTTTTTTATTATTTTTTGATTAATGTGTAAAGATCAGAAGATTTGCATTCAATAATGATCTACTCGCTCTAATTCATTTTGTATAAATTAATAAAGAAGAATCAGTGTAGATATTCGATATTATAAATTATTTTTATATCGCATTCTTAAAGCAAATAGAGCACGTCAATTAATTTAATGTAATTTTCTCCTCAATATTAGATTTGTTTAGATATGTTTTTGGTAAATTTTTATTGTACATGTTGGGCAAATTTTTGAAACATTTACAAACTAATGTAATATTTTTATAATTATGATATTTAATTTTTTTGAGAAAAACATTTTGACGCATTTCATAAATTTTTGATTTACGGACTTAACGTTTTTTTATGCGTAGGCTCTTAGAAAAATTCATGCCAAATATTTCCATTTTAGTTTGATAAGCCACAATGATTTATTAAAAGACTTAATTCATAAATTGACGAAGTTAACAATTATTATATGCTTTAATTTTTTCTGAGAATACTTACATGTTGATGTTTTAAAAAAATTGTTTTACAAACATTTTTTATTCTGTAGATTCTTTGAAAAATGTATCACAAGTATTTTCATTTTAGTTTGATAATCAATAATGAATTTTAAGACTTGATTCACAAGCTGGCGTAATTTTTTTTATAATTTTTATATGTTTAATTCATTTATTTTTGAGAAAACTTAATTCTTAAACTTTAAAAAAATAAACATTTTTTATGCGTAAATTCTTTGAAAAATGTATGCCAAAAATGTGCATTTTTGTTTGACAATCCGTAACGAATTTTTAAGACTTAATTCACAAGTTGACGTGATTTTTTTATAACTGTTATATGCGTTTTTTTAGAAAACTTATATATTAAAGCTTAAAATTTTTTTAATTTGCATACATTTTTTATATTGCCGATTCTTAGAAATGTGTATGCCAAATATTTGAATTTTAGTTTGATAATCAATGACAAATTATCAAAAGATATAATTTACAAGTTGACGTAATTTTTTATAGTTACTATAGGCTTTAATTTTTTTTCTTTACATTTTGACGCTTTTTTAAATATTTTGATTTACATGCACTTTTTACGCTGTAGATTTTTTTGAAAATGTGTGCCAAATATTTGCAATTTAGTTTGATGATCCCCAGCGAATTATTAAAAGACTTAATTATGAAAGATTTTATTTAAAAGGAAATATAGGTTTGGTTTATAAAAAATTACTCTAAAAAATCTCATATTTTTTGGAATATGTTTTAATAATGAAATTTGATAAATATGTAATAAAATATAAAATGATGATACATATATAATAAATGTATAATTTAATAATGAAATTTGGCAACTAAATAATAAAATAATGTTTAATATGTAATAAATAAATGTATCATAAATATATAATTTAATAATGGAATGTGGCAAATATGTAATAAAATATAAAATGACGATAAATATGTAATAAATATTAAAAATATATATAATTTAATAATGAAATGTGATAAATACACAATAAAATATAAAATGGTGATAAATATGTTTTAATAATGAAATGTGTGTGTGTTTTAATGTGAAATATTATCACTGTTTTCTAATTTGATAAAAAACGAATCATTATCGAGTCTACCACTTTGCTTTAAAATCCGACAAATTTGTAAAATACAAAAGCTGATTATTTTTACAAATTCATGTCTTATGTCAGTAGTGTTTAGATGCTTAAGTGTTCAAGAGCCATTTTCTTTCGGAAAACTTGGAATAAAATGAATAGCCATTTTTATTTATTGTCAAAAAAAGTATTTTACAGTTCAAAAAAAACTAAACCTTATTTTTCCCCAGAACGTAATTAAGGGACTTGGCTCTCTGTCGCTTGTCAGCTAAGATCCTACGCACATATATTTTTATGTTAGAGTACCCCATACGAGTTTTGAATTTTCAATCCAAAATTATATCTTTCGCATCCGTATAAACTTGAAGACACTATAAATAACATTTTATAAACCTATAAAATGTTCATTCTGAAACGTTATTTCGTACAGAAAGCCGCCTCTCAAATGAGTAAGTCAAGTTGATTTTCATCTTTTGAATAACGCAAAACGAAAATAAGTTTTTATGCGTTTAGTGAAAGAAAATGTTGAATTATATTTGTGTGTGCCTTTTATTTGGTACGATAGGGTTATAAAATCAGAATAAATTATTTATAAGGCTGTGTGTGCGGATGCGTTGACGAAACAGCAGAACGCTGTTAAAGTTTTATAGCAGTAAGAACTGGAATTGTTTCCTTTCCTTTCTTATCTGTTTATTTAATGCAGTACTTAAAGTATTTCAGGTGAGTACGTCACTTTTACAAGGCGATAACCAGATCTCTTACTGAATCGTTAAGGGAAGATGTTTTGTAAAGATTTCGGTTCAAACTGTTCAAAAACGTAAGAATTATCATTATCTATTGGATTGGAATTGTAATGACTTTTTGAGAATGTTTTATGCTTTAAAGTTCATTTT
>JAPMOQ010028746.1:1412439-1424160 GCA_026543055.1 Argiope trifasciata | reverse complement strand
CTATATAATTTATGGTAATAGTAATCATATTAAATTCGTGGTGAAGTATAATTTCTATATAATTTCTGGTAATAGTAATGATATTAAATTCGTTGTGATGGTAATGTTATAGTATTTCTGATAATAATAATATTATTAAATTCGTGGTGATGGTACTTTTATATAATTTCTGGTAATAGTAATGATATTAAATTCGTGGTGATGGTACTGTTATATAATTTCTGGTAATAGTAATGATATTAAATTCGTGGTGATGGTACTTTTATGTTATTTCTAGTAATAGTAATAATATTAAATTCGTGGTGATGGTACTGTTATATTATTTCTAATAATAGTAATGATATTTAATTCGAGGTGATGGCAATGTTAGGATTCCTGGTAATAGTAATGCTATTTAATTCGTGGTGATGGTAATGTTAGATAATTTATGGTAATATTAATGTTACTTAATTCATAGTGATGGTAATGTTGTATAGTTTCTGGTAATTAATAATATTTAATAGTGTTTATGGTAATGTTGTGTAATTTCTGGTAATTAATAACATTTAATAGTATTTATGGTAATTTGTGTAGTTTCTGGTAATTAATAGCATTTAATAGTATTGATGGTAATTTTATATATATTATTGTAAATGAGATTAATCTGGTGATTATGTACAATTAATAGTGATTATTTGCAATCACTACTAAACTTATTGGTGATTCTGAATAAGTATCAGTAATTACACATAGTCACTTGTTTATTACTTTAATCGTAAAATATATATTTATGACTGATTTTAACAGTAAAAAATTATTATGAAACCACAACTTCAATTTTATCTTTATATACCGATTTACAAATTATTTTTCTGGTTAAATTCATATGGGAATAAAACCTAAAATATTTTTTCGAATTTAGCTAAATATTTCAATGAAATATTTATAACTCTATGACAATTTGGACTGCAATGAAGCAAAAATTTAAATTATTAAATGCAGCTGATGTCGCCTACAAAAATACTGCGTACTTACAAAATCACGCTTTAAATAATCACTAAATATTTATAATGCAAATCAGTGGTAGATTAATTTATTTACTTTTATTTATGAAGGAGATATGCTATTCAATAAAATAAACAAAATAAATCAATAAGACAATCTCAATCTTATTGTAAAAATCTTTCATAAAAAATGAAAGTTCCGGTTATTTTAACTAAGCAAAATCGTAAATAATTTTAACATATATAATTTTAAAACATTTAATCTACGAGAAATCGAAATCTATGCTTAAATGAATTTACTAAGTATTTACATTTTTCTCTTGTAATAAGAAATTAAATTTTAGCATCTTGATAATTTCATTTTTATAATAAAGGTAGCATCTAAATGTTTTTATTGTTTTTACGAAAAAAAATTCAAAAACGTTTATAAAACAAATACATATATATAGATTTGTCTCTAGCAAAAATATATTTACAAGATGTTCTTTCTAATCCTGGTCCAGTAGCTAAATTCTAAACTACTGAACTTAGAAATGATATTTTCAATTGAATAAAAAGCTTTATATGAGGTAGATAATTGTATTTCAAGATGTTTCGCTGAGTATATGGGTAAAAATATAAAACTTAAATTTTTATGCAATCCTTCCTGTTAATTATTAATTATATTAAATGTAATATAATTTTTAGAAATCTTAGAAATTAATATGTAGGATCAATATATGACCTCAAAAATCATATATAATATGTATGTGTGGGTAATGATATTTTAACCTACTAATTTAAATCCAAATTAATTCCTCAAGTTTTATCTTAATTTAGCCCCTAGTAACTTCATTCTAAAAGTATTCTCTTATTTCCTGATCCGATTCCACGTTATCTACTTAATTAATTCAAGAAATTCTCTGTAAAAATGCTTAGTCAGTGATTCCCACTCTAAGTGTGATTGATAAAAGTTGTTGACCTAAGTAAATAGTTTTTTTAAAAAAAGATCCCTCAGTTTCCTCTGCTTTGAGATTCACACGTGCAGAAATCCCTATGAAAAACTTACTAGTTTATAAGCACTGTAAACAAGATTTTACCTATCAATATAAGGTATAAAAGACCAGGGATAAAATGTTCGAGAGCTTTCCCTCATTCTTCTGTCTATCGTTTTGTGTGTGCTCGTGGCTCCCCGCTTGTACATAAACATACCTGCTTCTTCGTGATGGAATAAAACGACGTAAAAACATCGAAAGTCTCTTCACTATCTTCAAACCTGACGTCTGTTTCGAAAATTTAAAATTTTTACATATATATAACCATTTATTATTAAATGTCTGTGTTAGGAAGCAAAATATTCTTAAGAAATCAATGTTTTGGGCAAAAAAAAAATTCAACTTTTTACGAGCGAAACTGATCGATGTATGAAGCTTTAAAAATCACCATTCTAGACTATTTTTAGCTATTTCGTGTAGAATGGTGTCGCCTTAAGAAAAACCCCTCAAATCAACGGACAGTATTTGCTCTGGGCTGCTGTTAATTAGTTTAAAATAATTAAATTCGGAACTTCCATAATTTTAAAACTAAAACCGATAGAGTCCGGAACTGTTTCGTTTTGGTATGTCTAAAATATTTTACTAAATGTGATTGATCGGACCATGATACTGCTTAAAAATTTTTATTCATGTATTTTTTCCGGTGCATTTTACAAAATGCAAATAGTGGTTTATAAAACATAAATTTAGCGTTGCATTACAAATTTATAATGTAGACAGTTGTCAAATTCCGAGTCAAATAGACCTACAGATTGACTGCCCACCGGTCTTCACTTTCAGAAACATGTTTGAGATTATTCAAAAACGCAACGATTTAAATAAATCAAATTTGGTATGGGGTTTTGTGACTACCAGTATAGATTTTTGTCAAATCTTTGTTTGGATCGGTTGTAAATGGGACTAATCGTACCGTGTTGTTAATTGAAAATTTGTATCTATGTATTTTTTGCGGTACATTTATTAATCCAAAATGGAAATAGTGGTTTAGAAAATATAAATTTAGCGTTGCATTACAAATCTATAATGTAGACAGTTGTCAAATTCCGAGTCAAATAGACCTACGGATTGACTGTCCACCGGTCTGTACTTTCAGAAGCATGTTTGCGATTATTCAAAAAATGCAATGATTTAAATTCGGTATGGGGTTTTGTGACTACAAGTATAGAATTTTTCAAAAGAGTGTTTCAATCAGGTGTAAAAAACATCTCAAAGAAAAGAAACTTGATTTTTGTATATTATTAATTGCATGCTAGGGATTAATCGCCAAAATATTCGCCAAGGATGACTGAAGAGAATCAGCAAAAATGCTAAATTTCCGTTAAAAGTTAATATTTCGTAACTATTGTGCGCTAATGCAATTCAAAGCTTTTTCTGGCATTACAAGTTAATTAAAGAGTATTCAAGAAAGTTTTTGGGGGGGGGCTTAATCCCTCTAGTTCAGATAATTTTTGTGTAACCTCCTTTTGTGGTGAACCGTTTAAGTTAAATTTATAATAATCTAAACGTAACATGATATCAGTTTTTGTTCTCAAAAGTTAATCTTGATATCAGTTTTGTATAGTTGCCTTTTGCAAGGAATTATATGAATGAAAATTTTATATTGGATTATCTTTTGCAATGAATTACGTAAATTAAAAATTTACATTGGATTGCTTTTTGCAATGAATAATATAAATGAAGATTTTATATTGGATTGCCTTTTGCAAAGAATAATATAAATGAAAATTTTATATTACATTGCCTTTTTCAAAGAATAATATAAATGAAAATTTTATATTGCATTGCCTTTTGCTATGAATTACAAAAGTTTTATCTAGTTTCTATTGAAGTGAATTATAAAATTTGTATTTACGCAATTTTTGCGATGTATTTATTAATGCAAAATTCAAGCAGTGGTTTATAAATTATAAATTTAGCGTTGCATTACTAACTAAAATATAATTCTTTGTTTTATTTAAAACACATTTTCCCATTTGGTATATTAACTATGTTTAACACTTAAGTAAATAAATATGACCCAGATTAGAGTGGATATCCTTTGAGTGTGTGTTTGTGTGTGATTCATTATAAAATATATCGATTCTTTTTTCGAATTCATGACTAGTCATGAAAAGACATACTTAGGAAAGCAAAACTTTGAAAATCACCATTCTAGATTATTTTAAACCATTTCGTCTAGAATGGTGAATTATAAAATTTGTATTTGCGCATTTTTTACGGTGTATTTATCAATCCAAAATTCAAAAATTGGTTATTTTTAAATTGGCTATGAATTACATAAATTTTATCTAGTTTCCTTTTGCAGTGAATTATAAAATTTATAATTACGCATTTTTTGCTGTGTATTTATTAATCCAAAATTCAAAAATTGACTTATAAAATATAACTTTAGCGTTGCATTACAAACTAAAATATAATTCTTTGTATTATTTAAAACACATTTTTCAATATGGTATATCTGCCAATGATTAACAATTTAGTAAAGAAATATGACCCAGATCAGAGTGGATATCCTTTGAGTGTGTGTGTGGTTCATTGCACAGCGTATCGATTCTTTTTTCGAATTCATGACTAGTCATGAAAAGACATACTTAGCAAGCAAAACTGAAAGCCTGAAAAATGATCGGGGCAACATATTCATAGTTGATATAGCTGCAACAGAGAATCTTTTCTCAATCTAGCTGAACAATGAATGAGTAAGCATGTATTTTAAGCCCGTCTTTTTCATGATATTGCAGCTGAACTTATGCAGCTGAACTGAATAGATAAAAGTTGCAGGGCAAAAATTAAACTCGGAAAAGCACTGGGAAACATGATGTTCTCACAACTCAGCATTTCAGCCTTGAATTCAAATGGTTAGACAATTGTTAGTTTTAGAAAAAAAAAAACAGATTACATAAATACATGTATAAAATATTAGTAGAGAATAAGTTAAGATATGGTGTTTCATAGTTCTGTTGCTATTTGGAGATAGCTATGATCGAACTCGTGATCTTATGTCTCGTAGCCAGATGACATGACCACAAGACAAAAAGTGATCACTCAGTCTTGAGGACGTTATCTGTCTTATAAGGCTCCCACTACAGTTCCATATTTTGTATTTACAACTGTGAGCGTTAATGATTAAAAACAAAAGAAAAAAAAAGAAAATTTATGCTTCCAAAGTCATCAGAAATTGATTGAAACAGTAAAAGTCACATAAAAGCTAAAGATCTCATAGACGTTCAAGAATAACAGAGGTCATGGCAACCAAATCAAAATTTTAAAAAAAAATCAGGAAAAATACAAAAATATGTTTCACGATTTATTCATCAACTTATCATGCTATCCATCTATTTCATATAAATCAAAGCAACGAAAATTTTAAATATATGCAACTTAAAAAATTGCGATATTTCTTCTAATAATAAAGGTTGTCTAGGTGGTAAGGTCTTGATGTGTGACTGGTGAGGTGTAGAAGTTTGGAGAAGGGGTGTCAGCTCAGGTGTCATCTTATTCATCTGATCACGGCTCAAAATTACGAGGTACGACCCTATTGTTGCTTTAAAACTGGATGTTAAGGCAATTAAACCAAGCTTCTCGTGATAAAAAAACATTTACGAACATTTCCTCCATTCATAAAAGCAACAGCAAAAATGTTTATTTTACATGCAAGCGTATTTTAATATTATATATGTGTGTATATGTTTGCTTATCAAATTTGAAGCTTAAAAATGTTTTGCTGAGGATATTGTCAAGAACAAATCTGGTCGCTAAAGATGGCTAGTTAGTAATAAATTCCTGATTTTATCAATTGTTAAACAAAATGAAAACATTTTCTTCTTGAATAAAATGAAAATTATGATATTCAATTATTAACAACATGCATAAATTATTAACATCGAGCAATTATTCACAACATGTAAAAGCGAAATTGTTATCTAATTATGCTTTGCTGAGGTAGCCATCAAGAACTCGCCTGGTCGCTAAAGACGGCTAGTTACAAATTAATTCCTGATTTGATCAGTTATTAATCAAGAGGAACAAAACATTTTTTTCTTGCATGTAATGCAAATTATGGTATTCAATTTATTCATGAAATTATTAACAGCCCGTAAAGGGCAAATTATTTTCTAAAATAATATTTTAATCATATTTTTAACGATATATTGAGCGGCAAAGAGCAAATAAAAATGTTAGTTGTATGATACAAGTTTCATTACAGAGAATTAGAATAGAACTCGAAACTCAAACGCTTTTTGTTTGATTTATATAATTAATTTGACTGCTACAAAACAAATAACCAAGATTTCAATCAAAAGCTCAAAGGAAATGAAATCTATACCTTAAGACGTTGTAACTATGAAATGATTTTTTTAATCGTTTTGTTAAACTGACGAAAACACGGAAACCATTTTCTTATTTAAACCAAAACGGAAATCTTGGGAACTTATTCAAAGGATTTTTTAGAGCGTTTTAACTCTAAATAGAAAAAAAAAAAAAATACTGGATCCAATAGGACTATCAAATCGGATAAATTTATATCTTTTTTTTCCCAGAAAAAAAGATCTAAAATAAATTTCCAAGAGACGCTATAATAACTACCTTTAAATTAAATGTTGTACGTTTGTAATTACAAATGAAGCAATTGAGGCATAAAATGAAGAGAATGTTCTTGATTTAGGAGTTAAAAGATAACGTTGCGAAACGAAGAAGAAATGCATTTATCCATGCGTATAAAATCCGAATTTGTATCAAAAGATAGGTATCAAACTGTCGACGAAGAGTGGAATTCTTTGAAAAAGAATCTAAAGTCAGTGAGCAAATAAATCAGTTCGGTAAACTCAAAAGTAGTTAAAAGGAAATGGATCTCTATAAAAAGTGAAGTAATAAGAATAAATACAAATTCAAATTTAATTTTAACTTTAAAGTTAAAAAAAATCCAAATCTTCTGGATTCATTTGTTGTTTATTTTATCGAATTTCTCTTAAACCTAAATAATGTCCCAAAATTAAAGCAAGATTTGAATTTGGAACCATGCGTACAGTAAAGTATTGGCAACCCCATTAAAAATTATTTTACATGTGATAATTTAGAGTTAGTAAAATTGGAGGGTTGTATGATAGTACAAAGTGCTAACACAAGATTTGAATTAAATATAAAAAAAAACTTTCTTTAAATTGTTATGTTTTTGTTGAATCGATAAGTACACGGTTGTCCGAATTTTTCTCGGCTTATCTTAAAAACCGATCAAGGTAATTTCAGATCACTTTTGTTCATACTTGTTTTGTAATGAACTGTTTAACTTAAAATTCCGTTCATTAATTCGTTAAGTACACGGCTGTCCAAATGTTTCTCGGCTTATCATAAAAATCTATCAAGGTAATTTCAGATAATTTTTGAAATACTTGTTTTGTAATGAACTGTTTAACTTAAAATTCCGTTAATTAATTCGTTAAGTACACGGTTGTCCAAATTTTTCTCGGGTTATCATAAAAACCGATCAAGGTAATTTCAGATCACTTTTGTTTGTTATGATCTGTTTAACTTAAAATTCCGATAATCAGCCCATTACTCAAACATTTGTCATTTCATCATAATAGACCCATCAAAAGATAATCGTGATAATCTTAAAATCTTTTTCAAACAAATTTCCGTTTTGAAAGAACCATGAAGCTTAAAATTTGATTATCAAGCAATGTGCAAATATTTCGCTCCTTATAACAAGACTATCAAAATATAATTGGGATGACATTTATAAAATTTCTGGGCATCGATTTTTACGGGCATCGTTTAATTTAAAATTTTGATAGTTAAAAGGTAACATAATAAGAATTCTGGTAATAAAAGGTAATCGTGATAGCATTTTTTTCTGAATTCCTTTAGATAGACACGTATAGTAAAATTTTGGTAATCAGTAATTAGCAAAATATTTCTAATCTAATCATAACAATCATGCCAAAAAGATAATCGTGATGTTATTTTTACTTTCTCATATACGTCGTAAAGAATAAGATAGTAATCGTTAAAGAATTCAAACGAGATTTTGACGAATCTCTAATGTTTTTGGTCTCCCTGGGTTAAAAAAAAAAGTGCATTTTTGGAAAATGTCTGTCTGTCTGTGACAAAGATAACTGAAAAACGCTTTGAGCTAGACTTTTGAAATTTGATATACGGTATTTACACTGAATTTGAGTTTAGTTTAGTTTAGTTTAGTTATATTAACGTCCCGTTTAAAGCAACACGTGGGCTATTTTGGGACGGACCTCGTCATTTTGAACCACGGTCAGATGACGAGGACGACACCTGAACTGGCACCCCCCTCTCCACACCACGCCGCACCAGCGGGAGGACGTTTGGCCTGACAGATTTAACGTGCGACAGACCCCCTCACACGACGGATCTTCGGTGGAATCGAGTCTCGAACCTGCAATCCTCCGGTTCCGAAGCCGAGACTTTACCACCAGGCCACCGCGGCCATCACTGAATTTGAAGATTCAGCTATTCGAATGTAAGTTAACATGATTATTACAAAACAAAATGAATTAAACAGATAAAATTCGATGCACATTTTTAATATCTATAGTGTAGACAGCTGTCAAAATCTGAGTGAAAGCCACCAACGGATTGACTGTTCATCGATTTATACTTTCAGAAAAATGTTTGCGAATATTCAAAAATGCAATAATTCAAACATTTTTAATATCTATAGTGTAGACAGCTGTCAAAATCTGAGTCAAATCCACCAACGGATTGATTGTTCATCGATCTGTACTTTCAGAAACATGTTTGTGAATATTCAAAAATACAATAATTTAAATAAACCAAATTCGGTATGGGATTTTATGACTACAAGTATAGATTTTTTCAAACGAGTGTTTCAATCAGTTGTTAAAAACCTCTCAGAGAAAAGAAATTCGATTTTTGTATATTATTAATCGCATACCAGGGATGAATCACCAAAATATTCGCCAAGAATGATACGAGGAATTTAGCAAATATGCTATATTCCCTCCAAAAGCTGATATTTCGTAACTACGGTGCGTTAATGTCATTCAAAGTTTTCTCTGACATAACAAGTTTATTAAATAGCATGCAAGAAAATTTAGGGAGCTGAAGCCCTCTAGTTAAGATAATTTTTGCACAACTTCCTTGCGGTATATCGTTTAAGTTATAAATATAACTGCCTGAATGTAACATGATATCAGTTTTTGTTCTCAAAAGTTAATCTTGATATAAATATTGTATAGCTGCCTTTTGCAATGAATTATATAAATTAAAATTTTGTATGGCTGTCTTTTGCAATGAATTATGTAAATTAAAATTTCGCATAGCTGCCTTTTGCAATGAATTATATAAATTAAAATTTTGTATTGTTGCTTTTTGCATACTGAATATATTAATGCAATATCATTTACAATGAAATATATAAAATAAAATTTTGTATTGTTGCCTTTTGCTTTCTGAATTATATGAATGCAATATTATTTGCAATGAATAATATAAATTAAAATTTTGTATAGCTGTCTTTTGCACAATGAATTATATAAATTAAAATTTTGTATAGCTGCCTTTTGCAATGAATTATATAAATAAAATTTTGATAATCGCTACTATGCAAACACTTTTAACCCAATCATAACAAGCCACTCGGCTAGAAAAACGATATCCTAATAAAGGTGTTATCCACCAGTTTTTCCATCCTCTGCGTAATTCCATAATTCTACCTTCTCCTAAAACTCACCCCAAATTAAATCCCCTCGAAAATGAGGCCGTTATTTAATTTTCCAAATCCTGCCATCCGCCCACTCGAGGTTGACCGCTCTAATGAACATTTTCCGCCCACGATGACGTCAGGGAAGCGTGCTATGACATTATAATTCACGTGCAACAGAGTTTCCGGTCCCGAAGAGTGTAATGAAGACCGGGTTCAATCTTCTGTAAACTCCAGAATGGGAAAGTGTTGCAGTTTCCGGTGAGCTGTTGCATATGCTTTGCTTAGCGGGTTTCGAGAGGACTTTAAAGGGGGGGGGGGTCGGTTAGTCGCTCTTCTGTTTCGAGGAGGTAAATGATTGTTGCCAGATTTGGGATTAAGATTTAGTAGCTCTGCCGAAGCGTTGGCAGTCCTCCAGGTAATCGTTTTGGTGAAATGGATATCCATGCAAAGTGCGGTTTTGTATCTAGAAATACAACCAGCGTTAATTGCGCTGGGGAAGAGAAATGAGTTGAGATGGACACCTATGGTAAAAGCTCGTTAAATCTTTGTCGAAGCACTGCACAAAGCATAAATTCATAATGTTTAAAGCAAGACGTTTAGTACTTAGGGATTTCCGTAAAGCTGGAGACAAATAGTGGATGGATACTTGAGAATATGTAATGATTTTTTAATACTTAAAAAGTCTTTTTGTTGTATTTCCCATCTCTTTTCTGGGAATAAATAGAAGCTTTCAAGTTTTTGAGAATTTTTACGAACCATTTCCCTATAATTATGTGGTGCCGTGGTGGCCTGGTGGTAGGGTTTCGGCTTCGGAACCGGAGGGTTTCATGTTCGAGATTCTATTCCACCGAAGAGCCGTCGTATAAAGGGGTCTCTTGTACGTTAAATCTGTCAGGCCAAATGTCCTCTTGCTGGTGTGGCATTGTGTGGAGAGGGCCCCAAAAACGAGGTCCGTCCCAAAATAGCCCTGGTGTTGCTTTACAACTGGACATTAATATAACTAAACTAAACAAACATCCTGCAGTTGCTGTGGTTGTTACTAATGGCATTTTACAAACCCACTGACAGAAAGCTGGCAGCGATTTAAGTTGAAATGAGCGTCTCTTGTTTGTTCAGTAACGCCAACTAAGGCCAAGAGTACGACTTGACTATTTCATGCATCACAATCCTTTTTTACATGGAGGCACATTCATACAACTCACAGATAGAATACCGAAGAACAACCATGCCCGAACCGGGACTCAAACCCTGAACTCCCAGATCAAGACACGTTACTCCTATGCCAGGACACCGGCATAATTATTCAGTGTACAAACTATAACCCTTATAATGCGAAGATAAGCGTTTAGCTTAAGCTAATACATTATTTCATGCGAAGCTAATTTAACCAGTTAACTGTTTTGACCTGTTTGGAAAATGCGTATTTAAATTGTATCGCAAAAATTTAGTTCTGACGAGTATACATGTCAAACATAGAATATATGTAATATGAAATTATGTGGCAATGAAACTGCATTTATTTCAATATTTCAATTTTTTTCAAAAATTTCAGTTTGCATTTTTGAATCATGTTTACACATGCATGCAAACATGCAGACGACAGATGGTCAATGCTTTGAGGAATTTGGTTAAAAATTTAATACAAATCTGCATTTTAAAGGCTAAAAATGTACTGAATTTCATCCATCTGGTTCTTTACATTTTGTTATCGTGTGCTCGGACAAACTTCCTACGAATGGATTTCTTTCAAAATTTGGTAGAAATCTACAAATTGAGTCACTATCACATATCAAATTTTAACCAATTAGCTCATTTGACAAACCAAAATCTGAATGTCAATCAAAGACTGACTGACTGACTGACAGATAGGCAGGCATACTTCCATAACTGTAATTTTCGGATTTGGCGACATCTGAAACTAGAATATTCGCCAAAATCTCAAAAGTATAGTAATTGCAATTTTTTTAATACATTACTTTCTCTTAATACACAAAATAGTTATAAAAAA